>OX608079.1:62224867-62574467 GCA_951509765.1 Sphenella marginata | reverse complement strand
AATCCCGAAAATAGTCCCGAAATAATCCCGAAACAATCCCGAAATGATCCCGAAAAAGTCTCGAAACAATCCCGAAAATAGTCCCGAAACAATCCCGAAATGATCCCGAAACAGTTCCGAAATGATAGCGAAAATGACGACAAATATAATGGGCATATGGGTATAATTTTCCGGGATCTCAGGGTACTTATTTTTTATTTTTAAATAACTGAATAAAAATGAAGTTTTATCGTTATTCAAGAATTCCAAAAATAAAAATAACATGTTATTCATCACTCAGGATTTCTTGAGTGACGAATAACATATTATTTTTATTCAAGCACTTCTTGAATAAAAATAACATGTTATTTATCACTTTGATTTTTTTGAATAAGAAATAACCAGTCACTCATAACTCAAAATTTAAAAAATGATGAATAATTTTTTATTTTTTATTTGAATAATTTTTTATTCAAAGTGGCCCAACCCTGGTGTATGAATGTATATGAATATAATTATTTCATGTATGTTGATCAATGCTTTTAGCAAAAGCAAACTTTGATGATTTTTAAATTGATATACGAGCCGTAGAGATTGCCAGGACAGACTGTTTGACTGAAAGGCAGAACGATTCATTTTAAATTTGGAATATTTGAGGTCTGGATGAAATTGAATGAAGAATATTATATCCTTCTTAAGAGAAACTCTTTTATTTGTTTTTTACCATTCTTCTCGACAAATTTATGTCCACAAACATTCTCTGATGAAAAATACATATGTCCTGTAATAAAAAAAAAACGGCCCACCTTCCCTCCCCCCAAAAATAATAAAAAAATATATATATTTATTTATACAATAATAAAAAAAAAAACAAGTAAGGAAGTCTAAGTTCGGGTGAACCGAACATTAAATACCCAGCGTTAGTTTACAGAAAAAGGGGGAGTTTTTTTCATCCGATTTCGCCCATTTTAAAAACCAATCTATTCCCAGCCTAAACAATAGCGAATTTGGTGGGCGCGGTCGCGCTCTTTGCTTATAAAGCATTAACCGCTTACATGAGCCAAAAGTACTCAATCGATCTATTCAAGGGTTATACCATGTCCTATATATAACTTTGGAAAAGAAGGCGTGCCATGCCCATAACTTTTAACGTATTTTGTGAAATTTTTGATATACTTATATATGTGTCCATTAATCAATATTTACATAATTTTAAAAAAGTGGGTGGTGGCACGCCCACGGATTTTATTATGTTGTTTGTCCCTATTTGAAGATCAGTTTTCATTGCAGATCTTTATGATACTTTCACAGTGGCTTGTTAATAGTGAAATGTTGACATTTTGTTTATTCACTTGTGGGCGGTGGCACGCCCATTTTCCAAAATATTACCAAAAAACCTTTAACCATCACTAATAACATCATCAATGAATGAGTTTACTAAATTTTAGCATTATATCTTTATCAGTTAAACAGATATTGCATATTCTGGTTTCCTAACTCTCGTTTAGAGAACTTTAGTCCAAAAGTGGGCGTGCTCGTTCACCGATTTTTCTTATTTTCTGTGGTAGTACTCTACATAGACATAACATGCCTGGTACCTAGTTTCGTAAATCTATCTCAAACCATTCTGAAGTAATTAGCAGTCCAATTTGAAAATTGCGTGACTCATAAGTGGGCGGTGTCACTTTCCAATATTTTGCGAAAATAATGTAAAGAATATGAAAATTGATGTATGTATGTACCACATTATATTATTATAGCGGTATCAGTTAATTAGATATGGACTTTTCAATATTTCCACCTCCTTTCAATATAACTTTTATGAAAAAGTAGGCGTGGTGGCGAAGCGATTTCCTTTATTTTCTATAGCTGAATTTAAAACAACAATAGTATGCCCTCTACAAAATTTCGTTATACTAGCACAAACTGTTCTGAAGTTATTGAGAGTCAAAATTTGAAAATTCCTTCAAATAAATTTGATAAAATCGGCCTTAGAACATCGAAATCAATACATATTGCAAATTTTATCATTGTATCTGCTTCTAATATTGAATTAACCCGTTTTATACGTTTTTCCAAATTTTCGATAACGAAAAAGGGTCGTGGTTATGGTCCGATTTTACCCATTTTCAATACCAATCTATTCTGAACCCAAATAAGTATGCATGCCGAATTTGGTGAAGATATGTATTTCATTATTTGCTCAAGTTATCGTGTTAACGGACAGACGGACGGACATGGCTCAATCAAATTTATTTTAAATCAGAGAATGTTTGTTCACAAAAATATGTCGAAAAGAATAATGACAAACAAATATATGAGTTTTTCTTAAGAAGAGGATAATTTTCTTCATTTAAGTTCTGCCCAAACTCAAATATGACCGATTTTCTGGGAAAGTGAACCAAGTAGTTTTTTTTTTTTTTGGCAAATATTGCAAGCACTGTGGTCTTGCGGGGTTCATGACATATTATAGTAGCTGTTGAAAATAGTGTCATTCCATTTTAGTAGTTTTAAATTAAACTTTTCGCTCTTTTTATAAAATCTTGTGAACAAAAAAAAAATTTGGTCGGAAGTAGTTCAGCAAACAAAAAGGTAAATATAAAGTGTTTTTGCGACTAAATTTAGCCATTCAAGTTTTATCTATTAGAAACTATTAATATTAATATCATAACACGTGAAGTTTTTAAAAAAGTTGTGTTCCAACTAGCAGTTATGTGAAAAATAAACGTGCCGCAAAAATCGTATGTAACGTTAGCAGTGCAAAACTAAAAAAGTTTTTTAAAGCATGTTATAGTACGTTTTAATTTAATGTGTTTATATATTTTCTTAATACTATACGTATATCTCACGTTCCAATTAAAAAAAGTTAAATTTCCAAAGATTTGAAGACGTTGTTAGCTTAAATGATATGTAACGGTAGCAGTGATTTCTTTATAAAACAAGCGGCATTAATGAAAAAAGGTGCAGTGAAATAAAGTCCAAGGAAAAAACGCCCATGGGCTTTATTTCCTTTTAAAAAAGGTGTTATCACCTTTTGCTGATGGGTGTTATTTCCCTTTTCGAAGAGAAATAAAGCCCCCGGACGTTAAAAACTAATTAAAACAAGCTGATTCAAGAATTTATTTATTTATTTATTTATTGTAATACCGTCTTTGAAACAAAATTTCTTACAGACTACCAAACAGTAAGTACATGCATTTGCAATAAAAAAAAGCTACAAATATGTTACATACTAAGCTTATGAAATATATATGCATAGCATTTAAAACTTTACATATCTTAACATATTGACCGAAAAAGATTTAAGAAAGCTTCTGTGGTCATTGAAAAATCGATGACGATTGTTTGAGACAAAATATTAAATTCACGCATAGATCTTGCAAGAGGAGCGTTACTGGCAAATTTTGTTCTAACCTTTTTGCAATAAAAAGGGTAAGTGACCCGAAGGTTACGCCTAGGAACATTAAAAGTAATCCTTTCCATGAGATAAGGACAATCAAGGATCCCTTTAATAACATTAAATATAAAAGACAACGCCAGCATAGACCTACGACTTTCCAAGGATTGTAGGTCAATAAGCATGAGACGCGATGCATACGACGGGACTGGATTATCGAATTTTAAGGTTTTTAAAGCGAATTTAAGAAATACCTTTTGAATACGTTCAATTCTTATAATAGAAACTTGGCTATAGGGCCTCCATATGAAAACTGCGTACTCAAGACGCGAACGTACAAATGTAATATATAACATTTTCAGAGTGTAAGGGTCAGAAAATTTAGTGGAGTTCCTACGGATAAAACCAAATACTGAGTAAGACTTCGCAATTATGTAATCAACGTGATTATTAAAGCTCAACTTCGAATCGAAGATAACCCCTAGATCTTTTACTTCTGTAACATTGTGTAAGAAAGTATTCGAAATGCTATAGTTCGTAATACGAACATTCAAAATTTTAGCAAACGTCATCTTAAAGCATTTGTTTATATTTAGAGAGAGTCTATAAAGTAGACACCACGATTGAACAGCGTCAATGTCGCGTTGAAACTTAGCTTCATCAGATGTATCCCTGACTACCGCGAATATTTTGAGATCATCTGCATACAGTAGATAATTTGCAAAAGAAAAGCAGCTACTTATGTCGTTGATGAAAAGGACAAATAGTAGAGGGCCTAGAACGCTTCCTTGCGGCACACCAGATGAAGCAATGAAAGGTTCCGACAATATACCATCGATGGTAACAACACAGCGTCTATTAGAGAGGTATGATTGGATCCATTTCAAAAAACCGTACGTACCGTGGCACGTTGCCATGGGGAAAGGTATTCTGCACATAAATACTATGGATCACGACCCGAATTTGGGATCTGACCTGGGTCAATTTTCGGTTTTTCACGAATAACCTTTTCCTAATCAACAGTTCGTGTTGCTCGCGTAAAATCCTATGAGCGTTATTTCTCTTTTAAAAAAGAAAAAAAAGAGACATGGGCACGAAAATGTAGGAAAGGCTGTCTCTAAAGCAGTTAAAGCCCTTCCATGTTCGCCAAAGAAAAAAACAGAAGTTATTTCGAGAATAATTTTAAGTATAGAAAACCCGGAAAAAAATAAGTTGTCGGGTCAACTGATTCCTCCAAAAAAAAACCTATTCTCCAAACGCAGCTTTTATTTGATAACCATATTGTACTAACACATTTAAGATCGCCCTTGGTCCACATATTGGTCGATAACTCCAAAACTATTTGAACTATCGAAATAAGAGATATCTTAAATCTTAAAGTAGGCATCTAGTAGTCCAATGGTTCCATTCAATTCCATCATTCCAATTTTTAGTGACCCGCGCACAAACATAAGGACAGTCAGACCGACAGAAGTTTTAAAAACTGTTCAATTGGACTCCACTGACTCCTTTTTTTATTTTCTGTGTATCTGCAATGTACAGAGATCAACGGTTAAAATTTTATTATATGTACAGATACTCAGTTTTCGCACGTGTAACGTTAGCAGTGCTTCGTGTAACGTAGGCAGTGCCTTATTTTATGTTAAATTACGCTTAAAAATCCTAAAGATTTTGGCAAAGCGGTATACCATGACCTTGTGGCATCCTTGCTATATTACATGAAGAAATATTGGGTTGATTGTCTCAGCAAGTTCGCAGAAATTAAACCATACATGATCTGTATCTTGATCTCACTTCCAAATGATGTAACGTTAGCAGTGCGTTTCACGCACTTATAACTTTTACGGTAGGGTAGCCATCAAACTAATTTTACTCTTAAAATGAAGGAATAGGCCTACCTGATAGCATAAGTAGCAAAACCTTGGACGTTTCTCGCATTTTTGTTATTATTTCGTATAAACTAAATAAAAACTCCATGCGAATGTAACGTTAGCAGCCGGAAAATTGGTCATATGTATATTTCCGACATCAGGAACATCATTATCAGTTCTCAAGATAATTAGTTCGGATTGAATTTCGAACTCATATTTAGAGAAATCACAACGCAATATTTCTTCAAAAATATCAAGTAATGGTTTGACACTGTCAAAGTCTTTAAACCTATCTTGGAAGTTTTCAAAAAGTGTTTCAAAGCTATTAGAATATTCCAGTTTTTTACAACAAATATTGTTCTCAGACAATATTTGTGATGTTCTTGGAAAACTGGAATAATTATCACTTTGTATATCACGTAGAAGTAAAAATATCTTAGTTTTAAAAACGCTTAAAGCTTTATACGCATCTGGAAAACTTTTAGTATTTCCTTGAAGTTCCAAATTAAACTCATTTAAGAATTGCGTTGCCAAATCTAAAATGCATTGTTTATCTTTTAAAAAAGATATAAACTGCAATTGTTTGTTTTCTATTTTTAGAAATTGCAGGACTTCTACTCTTAAGTCAAACAGTCTGGCAAGGCAATCGCAACGCCTCAACCATCTCACATTAGTGAACATTTTCAAATTGTTTTGTATAATTTTTTTATCTTTTAAGAATTTTGTGAACTTTCGATAGGAAAGTGATTGGTGACCACCACGTATTTTATTAACTATTTCCGCTGTAACTTTCATGAGATGGTGAGTTGATAAAAACTGTGAGGAAAGTGCCGTCTGATGACGAATGCAGCGGAAGGTTAAAAGTTGGATTCCATTTTTATTTAAATTTCCCACAAATCCGTCGCGCTTTCCAACCATTGCAATTGCTCCATCAGTACATACTCCCGAAAGTTTTTGGGTATCGATATTGGAGAAAAGACTTTCTTTAACGACATTAAACAATTAATTTCCCGTCACATTACCATAGAAACTTTCAATGGAAAATAAGCTTTCATTAATTTTGTTATCGGCAGTTATACTTCGAATACAAACAGCCAGTTAGCACACATCATTAATGTCCGTACCTTCATAGGGATAATTTAGAAAGTCTGAATTGGTGACGGCAGAATAGTTGGAAGTGAAAAATTGTGCAAAGAAATTTACGATATCTTGATTATCGCTAGATAAAATGTCTTTATATTTCATGGCTGAGTGAAATCCCACTACTTTTCGTTTAGAATTTACGAAATCATAAAATGACTTCGGATTGCTTTATTTCCATTATTTATTTTAAATATTTTTTTTTATCGAATTTTGTAAAGGTGGCCTGCTTATTTCCTTTTCTCTCTCAGGGTATCGCAAAAAGAAACTTGTGCAACCTATAGTTGTTCTTGTCTTGTATAATATAAAACAAAAATTAAAATATAAGCCAAAAATGGCTCTAAATAATAGTAGTTGGTGTATTCGGGAAAATAGCTTAGCCATGATAAATATTCTCTGCAAACGTCATAAGGGTTTTAATATTGTTCATTTCAATGCTAGGAGTCTGAACTCGGAAAAAATGGATACTGTCAGGTATGCTTTTGAGTGTTCGATGGTTGATGTAATTTGTGTTACAGAAACTTGGTTTTCCGATTGCATTAATGATCTTCACTGCGCAATGAATAACTTCACAATGGCCCGCCACGATAGGTGCTCTAAAAAAGGTGGGGGTATAGCTATTTACTGTAGGAACAATATAAATATGAAAGTAATCTTTAAGTCCGAAAATTGCGCCGTTGAATATTTATTTGTTGAGTTGTCCGATAATATAAAAAAAAGCTTCCTGTCTTGTGTTTATAACCCAAGTAGGGACATAAGCCTTGACGCACTTTTCTCCTCTCTGTCCCAGTTTAATGTGGACTATGAAAATATTATAGTCTGTGGTGATTTTAACATTAATCTACTTCTGCGCGACACTAATACCTCTAACCTTTTGAGCAATCTATCATCTATTGGTCTAAATGTAGTTAACATCTCTACTCCCACAAGATATTCCAGCAGTTGCACGCCCAGCCTACTGGACTATTTTATAGTACCTGACCTTCCATCTGTTATTGCTTTTGACCAGTGATCGTTTATATCTGATCACGATTTAATATTCTGTTCACTTGATATTAATCTTAGACAATGTGAGTCTGAAAGGAAGTTCTCGCTTAGAGACTTCCGTAACGTTGATGTTAACGCATTGGCTGATGATGTTAGTTCAGTTGTTGATTGTTGGTGTCTTCCGAGTGTTGATGATAAGCTTGAGTTTTTGAACCACAACCTGCTAAATCTCTTTAATAAGCACATTGCGATATGGCATAGTAAGAGTAAGTCCTCGGTTTCCCCTGGTTCACGGCTAGGGTATTAAGAGCCATTAAAGTACGTAACAGAGCCCTGTCTAAATGGCAAAAGGTCCCTAATCAGAACAACTGGACGTCGTTCAAAATTGCCAGAAAGAATGCAACTTCCACCATTAGAAGCGAAAAACGAAAGTATTATGTAGCCAAACTCGACGTCACCCTGCCTTCAAATATCTTATGGCGTAACCTTAAACGCTTGCGTGTATGTGGTAGTTAGAATGACAAAGTTTGTCCTTTGGACCCTGACCTGCTTAATCAAGCGTTTACTATGTGCCCTTCATATGGTGCAACTCGGCGTGCTTTTGTGCCTCGTGATGACATCTGTTATTCTTTTGATGCATTTGAGTTTGAAACGGTGTACGAGTTGAACGTCATTAAAAGTATAGCTGATATAAAATCCAATGCTGTTGGAGTTGATGGGATTCCTATTAAATTTGTAACTAGTAAGGAAGTCTAAGTTCGGGTGTAACCGAACATTAAATACCTAGTAGTGATCTGTTTTGGTATCCTAATTTACTCAGGCCTATTTTAATACATACCTGAAAATTTGTTATAAAGGCAACTGATTGTTTTCGATAAAAACACTTCTGTTGTGAGTGGTAAATTAAATTATTACTAAATAACAAAATATAAATACCTTTCCTCATGTTCATGAAAGGTATGAAAATAAAAACAATTAATAAAAAAAAAGGCAGTAGGGTGTTAACTACTTGCCCGTAAATCTTGCTTGTTTGTTATTCGATTTGCGTAATTTTTGGCAGGAGTATACTACATACTATTGGAAACCATCTCACAAAATTTCATTGAAATACATTCTTGAAATTCCAAGCAATCGCTTTTGAAAATAGCAGAGCTTTTATGCTAAAAAGTGGGCGGCGCCACGCCTACTTCACCAAAATCCACAAAATTTTTATACAGTTCAGTTTTGCTTAAAAGGCTTATTATGTGTGTAAAATCTTATTTATATAACTTATACAATTATGGAAATATCGCGATTTTAAGTTTACGAAGAAATTTTTTAGAACTGTGTTCAAAAAGTGGGCGTGTCCGTTCTCCGATTTTGTTTATTTTTACAGCAAAGAGTAAGCTTTATATGCTGAACACTTTCTCTAAATATCGTTTCAATAAGTCAATTTTTACCGGAGTTATGGCATGGAAAGTTTTGTGGAATAATCCCCCATAAAGGGGCGGGGCCACGCCCATTTTCCAAAAATTTTGTGCTTTCGACTTTCTTTGCCCACGAACACTTCAGAGGTGAAATAGAAATTATATACAGCTAGTTTAAGCAAAGTTATAGCATATTCAATATATCTATGATCCTTTTCAAAATCTTTCGTATAAAATTGGGCGTGGACCTAACCCGATTTCGCAAATTTTTTTTCGAAATATTGCCTGTATTAATATATATATGTGTGCTGAATTTTATTTTGCTATCTTGAGCGGTTTTTGATTTATGATTAATAATATTTCCAAATTTGACTATATCAAAAGTGGGCGGTGCCACGCCCCTTTTTAAAAATTTCTTCAAAAATGTATCTGTTGCCTTAACGCTAAAGTGCACACCAAATATTATCCTCTTTTTGTATTTTCCAAAATATTATATATATAGAAAGAGGGCGTGGCTTTTAACCGATTTTGCCTATTTTCAATAGCGCTCGGAGATAAGTGAAAAGGAACCTACATACCAAATTTCATTGAGATATCTCAAGATTTACTCAAGTTATCGTGTTTACAGACGGACGGACGGACATGGCTCAATCAATTTCTCTTTTCCTCCTGAACATTTTTATATATATAAGTCAATATCTATCTCGATTCGTTTATGCCGTTACATACTACCGTTAGGCGAATGAAGTTAATATACCTTGTGTGCGAAGCACTACTAGGTATAAAAATGGTTCTACCGTATATTATTGGGACGGTAACTCATATTATAAATCATTGTATCACGACGTCATGTTCTCCTAATCAATGGGGCTGCTAGTACTCCTTCGGATTTCCGTCCTATAAGCATACTGGCTATGTCCAAAGCCTTCGAAGCCTTGATCTCCGAACAAATCACGTACCACGTTCAGAGTAAACAGTTGCTTTCACCTTTGCATTCTGGATTTAGGGCTAAGCATGGCTGCACAACAGCTATGTTTAAGATTCTTGACGACATCCGGACTCCATTTGAAGATAATTTTTTAACGCTGCTTTGTCTCCTTGACTTTTCCAAGGCATTCGATTCAGTTGACCATCAGCTACTCTCCTCTAAGCTTAAGCATTATTTTGGGTTTAGTGATAATTCATTAGCACTAATTAATAGCTATTTGAGTAACCGGTTCCAGCGTGTAATAATAGGGTCCAAATATCGCGCCGCAATAAACTGGTGTCTGGTGTGCCACAGGGGCAATCCTAGGTCCATTATTATTCAGCCTGTTTTTAAATGATATTTTCACAAGCAAGTTTGTCAATATGCATGCTTATGCGGATGACGTCCAGCTTTACCTATCAAGCAGTATTGGTGATATTAATGAGCTGTGTTGTAAAATTAATACTGACATTTCATCAATTGCGCTCTGGGCTACTAATAATGGGCTTAGCCTTAACCCAAAAAAAACCTAGGTCTTGCCTATCTCAAAGAAAAACCTAGTCAGACGTAGAATTCCACCTATCTACATAGGTACTGAACAAATTACGTTTGTTGATAAAATTACAAACCTTGGTTTCGTCATCAACTCCAGTCTGACATGTAACGACCACGTTTCCTTCTCCTTAGGCAAGGTGTATGGCGCACTGCGTAATTAAATAAAAATCTTTAAAAGCGTAATCATAAGAGTGAGCGAACCATAGTAACCAAAAGTGAATGATACCTTCGGTACAAACAGATATATGTTAATTTTAAAACGATAAGAAAAATATATATATAGAAATATACATATAGATATATATGAGCCCTTTAAAGCACAAGTGGTATAACTCCACTTTTTTTTTTTTTTAGTTAGGCATGGTACTGTATGGAGAAAAATGTATTCTATTTAATGCAATAACGTGGTAGCTTCTAGTTCCCATAGCATCCTCATAAAAAGCAGAAATTACCTTTGGGGTCACTCCTGGTCCACGTTTTGGTCAATATTTTCGGAGCGGACTCACCTATGTACCTGAAAACCCCTCCTTTTTAAAACCCCAAGCAACCCCTTTAATTTGATACCCATATCGCATAAAGACCTTCTAAGGTAACCCCGTCTCACATTTTGACCGATATCTCGAAATCTCGTATCATTATTAAACTTTTTTTAACCTAGAATCATGCCGAGCATCTAGAGAGTTAATGTTTCAAAATTTCATTAAAATCGGTAGAAAGGTTTGCAATTAGAAAACGAAACAGATTTCAAACTATGTTTAAGTTAAATGAAATCTTAAAATCGTTTACAGCACAAGTGGTATAATTAATTTTCGGTGCTCGATAAAACAAGAGTTAATGGACAAAAAGTTTGAAAAACATCAATTTAAGTTAAAGAAGGCCTTTTTCTGAAGTTTTATTGAAAAAAGTAGTCCAAAAGTTCAATACTGATTTTTATATACAACTTTTAGCAAACCCTTTAATATCTCGATTGAAGAAAAAGTGGAGTTATACCACTTGTGCTTTAGAGGGCTCATATGTAGATATATACATATATACGTTCCGACAAAGAAAAAAAAAAAAAACTTAATTGATTTAAAATATTTAAATCTAAAAAAAAAATGTTGAAAATTCTAAAATCATGTAACAAAAATACAAATATATAAAAGAATTGCCAGAAAGAGACAGATGTAAGTGGTATTGGAATAGTGAAGAGTGGAGAATTAGAGAGAATTTTGCTATAATGGTAGTGTTCTAATTCACTAACATAATGGCGTTAAAAAAAAAAACTTAAATACTTACGAGGAAACAAAGTGAAATGAAACAAAATCGAAATTTTATAATTTTTCAGCAAAGCAGCAAAATTGTCGAAGGCCTTCATCGAGTTCCTGCATCAAATCATGTGAGTTTTTACACATCTCATTAACATTTTTTTTATATTAACAATTTCTATTTTGTTTCTGGTATTTGGTGTGTATGTATCCATACATCTTTTGATAATTTATAGTGCTATCCCGCTCTCACGATCATTTGTGGGATGTAAGAGCGGATAGAGAGTACAAACAAAAACCCTGTAGATATCGTTTTTTTATTGCAATTTTTCTACTTAAATTTAAATTAAATTAATTTAATTTAAATTAAATTAATTTAAATTTCCTATTACAAGGGCTATTTTTAAATGCTATTTTCACTTTTCTACTACCGCATTATTATTTTTGTAGGTTAGTAATTTGAATTGTCATATTCATAGTAGGCTTAGTAAAAATTGTTCCGATTCCATGCCGTTCCTATTAGTGTTCGGGCATAAGATCATTAGTAAAAAAATAGTACTTTTTGGATTCCGTACTAAATTTAGTATGAAATTAACATACTACCTTTTTAATAGGTGATTAGTTTATTTTATTCTTGTTGTTCTTACATTGGGACTTCTCCTTAACATCTGAGAAGTCATGGTTGGGTGGGTTAAGAGCGGTAAGTATTTTTGTAGGTTAGTAATTTGAATTGTCATATTCATAGTAGGCTTAGTAAAAATTGTTCCGATTCCATGCCGTTCCTATTAGTGTTCGGGCATAAGATCATTAGTAAAAAAATAGTACTTTTTGGATTCCGTACTAAATTTAGTATGAAATTAACATACTACCTTTTTAATAGGTGATTAGTTTATTTTATTCTTGTTGTTCTTACATTGGGACTTCTCCTTAACATCTGAGAAGTCATGGTTGGGTGGGTTAAGAGCGGTAAGTAATTGGTGGTAGATCAGCTAGGCAATAGACAAAGTGTTGCGTCGCTTTCCAAAAAGTTTATTCAACGATCATGTTATGTGATGAGGTAAGAAAATTCCTTTAACCCTTACGTGTGCGTAAAATTTTTTTTTTGTTAGGCCTTGTGTTTGTCGCAAATGGTGGTTTGGTCGGTCGCTTGTTCAACGAATCCACATAACTGGCTGAAGCTCCGGGACAGCTAGACGCACACGGGCAGACACCGACCAACTTCTTCTCACCTTCAGGTAAACATTTTACAACTGCGTAACAATTGTCGACCCAATAGTGGATGCGCTAAATGGCTCCATAACAGAAAATGGCTCCCATCGTGGGGTCCCGATGTGAAGAAAACCAGAATATATATGTTTTTTTTTCAATCTTACTTAGGGGTTCTCCAAATAAACTTATTTGTCCTATACGGAATATTCTTTTTTTCTCTCATTAATTTTTATTTTTGTAGCACCGGTTTCATAGCCATTGGTATTTGGAACTTAGTTTTAAACGATAAGATAAATGCACGTCGTACTAACCATACCAGTATCTTTGACCATATAATTGCAAATAAAACTGACATATTTTTCGTTATTTCTTTTTATTCATTTTAGATTTATTTTAAATTTGGCTAAATGCATATTTTAAATACCACTTGAATGTAGAATCTCGTTATTATATGTTTGAATGATCAAGATTTATTTCCATCGAGTTTTTGTTGCCATAACGTCACAGTGATGAGTATGCACCACCGACATTGACCCCAAGCCGTTTGTGCACAATTTGCCGCGAAAACTTCACCTTGACTTCTGATGCTGTGCGTACTGCATGCAAGCACAAATTCCATCGGGCTTGGCTTCTAAATTGGCTTCTTGTCCTCAGTGTAGTAATTTTCGACCAAAACCATATCCTCTTCGTTCTCAAACTAGTCCCACTATTCAAGAGCGACAGTCTACCTCACAGACCGTACAACAGCAGCAGCAACCTGAAGCAACTAATATTGAAGCACCAGCTGAACCCCAAGCAGCCGCAGAAAATTCAGGTCCACAGCAATCACAACAGTCACCGATAGGAAACATGGACCTAAATACCAGCAACCATGCGTCCACTACACCACCGAAAGACAGTAGAATCCGCAATATTGTCAGCGCCGCTATCTCCGCGCGACAAGCAAGTTTACTTCAAGATTTCGAATCCAGATTTGTTCAGTTAGAGCACCGATTAGATCAATCGGTAAATAACATTGTTTCTAGATTGAATGTAACCTTGCAACTTCCCCAAAATAATGATTTATTACCATTAGTTGATTGGCCTCAAGATCCACCGGATTTTGTTAATGACCCTACTCAACATGGTGGTGCACCTTTAAATATTCATGCACAAGGAAATGCTTTCAGGAAATCTAAATTATCGCAAGTCACTAATTCTGGCAAAATTTCCATCCTTATTTCGAACTGGGACATCAAATTTGATGGCTCTAATCGTCTATCGATCGAAAATTTTATTTATAGAGTCGAGTCACAGGTGATTGATACCCTCGGATGAAATTTGACTTTGTTCTGCGAACATGTCCAAACCATGTTTACTAAAGAGGTCAAAGATTGGTACTGACCTCACAGACGCTCAGTAGACCGTATTGTTTGTCAAGCTCTCCGTACCCATTTCGCCGCACACCGTACCGATACTGATATCAAAGAGGCAATACGTATGCGTAAGCAAAGTATGTCTGCAACCTTTCACGAATACCGTAATGCTATTTTTAAAATCGCGGAAAATTTAAGCATCCCTATTCTAGAGCTCGGACTCATTGAAATTTTACAGTGAGGTTTGAGGCAACAACTATTATACGTTTCTATTCCTTGTGTAGCTAGATTGCGCGAATTACACTGTGTTACAGTGATTCTGAACTTCTAAAGCGACCTAGTGTGCGTTGTAGGTCTTGACGAGTAGATCATCATGACATTGGTCAAAAACTCGTTTTCAGTGTTCTTCGCGCAGTCAAAAAGTCTTAGGTCCGTTACTAGTAAACGAATTTTTAATTTCTTTACCTTTGGAAAGCTGAAAGATTGGGGCTTCGAATAAAATTCACACATTTATGCTTTCTATTGCAAAATTTTTAGATTTTTTAAAAGTTAGCAAAAAAAACTGTTTTTTATTTAACATTTTTCAAATGCTTACATAGTTTTTCCTGTTAATTCGAAACAGACAGGTAGAAGAGGCCATTGAAATTGACGAAGTGAGACGGGCAACAATAAGCTTATGTGTTGGAATTGTTGTTGAGCGAACAATATTTTGTTACGGTTGTGGTAGTCTAGGCGTGTACAAACCAACATGTGTAAGGTGCAGTTCGGGAAACTTGCAAGCAAGCGAGGACTTTAAAACAGTTCCTCGCAAGAAGTAAATAAACCTATTGAAACGCATGAAACCGAAAGTAAAAGCTCTGATAACCCATACAAACCAGAACTTAGACATTTAGTGCCCTATCAAAGTCGTTTAAAATTTTATGAAGAGAAGAGGAGGGAAATATTTGGCAGAACAGAAAGAGTTGAGCTGCATAAACCACGTTCAGCTGTACGCTCAAATACATTTTGGAAAAAAGTTAAAGCAGGTAGAAAGGGGCTTAACCATTTGATGTTCCTTGCGAAAGCATTCTTCAGACCTTCGTCCATATGCCGAAATAGAAATTTTTAATGAAACGCATTTAGCTTTGCTCGATAGCGGAACGCAAGTTTCTTGCATAGGCCACAACATAGCTAAAAAGGTATGCGCGGATAAAAATATTAGCACCAAACATTGTTCATCGATACGAACTGCGGATGGCAAGGACCAATATGTATTTGGTACTTGTTCATTTGACATTACCTATAAAGGCAAAACAGAAAAATTACTTTTTTATATTGTCCCGAGCTTAAAGCAAAGCTTTGTTTTAATCGGGGATTTCTGGATCGCATTCCAAATAGCTAACCACCTGATCAGCCAGATTGATTGTCGAAGCACCAAGCCTAATGATACCGATGTTAAAAAGAATATGCACACCCTGACAACTGACCAACAAAAACGTTTTCAAATAACTAAAGATTTATTTCCGTCTTAAGCTAAGGAAGGTATTGGCAAAACCAACCTTATTGAGCACGTTATTGAGTTAGAGCCAAATGTCCGTCCGGTAAAACAACGATACTTTCCTATTTCTCCTACCATAGAAAAGTTAGTTCCCAGGGAAGTAGATGAAATGCTGGAGCTGGGTGTAATTGAGGAGTCACCCAACAGTCCGTGGTCGAGTCCAGTTGTTTTAGTCCGTAAAGGTGAAAAAGTCCATCTGTGTTTAGATTCACGTAAAGTAAACAGCGTAACTATTAAAGACCGCGTAATGCCTTTTGGCGTATGCAATGCCCCTCAGGCACTATGTAGATTAATGGATCACGTGATTCCATCGAATTTAAGAGAGAGTGTGCTTGTTTATCTTGATGATCTACTTATCATATCGGAAAGTGTTGATGCTCACATGAAGACAATGTCGGAAGTTGCATATCTTTTGAGGAACGCTGGCTTAACAATTAATATTGAGAAAAGCAAATTTTGTCTGCAAGAAGTGAAGTATCTAGGGTATATTGTAGGGAATGGTACACTCCGTACGGATCAGGATAAGATATCCGCGGTTACACAATATCCCCAACCAACCACGGTCAAACAGTTACGCCGATTTCTTGGTATGGCTGGTTGGTACAGACGCTTTGTACCGAACCTCGCTGCAGTTACTGCGCTTAAAACCCTTCTATCTTCAGCACCTATATTGGCAAATGCTAATTATCGAAAACCTTTCCTTATCCAATGTAATGCAAGCAAACTAGGCGTAGGAGCTGTATTAGCCCAAATAAATGAGGAGGGAATAGAAGTACCCGTGGCATATTTTTCCCAAAAACTTAATCTAGCTCAATGTAATAACAGCGTAACCGAGCTTGAGTGCCTTGCAGCGATCCTTAGCTTAAAAAAATTACGGGCTTATGGCCCCGACACATAGAAATTCCGCATATACCTGCGTTTTACGCAGCATTTTGCTAGCGCCACAATGAATGTATGAAAAAATGCAGCAAATTTCAAAAGTTGGCAAACTTTTTATATCAGATGGCGCTAGTGACGTTCGATGTGTCGTTGCCAATGCTAATACACACGTTCGATACAACTGTCAATGCATGATGCTGCGTGAAAAAAGTGAATGTGACGGGGCCATTACGTCGAAGGCCAAGATTTCACGATAGTGACTGACCATGCCAGTTTGCAGTGGCTAATGAAGCAAAAAGGTTTAAGTGGTAGATCAGCACGCTATCGATTTAAAGGGTTATCGATTTAAAATTAAGCATCGGCGTGGATGGAAGAACATCGTTCCCGATGCGTTGTCGAGGCAAAACTTTGAGGAGCTAGAAGAAATTTTTGTTTGCCCAACAGTTAATGTAGACTCAGAAGCCTTCAATTCCGACGAGTACAATAAATTAAAGCAGAAAATTCGAGAAGCTCAAAGTAGTTTGCCAGACTTACAGGTAAAAGATGATAAAGTGTATAAGCGAACAGAATACGCAAATGGAAACTAGGAAATGGAAGTTTTGTGTTGGAAACTGTGGATTCCAAAAGAATTAGTCCAAGACACTATCTAAAAGGCCCATTGTCCTCCAAACAAATGTCATGGTGGTATGGCAAAAACGTTAGAACGCCTTCGCTTAAATTTCTATTGACCATCTATGGTAAACGATGTAAAAACTTTTATTTCGCGCGTTTCGAGCATTTTCTAAAAATTGTGGGCGAGGCAAGGTATCGAAATATTCGAAAAATTACGATAATATGTACTTTTAAAGTCTGATTACTACGGAATGGCTTTGTCGATTTCAAAGATCTTCACACCACTAGAAAGGTTTCGAAATTTGATTTCAAAAAAATACAATTTAAAAATTGTTTAGTATCTACACTGAAAAAATTTTTTTTACCCAAAATAAAATTTTAAATTAAAAAAACTCTTCAAAGTTCAAGCGATTTTGAAAAATAAAATTTTTTTTCTTTTCTTTTTAAAAATTCTTAAGTAAAACCACCTCGGTAACTTTTTTATTTTGATATTATTGTGTGCAAAAAAAGGTACCTACCTATACTTTGGAAGTTATACAGATTTTTTTTAATCCTATTGTCAAATTTTTGAGGCATTCTAAAAAATATATAACACAAATATTTCACCGCTCATCAAAGGATACAGCGAAAATAATTGTTTCTACCTGTTTGTTCTGCTGTTTACCGTAACAACTGGAACAAATTCCTAGGATATCGGTATGAAGCTAACAGTCAGGTAGAAATAGTATCTAAACGAAGGGTGTATGTTTATATTGTACGTAAACCTTTAATGACTAAGTATTCTAATAGATTCGAACAAGAATCGTATTATCAAATTTTTCAGACACCCACAATAAATTGACTTACACTTGATAAAGTTACTTTTTATACCCAGCGTACTAGTACTAGTACAAGGGTATTATAACTTTGTTGGGATAGATATAGACTTCCATATATCAATATGATCAACAAAATATCAACATTTCACTATTAACAAGCCACTGTGAAAGTATCATAAAGATCTGCAATGAAAACTGATCTTCAAATAGGGACAAACAACATAATCAAATCCGTAGGCGTGCCACCACCCACTTTTTTAAAATTATGTAAATATTGATTAATGGACACATATATCCGTATATCAAAAATTTCACAAAATACGTTAAAAGTTATGGGCATGGCACGCCTTCTTTTCCAAAGTTATATATAGGACATGCTATAACCCTTGAAGAGATCGATTGAGTACTTTTGGCTCATGTAAGCGGTTAATGCTTTATAAGCAAGGGACGTGGCGCGCCCACCAAATTCGCTATTGTTTCGGCTGGGAATAGATTGGTTTTTAAAATGGGCGAAATCGGATAAAAACCACGCCCCCTTTTTCTGGAAACAAACGCTGGGTATTTAATGTTCGGTTCACCCGAACTTAGACTTCCTTACTTGTTTATTTTTATTTATTTAGATTTAATATACAACTTTTCGCAGCTCATACATCGACGTCGTGTATACATACATATACCAGATGTTCGACGCTTCTTTTAGTTGGGTCGAACATTTACCAAATTGCAAAAAGAAGTTATGTATATGAAAATATAAAGTTATGAATATGGAAAAATAATACAACGTTTGTATTGTGGCGAAAACTTTAGCTTAGTTAAGGGCCAACGGGGATTAGGATTTGTGCATGCTATGTCGAACCTTGCTGTCGTTGCATGTTTTTTTTTGGTGTTTAAATCTGTGCAAAACTTTTGGTTTCAAGAAAAAAAAAACTGTGACTGTACCTAAAAATCATAATTTTTCATATTTCATTTTTACAATTGCCTTGCCGTATGCCTGTGCATTTTTATAGTTATCCTAAAACAGGAGAGAGAGAAAACCTACTCTGACTTTCAGCTACTAGTTCGGCTGTCCGGATATGGATATACATATAGTTGGGTTGTTCTACAAGGAGATCGATATTCGCCAAGGCGAAAATATAGTTTTTCTAAAAACTATAAAAATTGTCTAAACACCCAAAATAACCTTTTTTTGAAGTATATAGAAAAAAATTTATTATAATGTTTATAATCCCTTTTTATAGAGAGTTAAAAGAAAATAAAAATCTTTAAAATCATAATCATAAGAGTGAGCGAACCATAGTAACCAAAAGTGAATGATACCTTCGGCACAAACAGATATATGAGAATTTTAAAACGATTAAAAAAATATATATAGATATATATGTAGATATATACATATATGCGTTCCGGCAAAGAAAAAAGGAAAAAAACTAAATTGATTTAAAATATTTAAATTGAAAAAAAAAATGTTGAAAATTCTAAAGTCATGTAACAAAAATACAAATATATAAAATAATTGTCAGAAAGAGACAAATGTAAGTGGTATTGGAATAGTGAAGAGTGGAAAATTAGAGAGAATTTTGCTATAATGGTAGCACTAACATAATTGCGTTAAAAAAAACTTAAATACTTACGAGGAAACAAAGTAAAATGAAACAAAATCGAAATTTTATAATTTTTCATCAAAGCAGCAAAATCGTCGAAGGCTTTCATCGAGTTCCTGCATCAATTCATGTGAGTTTTTATACATCTCATTAAAATTTTTTTTATATTATTTCTATTTTGTTTCTGGTATTTGGGTTGTATGTACTCATACATCTTTTGATAATTTATAGTGCTATCCCGCTCTCACGATCATTTGTGGGATGTAAGAGCGGAAAGAGAGTACAAATAAAAACCCAGTATTTTCGTAGATATGTTTTTTTAATTGCAATTTTTCTACTTAAATTTAAATTAAATTAATATCAATTTCAATTTCCTATTACAAGGGCTATTTTTAAATGCTTTTTTCACTTTTCTACTACCGCATTATAGTTTTTGTAGGTTAGTAATTTGAATTGTCATATTCATAGTAGGCTTAGTAAAAATTGTTCCGTGTAATTGTATTAGTGTTCGGACATAAGATCATTAGTGAAAAAATAGTACGTTTTGGATTCGTACTAAATTTAGTATGAAATTAACATACTACCTTTTTAATAGGTGATTAGTTTATTTTATTCAATAAAAAAATGAATTGTTAATTTGCTTAATAATGGTCTGAAATTCGTTGTTGTTGTTATTTTTACATTGGGACTTCTCCTTAACATCTGAGAAGTCAGGGTTGGGTGGGTTAAGAGCGGTAAGTAATTGGTGGTAGAACCGCTAGGCAATAGGCAAAGTTTTGCGTCGCTTTCCAAAAAGTTTATTCAACGATCATGTTATTTGATGAGGTAAGAAAATTCCTTTAACCCTTACGTGCGTAAATTTTTTTTTTTGTTAGTCCTTGGGTTTGGTGTAACTGGTGGTTTGGTCGGTCGTTTGTTCAACGAATCCACATAAGTGGCTGAAGCTCCGGGACAGCTAGACGCACACTGGCAAATTCTTCTCACCATCAGGTAAACATGATACAACTGCGTAACAATTGTCGACCCAATAGTGGATGCGCTAAAAAGGTTTCATAACAGTGTTCTGGCAGACCTGAGCGTAGCTCAGATGAGTCGCTTGAAATTCTGGAAACCCATGTATTTTCCACCGGCAAAGTTTATATTTCCGAAATCAAGCGTAAGAGACTTGAGTTTCCAAATAAAATGGCTCGAGAAATACCACCAGTTGGCTTACTCCAAAGATGGTGGAGGATACTGTAAGTACTGCGTAGAATTCGCGGTTAAAACTGGAGGAAAAGGTGATATTAAACTGGGGTATCTTGTCACAAAACCGTTCAAAATGTGGAAGAAAGCTAAATAGACCTTCACCAGCCATGAAATACTCGAATACCATTGTTGAATTATACAAGGTTTGCTAGTCTTTGACAGATCAGAATTGAAGCTCCCTAATTGTCACGAAATGTACAAAAAAGGGAAATAATAGATCCCCTTTCGAATAAAAGTAGGAGAAAATTTCGGAATGTAGTTTTTAAATTTAATGTATTTTCAAGAAATAAGACTTTTTAAAACACGTGCTTTATTAAACTATAGGAAGTAAATTGCCTAAATTGCCATTTATTGAATGGAAATGGTTTTAAAATGTAAATAACGAGTAATATTTTTGAGGTTTGGGAAACATTACAAAACCAATTTATTTAACGTAGAATTTGGTTCTGTACAGTCAAAGTTTGTAAGATATCTTAAATTACACTAGATTACCTTCAAGGACGAATGAGAAGAGTTTTGAAGTTTACGATATACTCATTTTCACACCAACTAAAGTAGATTTTTTGGCGGCTTCCACCTTTTAATATGGTTTCCCCAGTTGGCCTATTCCACTTATTAAGTCCAGTGAATGTACTCGAGTACGCGATTAAGACACACCTTGTATTATTTACGGCTTGGTTTTTTGGGCAACGTCTGCGTACTTGGGAGGTGCATACAATAAACACGTCAAATATGCATATATAACTACATACTATAACTATATATTTGGTATTATGATGGTTTGATAGTTTGGTATGCAACCACTTTTGGAGAGACCTGCAGTAGCTTTTGCAATATTGCAATATTGTAGAAACAGTACACCTTGATTAGACTTTAGCTGTGTAAATGATATACAAAGCTGAAAATTGAGTTAAAATAAGGGGCTAGAGCTATATGTGAACTAGTTGTTTTATTTCTTTAATGTTATGTGTTATGTAAAATAACCCTGTCTAAATCGACATTTCCCCCACCCTAAAATGCTATCCTCCTCCAAGAGATTGGATCTGGTGCAGCTGCTGGAAAATTTATGTGAAACGTTCACACTCGGCCCCTAGGGCAGCTCTTGCCTTGGGTTATGCCACCTGCTTATATGCTCCAAACTTGGAGACAGGAACATACGTTGCACCATACTGTGTGAGCGACACTTTGACCCTACGAATGTTTAAATTAACCTCAATGCTGAAATTATACGACTGGTTGAGCGACACATACGCGCCAAGTGGGAGAAGCCCCTAAGATCCTATAACCTGTCTGCTGGTGCTGGCAAACAATGGTGGAACTCTCATTCAATCCGACTGAACGTTACGGCAAAATATCCATCGCCTTTGGCGTAAAGTTCAGTTGAAACCAGGGAAGCGCATAAATAAGTTAGGGGGGTACATATGGCTACTAAAACAACAATAACTGTTGAAGACATGAGCGCAAATCTGATCGGATTCGAGGACTAGGAGAATAATATAGTTATAATATACATACATATAAACATACCCGGACCTTTTACTAATAAATTAAAAGGTCTTGGAGCATTTGTTTTACCTCTTCATATATTTGAGACAGATGAAAGTGTTAGTTTGGCCACCACTGGCCTAGACCGATTTTATGCGCATTATTTCTGTGTATATGAATCATATTCGACTTAAATTTTTTCTTAATGGGGAGGGTTTTGACACTAAACAGAAATAGATACAATTTTTTAAATAGGCTTGTCCCGCCCATTTTTATCTTAGCCTTTTACAAAACTTTGAAAGCAATAAATCGAAAAACATTCACGTATCGCTAAGAAATTTACTACTTTCCCACTATCAATGATTTCTGGGTAAGAGCGGTTAATTTCCATGTCCACTCCTATAGATATTCAAATGGAAATGGAAAATTTGAGCCACTTGCACAACTACTCCCACTACTTTACCAAAACAGTACTTTACGAATTTTTTTGTGATGTAAATTTGCAGATGTATAAGTAGTGTGCTTCAAGTACACAGCGGGGTATATTATGTTCGGCTTACCCGAACTTGGACTTTCTCTGGAGATAAAAAATGTATACTTCAAAAAAGACTTCAACAAAGAGATAAATATTATTATGTGGCAACTCTCGTATTTAAAACTCATATACGTACATGACAATTGATATCTCTTTGCACTTTGTGTATTTTCAGCACGCTCTGTCGCGAACGTGCTTCTCTGCTGCCCGGCCCTACTGTATACAATACAGTAGAGTGCGCATTAGTGGATCGAAAAATTTCCAAAAAAATAAAAAAATTATAATTATTCTAAAAGTGCATATACATACACAAGTGAAAACGAAGCCTGTTAATTACTTACCTGTGAGAAAATTATACTTACCTCTGAGAAAATTATACTTACCTGTGAAAAAATTATACTTACCTGTCAGGAAATTATACCTACCTGGGAGAAAATTATACTTACCTGTGAAAAAATTATACTTACCTCTGAGAAAATTTTACTTACAAAAAAAAAAAAACAAAATCTGCAAAAATAAATTAAAATATTCAAAACACAAAAGTTATCACTGGAAGAAAAGAAGAGAGAAAATACATTACATACAAAACATAATAAAATAGTGTTAAAGTGATCAAAATAAACGCCACCATTAAAAATCAGCCAAAAATAAAGTAAAAATTGTGAGCAAAATTTTTTTGTGCAAAATTGGGTGCTCTAATATCGAAAGGCTTAAGCACATAAGTAGATACGTGTATTAGAGGGTGCCAAAAATAAAATAATTTATAAGTGATAGAAAGCAAATATTTTGTATCACGAGCAGTAGACCTGCAAGCAGTGTTACATAAAACATTAGAAAACAACAACAACATCACGGTACAGTACCCAAAAAAGGTAAACTCTGGTGGTAGCCGAACAAGCGGTAAGTGCACATATATTACGTGTGTAGTTCTCATAGCGGTCTCTACGGTTTTCAAGTTCACTGAATCTAATCTCTCAAATATCAAATCTCATGATAACAACTTTATAAGTAACCGTTCGTTATTGGTATATAAGTACCGCATACATCTCTTCTCCGCTCCTTAAATAAACCGCTACATAAAATTACATACGTAATATACAATACCATAAACGAAACGCCACTCTCATCTCAGATAATATACCCAGTTTCAAAATTAATATTATTCAAACTTGGGAAAAAAAATTAATTAACCGCTACACATATATATATATATATATATATCTAGTATAAAACGGAGAAAAACGTTCCCAAATAATCGGTAACTTATACTCGATAAGGCAGCACAGACACAAGTTAAAAAACCACTATCATTAGGGTGTGTTCAGAGAATCCCAGCATAAATTATACTTGTATACTAAAATTTTCCCCAACAGTAAAAATTTCACTATAGTTTGACATCGAAAAATTGTAATAAAAAATAAGCCCACCCTAATACAAAGTCTAGTAGTGGCACACACACATATATATATATAAGCTCCGCCCATTTACTCATCTTGATCTCTATTTAAGTTCCCGTTGCAACATACTAACACTAGGGTGTGTCGGAAAATAAATACACAAAAAATGTTGTTGCTACAACTTACTACCAAATTTAATAATACTCTCATTCTCGAAACTAGCTAATTGGTACACCTTATCATAGATTGCTCTCCTAGTATAACTAAACATAGAAAACAAAATGAGTAAAAAATCAAATGATAGTCTTGACGCAGGCGAACCCGATACAACTCTCCAAACTTTTATTTTCGAAAGTAATCGAATAGAAGCGTTTTACTCAAAGTGGTCAGCAACCCTGATATCTGACCAAACTGAATCCCTGCTTAAGGTGAAAACCCAACAGCTCGAGCGCCTGTGGGAATCGCTCGTAGATTCCTATAAAGAAGTATCCCTTTCCCCAAGCCACCAAGGCTCAACAGATTCAGTTGAGCAAAAATACCAAAAATGTTCTTAAAGTTATGAAAATTCTTCTTCTTCTTTAAATGGCCATCTAACCGCCTGAGCGATTTTGACCGTCCAACATAGCTCGCCAGTCATTTCTTCTTTGCGGCAACTGGCACCAATTGGAGACCCCACGAGATCGCAGGTCGGTCTCCACTTGGTCCTTCCATCGGAGTGGTGGTCTTCCTCTTCCTCTGCTTTCACCGGCGGGTGCCGATAAGTATACCTTCTGGGCTGGAGCGTCTTCGTTCATTCGCACGACGTGGCCTAGCCAGCGAAGCCGCTGTGTTTTAATGCGCTGTACTATGTCGACGTCTGCGTAAAGCTCATACAACTCATCATTAAATCTTCTTCGGTACTCACCGTCGCCAACGCGTAGAGGCCCATAAATCTTTCGTAGAACTTTTCTCTCGAATACTCCCAATGCAGCCTCGTCAGATGTTGTTAGTGTCCACGCCTCTGCACCATATAGCAGGACGGGAGCGATGAGTGACTTGTAGAGTGTGGTTTTCGTGCGTCGAGAGAGGACTTTACTTTTCAATTGCCTACTCAGTCCAAAGTAGCATTTATTTGCAAGAGCAATTCTTCGTTGGATTTCTAGGCTGGCATTATTGTTGGAGTTTATGCTGGATCCAAGGTAAACGAAGTCCTTCACTATTTCGAACTTTTTGGTGCCAGCAGTGGCGTGGGTGCCAAGGCGCGAATGCGCTGACTCTTTGCTTGATGACAGCATGTACTTCGTTATGAAAATTGCATGGCACAAATGATGGACGCAATGCAAATTTTAAGGCCCACTCCACAAACATCTCAGTCCCGTACCTCTACAAATACTCCGACCTCCGCAGGAGGGTTTCTCAAGGTACCACCGTGCGACACCGAAATATTCCACGGTGGATACGAAGAATGGCCAGCTTTTAGGGACATGTTCACTGCGGTCTACGGGAATCATCCCAAATTAAGCCAGGCTCAGAAATTGTATCATCTACGACAAAAGACCAGAGGTCAAGCAGGCCAACTCGTAAAGCAGTACCCACTTACGGATGATAGTTTTCAGCTAGCATGGGACGCACTAAAAGCTCGTTATGAAAACCGAAGAATATTGGTTGACAACTAACTGAAGACCCTCTTTAGTCTTCAGCAAATATACACTGAAAATGGTGAGCAAATTCAAAAATTGCAAACCGCAATAAACAATTGCTTATGCACTCTTGCAGCACAAGGTATTCAAACTCTAATTGGCACCCCATCCTTGTGTATAGATGCTCCTCGAAACTACCCAATGAATCGCTCTTCCTATGGGAACAATCTCTAAGTTCCCGGAAAGAATTGCCGCTATGGGCAGACATGGATAAATTTTTGACCTCAAGATATGAAGTAGTAGAGAGACTTTATACATATCGCCCTGGTAAACCGAAAATGTCTCCAACTAATTTTACTTCGAGGTCCACAAACAACAACTCCGCCCATTACTCCACATTCGTAAACAGAAACAGAACTAATAATTTCCATACAGACCCACATCAAGTCTCGTGTAAGCTCTACAACTCAAACCACGCTATGAAGTTTTGCGTGAAATTCAAAGCTCTCTCAGTCTCCGACCGCCTCAAATACGTAAGAGACAACAACTACTGCGAAAATTGTTTGTCTTTCTCGCATCTCAAGAGTGATTGTCAAAGCAAGTTTACATGCGTTTACTGCCAAAAAAGACATCATTCTCTCCTACACTTCCAACCCCATCAAAACACTTCTCGTGGGACCGGTTCCAGAAACCAGCAAACCACAGCCCACACAACAACACCAACCCAGGAAAATTCGGTGCAACCATCGACATCACGGCAGGCGGCGAATGAAGCAGCAGCGCAGAAACCACAGGATACCACCACCCACACGGTGTCATCACATTTCTCCGGTAGCTGTGAAACAACACTACTCCCCACGGCACTAGTTCCCATACATCACGAGAGTGAATATCACCAAGTTCGTGCCCTCATTGACCAAGGTTCTCAAAAAACTTTTTTGGCATCCCGTATTCAAAAACTGCTAGGACTACCCACAAAGTCAGTACATTTTGAAATCTCAGGAATGGGAGGAATGGTGGTACAAAAGTCAAACAAAACTTGCGAGGTCACCTTATGCTCCTCTGATCTAAGCAAAAGGATTAGTACCAACGCCATTTTACTCCCCCAATTAACTCATTTTCTTCCAAGTAATAAAGTCACAAAGGTTAGCCTAAATGAATTCCACTCCCTTAAACTTGCTGACCCTAACTGCCTTACCCCCTCAAAAATCGATATGGTTATAGGTAGCGATATTATTCCCCAAATACTGCTCGAAGGGCTGCAACGAAATGCCCAAGAAACCCTGATAGCGCAAAACACGATTTTCGGATGGGTACTCAGCGGACCAGTCCGGGAACTAGTCTCAACTTTCTCCACCCAAGTCAGCGAGTCAACGGAACCGGAGCTCAGCAGCCTGCTCAGGAGGTTTTCGGAGCAAGAAGAAGTGCAAATAGAACAATCCACATCAGCGGAGGACCAGTTTTGTGAGACCCTCTACAGTAACACAACCACACGAAGAAAGGATGGCCGATACGTGGTAAAACTTCCGTTTAAGCCTGATTTCCCACACTCACTCGCACTAGGGCATTCTCATCCAGCGGCACAGCAGCAATATATAAGCGTGGAAAGAAGTCTGGAAAAGAAACCAGACCTACGGGATAAATACTCAGAAGTACTCACAGAGTACCTCCAAATGGACCACATGGAACCCGCACCGCCCACTGAGATAATAAAAAACTGAAAATATTTCACATTTTACCTGCCCCATCACGCTGTGTTGAAGCCCGACAGCAAAACGACAAAGGTTCGAGTCGTATTCAATGCGTCCAAGACATCACAGTCAGGAAACTCCCTGAACGATGCATTATATACAGGCCCAACACTCCAAAACGACTTGAGGTCTGTAATCCTTAACTGGCGCCTCTACCAGTTCGTTTTCAATGGCGATATAGAAAAGATGTACCGCCAAATTTTAGTCAAAGAAGAAGATCAAGATTTCCAGCGAATACTCTTTAGGAAAGCCCCTCACCAGCCGATAGAAGATTTTAAATTAAAAACCGTCACTTTCGGGGTTAACTGCGCCCCATACCTCGCAATTCGCACACTCCATCAACTCGCTAAGGATTGCGAAGAAAATTACCCAATCGCCAAAAACATCATACTGCGAGAAACTTACGTAGATGACGTCCTATCTGGTGGGCACAATATACAGTCCACTCTCGAAGCAATGACCCAAATTATCGAAGCTTTAAAATCGGCGGGCTTCCCCCTAAAAAAAATAACGGCAAATCAGTCCAAATTACTCGAATCAATCACAGATTCTGATGTCTTAGACGCCGATTTTCTCAAATTCCATGACACCAGTTCCACTAAAATTCTTGGAATCAGATGGAATGCACTAACTGATTGCTTTTCGTACTCATACGACCCGATACCCGAATCTAAGTCAAACACGAAACGACAAATACTCTCAGCGGTAGCGAAACTTTTCGACCCGGCAGGATGGCTATCGCCAATCATGATTCTTGCGAATATTCTCCTCCAACAGCTCTGGTTAGAGGGAACCGACTGGGACGAACGGTGACGCGAACTAACGTCAACGGAATTAACGTCACTGACATTAATTCGCACCCAAAAAGCGAATTAATGTCAGTGACATTAAGACGCATGACCAAAAACGAAGTAGCGCCGCAGGTGAAAATTAGACTTAGGTCAGATCTTCGGGGCGTGATCCATGGTATTTATGTGCAAAACTCCTTTCCGCATTGGCGGCCTTCGGCCGCGCTTCACAAAATAACCCTGGGCTACGCCATTCCAACTCCGGGTGTGTGCCATAGCCGTGGCTACCGCCACGGTGATGTCCTTCCGCAACATGCCACCGTTCCCACTCTATGGGATCCATGGTATTTTTGTGCAGAATACCTTTCTGAATTGGCAATAAAGATAACATAAAGGGAATAAAAATACAGTGTACATGCATATATAAGTACATATGTATGTAAATAGCTAATAATCGTAAAATAAGATGAAATAACAATACCATATTTTTACAATGTAATCATGAGTTTATTTTCGTATTTTTATTATATCTACAGGTTTCTGCCCCTTTTTGGATTAGAAAGGTTCAATTTCTTTCGAACTAGTTTGATACTAGTCACACTCGGCTGAGATTGTTCAAAAATTGAATAAACAAAGAAATATAGTATAATAATAAACCATTTAATGGTTATTGAAAAATTGTATCGTGCTCCTTAATTATTTGTCTGCAGTAAGGGCACAACAAAGTTAAATTATTTTGCTCTGAATTTGTTTCCAACTTACGGAAACAGTCAGAACAAATCTTAAAATGCAAACACGGCCTTAATAAGATATCCCGTGCTTTATCGACACAGATTATACATTTTAAGGTATTCGCCATTTGGCTAAAATGTATACGTGTCTCTGATGAATCCTCTTCTTCCTTTTCTTCTTCTGATTCATCACTTATTTCAACAACTTCATCGATATCAGGCCATTGTACAAAGCTGTTGTCTGGGTGGGTTAATATATTGAAAAACTCAGCTAAAGAAATTTGGTTTGAGTTTAGTTGTTTCGTCAATTCACTAATTTTAGTTTCTTGACTTTGATATCGTCTCCGCTTAGCTGGCAGTGAATGCACTGCACCATCAAACGCATTTTTTAAATTTACCGAAGCCTTATAATCTTCCTCTAGTAGCACTTCTGTAAAACGCAAAAAGCGTCCATGCTTTTCTAATTTATTTGCTAGCTGCGAATTAAACCCTTCCAATGCGCTGGTTGTTCGCATTTTCTCGTTGGTCACTGTGAATCCCGAAGCCGATATCTGTGCAAAAAGAAAACGAAAATGAAAGTTGTGCAGGTGCAGTTAAATTGTTTCAGACAGTAAATTGTTTCAGACAGTAATTAAATTAAATATATGTTGTATGCAAACAACTTACATTCCCCATCCATTGCCTCTCGTAATATTCCATAAAAGGCAAAAGTGTGCTTTGCTGGTCCTCAGAGAAGTCCTGCAAATCATTCTTCAAAATCAATACCATTTCCTCGATTTTTTTTGGGCTGATCAATGGCAGGCTTAACATCTTTCGATACCACCGTTGACAATTCTTATTTAAACGCAACGTTGTTCTGAATTTTGGAATTTTTTGGGCATTACGCTTTAACGCCTGACAGTAGTGAAACCAGCAACCCTTCAATTTTGCACTTGGGAAAATGGTTTGCAGTCCGCTCCTGAGGGCTTTCTCGTAATCTGTTAAAAAACTGGTAGCTTTAAGTTCACATACGTTTCTATCAATAAACTGGAACATATGCATATATGCTGCTTTACTTCGCTTTGTCATCAATATATATATATAAAAGGAAAAGTCTGGAGGATAAAGTAAAAAATTAATGGCTATCCTTTCAGTCTTTATTTTTGAACTTACATAATCTAGATATTGTAGGTGAATGATAAGCAATTGGGAGAAGCCACAAGATGGCACTGTACTAAACGTTCCGTCAATCAAGAAGTTTCTTGTTCTTTCATACCCCTTCAAAAGGTTACAAATAGTTGGCGATGCAAAAATGCAATATGCAAATTTCTCTTCAATTATAGTGTCTACATAAAATTTGCTATTTTCGTATTTTGAATACCCATATTTCCGAAGCAAATCGTCATTATCGAATACATGTTTCAGTTCTTGGGGCGAAGAGGGATTTTTTGGTAATCCAGCATTCCTTATTTTTTGTAAATTTCTACGCATTTTCGGGAAAGACAAAGACGCGGCTTGCTCTTTATTTTTAAGGCACTGCTCATCAAATATGTTCCGGATGCCCTTTCGTTTCAATCCTAATTTACCACAATCTCTTTTAACTTTGTTTATCACGTTTAGCTTCGCGATCAAATCTACAGGATCGGGATGATTATGGTGGTCATCATTGCTTAATTGAAAGCAGTTACCATTAGCATCAACTGTAACACTTACTTTACATTCACTAAAATAACACGTGTAACGAGTCGCATAGTTACTACAATTTTTTTTTCTAAACAGCTGATTTTCATTATTAAGCAATAGTAGCTGTGACGTTTTACGAAATCCCGGGACTATTTCATATAACTTTTTATCGCGTTCCATGTTTGGGCAAGACTACACTTTAAATGAAAACTTAAACTGTAAAAAAGTAGAGCATAAAAGCGAACCAAACTGCAACGGTAAAACAGGTTTTATTGTCTTTGCATTCTGGTCATTTGTTATTGTAAATTTATTTATGTTATTATGAAGAACTTTTTTATTTGAAGTGAAGTATTGCCATTTATTTAAATTAATACCAAATTTTCGCCTTTGGCCCTTTTTTGAAAAAATCTCAGATTCATCCCAATATTTGGGACTTATTTCACAATTCAACAATAACTCCCGATCCACTTTTTTGGCTCAGCCTAATGTCCCATTACAACAACCACATGAAAATGACAGAAAATTGTGAACTTTAACTGCAAATAACTTTTAAACGGTTGAAAGAAATCTCATTTCAGATTCTAAATCTAGACGTGGGTAATCGTTTACGTGGGGTACCGAGCGCTAATACACAACCAAAAACGTTGAGATATGTATCAGGAGACGCGCTTTGGTCCCAGGAGCATGAATATAACTCCGCTGAACCAATATTTTTAGTAGTTAAAGTTCAGAATTTTCTGTCATTTTCATGTGGTTGTTGTAATCACATTACCCTGTGAGAAAAGAGTGGCACGCGGAAGGACATCACCGTGGCGGTAGCCACGGTTATGGCACACACCCGGAGTTGGAATGGCGTAGCCCAGGGTTATTTTTTGAAGCGCGGCCGAAGGCCGCCAATGCGGAAAGGAGTTCTGCACATAAATACCATGGATCACGCCCCGAATCGGGGATCTTACCTAAGTCAATCCCAGATTCATTTTTTAAATCCCAGATTCATGATATAATGATCATAAGTCGAAGGTGATAGTGAAAAATTAAAATTTGGAATATAAAAAAATATACTGACTTTAGTTAGCTTTCTTAATGCGAATTAATGTCAATGACGTTAGTTCGCTAAAAATATTGACCTTAGTTCGCTTTTGGCATGCGTCTTAATGTCACTGACATTAATTCGCTTTTTGGGTGCGAATTAACGTCACTGACGTTAATTCCGTTGACTTCAGTTCGCGCCACCGGACGAACACGTCAAACCGGCTTCCTTTCACAAATGGAACACATTTCGTGAAAGCCTCTCAGCCATCAGCAACATAAGCATACTTCGATGGGTGCAATTCTCCCCCCAAAAACGCATCCAAATTCATGGTTTCTCCGATGCCTCCGAAAAGGCATTTGCGGCATGCGTTTACCTTAGAGTGCAGCATGATGATACCTCGTTTTCAACTCACCTCTTTGTCGCGAAAACCAAGGTCGCACCCCCGCAAACCGTAAGTTTGCCACGCCTAGAACTCTGCGGCGCGGTGCTTTTCTCAAAACTTGTCGCCCAAACTCAATCCCAGTTGAAGGTGCCATCAAGCGAGCATACCCTCTGGTCCGATTCTAGCATCGTGTTGGCCTGGCTAAAAAAACCCCCACATACATGGAAGACTTATGTAGCGAACAGAATCACCCAAATTCTGCAAGTAACGACTCTTGGCGCCACGTACCCAGCGGCGATAATCCCGCAGACTTAGGAACTCGAGGCTGCAAGCCACACGATTTAATTGACTGCTCGTTATGGTGGAATGGACCTCAATGGCTCTCTAAACCCCCCTCGTTTTGGCCAAAGGATGCCCAGACCAATCCAACTCCTCCGGAGAAAAAGCGCATAGAGGCTTGGCATGCCATCAGTCACTCCGAGATACTGGAACGGTTCTCATCATACCCGCGCGCGTTAAGAGTGGTAGCCTTCATGTACAGGTTCATCCACCACACACAGAAACATCCAATTCCAAGTACGCTCGTCCTTACACAAGAAGAGCTGTACAACGCCAAAATGAGGATGAATAATGGTCACGCAGCTCCACCATTTCCCAGCAGATAGCTCCCAGTTTTGCTCTCTGCTGTTAGATTTTCTCCACAAAGTTTTGCTTCATGCGGACAAGCAGGAGTACTATATCCCCCGACTCAAGCAGAAAGTGAAAAAGTGCATATTCCATTGCAAAACGTGCACGATATATAAGCAACAAATGCGGTCGTAAATAATGGCCGCTCTGCCACCCGAACGTGCAACTTACTCCGTACCCTTCCACGTGACAGGCGTTGACTTTGCTGGCCCATTCCTCGTAAAAACTTCAACTCTTCGACGAGCATCTTACGCCAAGGCATATGTGTGCGTGTTTGTATGCTTCTCGACCAAAGCCATACGCTTGGAAGTCTGTTCGGATCTCACCACGGAAGCGTTCAAGGCGGCATTGCCCTTTTTGCAGGCCGTCGTGGCATTCCAGCGAAAATAATGTCCGACAACGGCAAAACTTTCATTCGAGCCCAACGAAGCTTACATAGGGAATTTTCCGCGTTTCTCAAGGAGACATCCGTAGACATAGCAAACAACTACGCAATCCACGGTCTCTCATGGCAGTTCATTCCTCCCTATGCGCCTCTCATGGGAGGACTCTGGGAAGCCGCCGTGAAGAGCTTCAAAACACATTTCACAAAGGTTGCCGGAACACAAAAGTTCACCTATGAGGAGTTCAATACTCTCCTCATTCGCATCGAAGCGGTCTTCAACTCCAGACCGCTTTCCCCAATGTCGCAAGACCCCGATGATCTACAAGTTCTAACACCAGGCCATTTTCTGCGCGGGGCTCCCCTGCTCGCCCTCCCAGAGCCGAAAGCAGATGACCTCTCCCTCTCAAATAAATGGTAGCGATTAAAGGTAATCCACCATCAATTCAGCAAGCGATGGAAGACTGAATATTTGAAGGAGCTTCACAAACGCTGCAAATGGAAAAACCAGAAACCCAGCGTCCGCGAAGGGGACCTAGTCGTCATCAAAGACGATCTTTTGCCTCCGAATGAATGGAGGCTAGGCCGCTTCGTCAAACTTTACCCAGCTTCAGACAAGAATGTGTGCGTAGTAGATATTCGCACCCAAACGGGTACCGTCACCCGAAACATCAGTAAACTTTGCGTTCTCCCCTGCTAGGGTTACCATCACGATCAACCTCTCCAGCTCCCTACTCACAAATCAACCGAAACCATGCCCTCTCTAATTTTTCATGTTTTTCTTCTCTTACATGGTTCTTTCACAGGTCATGGATTACAACAGATGTCGCCTCTGCTGTCGTCACCACAGCTTACGTTTTTGTCCCGCCTTCTTGGTAATGGTTCCGGCAGAACGGTACGAGTCCGTCCGCGCTCACAATTACTGTCTCAACTGTTTAGCCACGTCGCATAGAACGAACGCTTGTACCTCGCAGAGTGGGTGTCGCCGGTGCGGAAGAGCCCACCATACATTACTACATCGCCCAATTACTACCAGAACGGCCCGAGGTTCAACTCCGTCAAGTACAAGACGAGACAGCACCCGTACGCTTAACAGGCGGGTAATTCAGCGACCCACCGTTCGCGTGGAGCGACAGCTTCGAAACTTGGTTAACCAAGCCAAGGGAACCCTAGAGGAACTGAAAGAACTGCTATATCTGTCAGCTCCGCAGGCCGGCCGCCATGTTGAAGACATGAGCGCAAATCTGATCGGATTCGAGGACTAGGAGAATAATATAGTTATAATATACATACATATAAACATACACACATGAAAAACTTGAATTTTGCAATAATACTTACCTTTTACTTACCTACCTTGAATGAATTCCTAACATGCACCCTGTAACAATGTATTAACTTACCAATATTTTAAATATTAATATCTATAAATACATACATACTTACCTGTATACTTACCACTCTCCCTAAATAATAAATACTTACCGTTACAACATATTTTCAGCTTGGTAGGCTATAACAAGCTGTAGTTTAGTTTAGTTCTAGTTTTGATCTTCACCCGACTCGCACGTCCAATCTATACGAGAACCCCGTGTTTTTATTAAGTGAAATAAAACAGACTTAATTGAATGTGAGCATAACCCAAGTGTGTGGTTTTTCTTAACCACAGAAGACATAGACTCAAAAGGTGAATTTTATACAATAACGAAGGGACGCTTTGGTAAAATCCGGTTGTCTAAGCTTTAGAGAAGGCGAGTTGTTTTTTAAGTTATAATGATTTTTTATTTTATTTATTATTTGGCTCAGGTTCTATGTGACCGTTTTGCTTAAATGTTGCGCAAATGTTAAAAACATTTTGTTCTTTATAGAACGGGAGGTGCGGGACACCTGTGACACAATAAATGTATTTGTTGGTGGCGAGCACTGTTGGCTCTGAGGCATGGTGCGATTGGCTTCCTCATTTTCGCTTGGAAAAACCACACTTTGGCTTTCCAAAACATAAACTATATCTTCGAAATATTTTATAAGCTGATTGCGAATTACAATAGCATGCAATGCAAATAAAATAAACGAATGAAATAACAATAGCTTATGTATGTATGTCGCTTAAACACCATGGACTGTAGATCCATAGGTCGCTGGTTCATATCCGGCTCGAAGGACCAGAGCCAACAGTGCTCGCCACCAACAAATACATTTAGGGTGTCACAGGTGTCTAGCACCTCCCGTTCTATAAAGAACAAAATGTTTTTAACATTTGCGCAACATGGTCGTCAGAACCTGAGCCAAATGATTTAATAAATACCTTTTGAGCAAGACGGTCGCCTAGGCCTGAGCCAAAAGGTGGTTTTTCCCAGCGAAAATGAGGAAGCCAATCGCGCCATGCCTCAGGGCCAACAGTGCTCGCCACCAATAACACATACTTACCCTCTCGTTCTCCAAAGAACAATTTTGAACATTTAGGCAAACATGGTAGTCAGAACCTGAGCCAAATGAATAAATACAATTTGAGCAAAACGGTCACATAGCACTTGAGCCAAATAATAAAATAAAATAAAAAATAATAATAACTTAAAAAACAACTCGCCTTCTCTAAAGCTTAGACACCGGTTAAAGCTATTCTTATAAAAGGCTGTCAAATAGTTAAATTATTATTTTGTTAAATTTTCATAATTTTCTAACAAACTTACCAATTTTAACAATAACAGAAAGTTCAAATTGTCAGGATAAAAGCAAAACAGAAGCCAGTGCTGTTACAAGTTTTTTGGTATTGAGATTTTAGGTTTTTAGTACCATTTTCAAACGTTATTGCAAAGAAGCAACACAGTCGGTGAATGCCAATCCAATGACAATTAATAAGGGAGCTTGAATTCGTCAACTGTCATAAACGTCAATGGCTGGCAAACCTTCTATAATTGAATCATGCTCGAATACAATAAAAAAGGTATTTCAGGCATTGAAAGCGAATCTATAGCTTTAGACGATGGGCCTATTTATGAACAAGAGCCAACTGCCGAGTATGAAGCTGTTAAAAAATCCTCGAATGATGGAAACTTTCGTGTGATTTTACGGTATCGTGCTGAGACTGAAATGATTCTCAAAGAACATCTTTTCTTTGCTCCCAAACATGCAACGTATTTCAACAAAACAACTCAGTAGCGCGGTTCACTAACTTTTTTAACGTAATTTGTCAACGATAAATTATCTTAACAATAATTTAAACAATTTTGTGATTCACTAACTTTTTGTCAACTCTTCAATCGTTAATTTATCGTAGTCGATTTGTAAATTGATATTTTATCACGTTATCCGTTGGTGTTGTTGAAATATTGGTTAAAATAAAAATAAATTAAAAACAAATTTTTTGAGCAAGAAATATTTCTATATTTAAAAAAAAAGGTATTTATTTAAAAAAAAATATATTATAGAAAAAATTTCTCCTAGTTATTGGTATCGAACTTGCGACGTCTATTTTGTTATCCAGACGCTTGTCAGCTGCGCTACTGCGACACCAACGGCGGCGCTGGCAAATGCTGCACTTAACATTTAAGCAACGTTCTAGTCAATTTCGACTGAGATGCCACATGTAATCATTTTAAACAATTATTTAAACGTTATTGTTAAATCCGAGTTAGTGAATCGCACAATTGTTAAATTAAACAGTATACGTTAATGATAAATATCTCTATTGCGGGATTGTTAAAAGTTAGTGAATCGCGCTACAGAACGAAATTATTGGAACTTGCCACAAGCTGTTACGAAATAAGATAGTAGATAGAGTGAACCAAGCAGAAGCATTTTCAGTTTTGGCTGATGAAACCACCGATATTTCAAGCATAGATCAATTTTCTGTCTGCATGCGATATTTAGATCCAGAAAAAAGTATTTGTGAAGATTTTCTTGGATTCATTCCAATTACCGATGTTTCAGGTATAGATCTAGCGAATACAATAAAGAACTATCTCCAAAATATGGGCGTAAGTTGTACATTTATGTATGGTCAAGGATACGATGGAGCTCCAGCAATGAGTGGTGAATTTCATGGAGCACAAAAGTGTGTTCGGTCCACGGTTGCCCTTTGGTCCAATTGGTCCATAAAAATCCATTTGGTCTATTTTTTTTTTCAGATTTGGTCCATTTTTGGCAAGTGGTCACGATTTTGGTAATTTTTCTTCTTCACTTGGCTAAAATTACATAGCGCTGCTCCCAAAATTTGGTCGGTAAGTGGAAAAATAATGTGTTAAAATTGTTACACAATGGAAACTTTTGTGGCTTCAGAATCTTTACCTTAGGTCAGATATGGATGTTTCCGCTTTTTGGGAGAAAGTTTGCTTAAGTACATATGAATGGTATGAATGAAAAAAGTTTTCCAGACTTAATCAATTTCGTATACGACTTAGGCCCGCTTACATAAAAGTCGGTTAGTGCTTAATCCGAGTTTAATCCTGATTTGTCTAAAATCCGTTTTCACCAAGGCCGATTAGCACAAATCGGCCGGTTACTGGCTGATAAACTTTACCGGCTATGGATGGCCGATTAAGCAAAAATTTGCATTTATCAGCTGTGTACACAATCAACATTTGTTTATATTCCCACAAAAACAATTTTAATTTGGAATCTTTGTGCTGTTTTGTTAGTGTTTTGAAAGTTGGTGCCGTTCTAGAAGGCAGTTCAATGCCTAATTTGCATTAAATATTGCTGATAAGGATGTTTTGGACATAAATACCATGGGACAGATCCCCCATTTTGGACAAATTTAGGCCGAATTTTTGGCGATAACTTTTTACATAAATACAATTTGGAGTTTCCGCATTCGTATTCTTTATGCCGGGGTCTAGGCGCGTCTTTTGGCACCAACCATAGCAAAATCCGATAAATATTAGGCATTGAACAGTTTTCTATAAAATTAATTCAGACAAAAACAAAACGAAAAACAGCTGTCTTGCCTATTCACAATGCAATTTTTTTGCTAATTTATTCACAATGATGGGTCTAATCGGCGATAACTTACGCAGGCTTTGGTGAAAACCAAATTGTCGATTCAGAAAATCAGCGATTAAGGAATCGCCGATTAGGGTTAATTTAACCGGCTTTTATGAAAGCGGGCCTTAATGAGTTTGCCACATATTTAGTGCGGCAGCCGCAGAGCGCAAATTTTTCGAACTTTCCCCAATTTAAAACAAAGCTTCGAAACAAATTAGAACTTGCTTCAATTAGTAATATTATGCTGGCCAAAGAACTTTTCTCTCGAAACCCAGGCCCTCACTATGTTTGGTCTGTCAAAGATATAGGCTGGCACTAGAAATTGAAGAGCTTTATGCAATTTATTATTTTAATTATCTAGTAGGTAGTTCTTCGCACACAGGGTATATTAACTTCAATCGCCTAACGGTAGTATGTAATGGCATAAATAAATCGAGATAGATATTGACTTATGTATATTAAAATGTTCAGGAGGAAAAGAGAAATTGATTGCGCCATGTCCGTCCATCCTTTTGTCCGTCCGTCTGTTAACACGATAACTTGAGTAAATCTTGAGATATCTCAATGAAATATGGTTAAAAGCCACGCCCACTTTCTATACATATAATATTTAAGAAAATACAAAAAGAGTCATTATTCAGAACATAGTACACCTATAAGAATAAACTTTGGTGTGCACTTTAGCGTTAATGCAACAAATACATTTTAAAATTTAAAAAGGGGCGTGGTATGGCCCCCTTTTGCTTAAGTCAAATTTGGAAATATTATTAATAATAAATCAAAAACCGCTCAAAATAGCAAAAATTCAGCAGTCATATTTATATAAATACCGGCGAAGTCGGGTAAGGTCCAAGCCCAATTTTATACTAAAGATTTTGAAAAGGATCATAGATATATTGAATATTCAATAACTTTGCTTAACCCTTCAGTAGCACCGTTATTTTAAGTGACAGGAGTAGGCACGTGGACTACAATCGTAGACCATTTTGATATTGTTATTAAATGTACTATTTGAATTTTTTTTTTTTTTAACTCATGAGAAATATTTTATAGACTATTAGTAACAATATAAACTAGTTTTCAGTTTGAAATATATTAATATGTATGTTCCGTAAATTAAACAAAAACATTACCATATTGTTTTTTTTGTATTTATTGCAATCCATTAGTGTTTATTTAATATAACATCGAAAGAGTGACAAAAAAGTTAAAAAAGTTTCCAAACTTAAAATAAAAATATCTAAAATTCAGTTCATTAAATAAAAAATTTAAGTTTAATATAAAATAAATGTGTATCGCTTTCTTAAAAACTGCTTATATTTCCTCAATGAAGCAAGCAGTGCAGCTCTCTCTCATATGATCCTTACAGGCAAATCTGCCACAATTTGAACAGGATTTCCGGGATGATTTACTTTTAGTGCGAGGGCAAATGTGACAACGTCCTACATAGTTTTGTGGTCGTTGAATGGATTGTGGTGGGTTAACTGGAATACCAAGAAGGTGACGAGCACGTTGTCTTATCTCTTTAGGTAGCTGAGGAATTCTTGATCTGACTTCAATTTGTGGCCGAATTAGTTCCCAAGCACATTTTTCAAGAAATTCACATCGGTTCAAATTGTTGTTGGGATGATTTGCTCTATGCACACAAAGTGCGTTTATTCCAGAAATGTTTAGCAAATTGTAAAATACTACGATCGGCCAGCGACGCGTGTTCCTTGCAACGTTATATTTCTGGCATAATTGGTCCACTAAATCCACACCAATTTTTGTCTGATTGTAATCGGTTATCATAATTGGCTTCCTTTCTTCAAAAGTTTGTTCATCTATAGCATCATCATGGTGCATTGATGATATTAGCACCACTGATCGATTTTTTTTCGGGCAGTACGATGATATTGTACAATTTTCTTGGAAACCAAAAATAGTTGACTTTTCTTCCCGATTTTTTCTGGGCAAGAATTCTCTAGGAACTTCACGTCTATTTTTTCTCATAGTTCCCAAATATGTGAGCTTTTTCTTAAGCAAACTATTGACCAAGGACAAGCTGCTGAACCAATTGTCACCAGTGATATTGCGATTAGTGCCTGCAACTGGCTCTACCAATCGAAGAGTTACCTCTTCCGCATTATTGCCAAATTTGTATGGTCCATTGGGTTGAGTTCCTACATAGGTTTCCAAATTGAAAGTACATATAACACGTTTTTGCATCTACCAATGCGAATGTTTTGATGCCATATTTTGCTGGCTTGCTAGGAATGAATTGTTTAAGACCGCAACGCCCTTTAAACGCCAACAGTTGCTCATCCACAGTAAGGAACTCACTACCAATAAAATTGCTTTGAAAATTCACCAGAAATATTTCAAAAAGTTCCCTTATAGGCGCCAACTTATCAATTTGCATTCTATGAGACCTTGTATTTATGTCGTCAAACCGCAAACATCTTATCAAAAATCGAAACCGCTTCTCGCTCCTCGCTAGATAACATGATTCAATACCATTTCCTCGGGAATTGTCCCAAATTTTATGAATATTTTTTCTTGAGCTTCTAAGAGCGCCAATCAAGAACAAAATACCAATGAAAGCACGAACTTCAGTTTCATCAGTTTCTCTAGCATCTTGTTTTTGTCTATTTTCCTGAAAATTGCTCCGAATTTTTTGAATATATAAATTTGTAGACACTGTTATAGTTCTTATAACAGAATCGTTTATAAATAGGTTCAAACATTCAATTTCTTTTTCAGCATCTCGTGCATTTCCTTTTGTACCCGGAAATAGTTTGATTATATTATGGGATCGGACGCGAATATTTAAATTGGGTCTACTTTTTTTCCACTTAGTAACATTGTCTTTTCCATGATAATAGTTTTTAGGATGAGATTCGCCGGAATCGTCTGAATATGTCTCCTCATCGTCAGATCCTTCTATCTCTGATGCAGTGTCATCGTAGCTCATTTCAGCAGCACCCACATTCAAATCCATATTTCCCTCAATGTCAGAATCATCTTCATCATCCATATCGCTTTCTTCCCCATTCGATAATTCGTTTAGCCATTTTTCCCATACTTCAGGATTTCTGCTTTTTTTGGAATCGCTCATAATTATCTGAAGTTATGTTCACAAATATTTTAACACACTCTTAAGAAAAAAATTTAAATAACTCACCAAATATTAGCACTGCAGCAAGAAAAAGTTACGTGAGTGGGCACGTGGTCTACATATGTAGACCACCAATTTTCGTACCTTTATAAAATTTAAACATGCAATCCAAAATGGCACCAAATATACTAATTGAATAAAACAATTAATTATGAACAGCTATTAAAAACGGGAAACTCCTAAAAAAGATATTAAAAAAGTTACACGAGTTTAAAAAGGAGTGGTCTACAATCGTAGACCACGTGCCTACTGAAGAGTTAAACTAGCTGTATATCATTTCTATTTCACCTCTAAAGTGTTCGTAAGCAAAGAAAGTCGAAAGCACAAAATTTTCGAAAATGGGCGTGGCGCCGCTCCTTTATGGTGGATTATTCCACAAAACTTTCCATGCCATAACTTCTGTAAAAATTTATTTATTGAAACGATATTTGGAGAAAGTATTCAACATATAAAGCTGACTCTTTGTTGTAAACATAAACAAAATTGGTTAACGGACACGACACCAGTAAAAAAATGGTGAACGGACACTCCCACTTTTTGAACACAGTTCTGAAAAATTTCTTTGTAAAATTAAAATAGCGATATTTCCATATTTGTATAAGTTATATAAATAAGACCAGCAGACCCGGCAGACCTTGTACTGCCTGACCAGTGACTTCCCTAGAAATAAATTTTAAAATATTTTTTTATTAATTTTTAACATTTCATTTATTGCAGTGTATATCCTACAATATTTCTGATTTTCCCTTCTTTGGTATAAACAAATAAATTTTTTGGATGCCCGACTCAAACAACGAATCTTTTAATAATAATATTTATTCATTCTTCTTACAAAAAACAATATATAGTACATTAGTAACTTAAAAACTACTTGATATCGCTTAACTAAAATGCAAGAAAAAGTAAGGCATTTCTTAAAAACATTAAGTTTTTGCATTGAAAGCCATCTCAAAAGATGAAAATTATGAAATCTTCGCCAATTCCTCCATTCTCTTATCCCCCTGTCAAAAAATGTGACGGGAACTATCAGTCAGACAAGAAGAGTTGCATTAAAAGGGCGGAGGCGAATGACATAAGAATGGGGGAATCGTACCACGCAAGCAATGCGCGGGTTGCCGATGTCCTAAGAGTAGATGGCTTACATTTTTACTTCTTAATGGCTCGTATTGTTTTTAATTATGTTATTAATAAAACTGAAGCTAATTAGTTCGAATATTATGAATTAAATTATTTAAAAATGAATAAATGTCAAAGAAACGGAAAACATCATTTCAGATTCTTTCCTTCTTGGTAAAAATTTATATAGAACAATCGTAAGTTAAAATTATTAGATGGACAATAAGCTTAGTTTTATAAAATCATAAGTTTGTCTATAACCACTTTCTGACACAGAATGGGTTTATCTTAGCAAGAATTTCGCCTCCGAATCGACTTAATTACCACTAGGTATAAGATGTCATTGGTGTGATTTGTTTGTTTATTTCTATGATGAAACAACCTTTAAAACGAAATCAATTCATTCAATTGTATTGTTTTTAAACATACAAAAATATTTGACTTTCTTTAAAACAAATTTATTAAAAAATCAATTTTTATGTAACCTTGTCTACATCACGCCCTGGCAACCCATACAATTAATACAATTGTGACTGAGCCACCCAACGGCTTCTTTGACAATTCGAAATATTTTACAAAAGGAAACGAGCAAAAATGATGGATATAAAGTATTTTTCTGCCGAAATTGGTAAGTACTCTAAAAATATGTATCGACCTATGTGTAAGACAGTTCATTTCATTACATACATATCTATGTATACATATATGTATAATTAAATTAAACAAGCGTACACAATTTTTTTAAAATTTACTATCATGAATCAATTTAAATTACAATTGAATCAGCTGATCTTCCCTGTTGGAACACTATCGGTTAGAATACCAATTAGCTAAGAATATCGGTTATATCGATGAAAGTAGTTACTTGTTATTAAAATGGCATATTATTAAAATGGCATATCTATAAACTTTTTGATGCATCTAGTTGTGGACCTTTTTTTATTACGATTGTTCAAAACAAAACATAGCAGCTAGTAAGTGTTTGGACAAAAAGTTCCCACAACAGCCGGTTCTACGTACCGGAATGACCCGGGTTTTACCCGGCCAAGGGCTGTTATTTCAGTGTAACCCTGTCCAATTTGAACAGTCCCACTCCTAAGTTGTCATCCCCGGAACAATCCCTTGCAGCAGGGTTGCTCCAATGTCTCTTGTTACGGGCTGATATCGAATCCAGACCCGGACCAAGAGACTGGATCTGCTGCGTCTGCTGGAAGAAAATATACGTCAAACGTTCACATTCCGTTCAATGCAGTAAATGCAAGATATGGTTGCACAGATCTGGATGCTCAGGGCTTAACCCTGCCATCGCCAGAACCCGTACTTTTTTCAGTACTTTTGAGGCACCATGTTGTTCGAGCGCAAGCGAGACCCGCGGTTCTCGTCGCTCCGGCGCACACACACCGCTCCTACCATCATCAAATGGCCACAACAGTGGCCAGGTCTCCACGACCAGCAGGCTTGCTGCTCCCGCCTCACCTCAGTCTCCACTCTCGTCTCCCTCTACTTCCAGCATGCAGGTGGGTCAGGAACATAACCTCCTCGTACCTTTCACCACGTGCACTGTTTGACGGCAAAGATTATATACGCCTGCGGCATCGGTTAAGTGCAATAACTGCCTTGGCCTGTGCCACATGCATATGTGCTCTGGTCTTGCAAACAGGAACCTTTGGACGGATACATTTATAGCCCCTTGCTGCAGAACTCAGCAGCCCTCCACGCCACACAACATCGGCCAAGGCACGCTGAACCCTAGACTGCGACACAGCGTGGGACTAAGCCTACCTACATCTAGTCACCCACATCCGTCCCTTACCCCCAGCATGCCTTCACCTTCCCTCCCGACACAATTCAAAATCCTACATCTGAACTGCAACGGATTAACTGGAAAGATCGCGGAGATAACAGACTTTATGAAGTCGAACAACATTTAACCGCCCTGATATTAGTGCGTTGCTAAGGGGCGATAACTGCCTCATCCTAGGTGATTTCAACGCACATCACGATCTCTGGCACTCCAACTTGCCAGCAGACAGCAGAGAGCACGCACGCGCAGAGCAAATAGACAACTCGGCATTCTGTACACTGAATGGAGATGCCCCCACTAGGGTGGCAGGTAACGATAAATTGTTCAATATTTTGAATAGCCTTATGTATGGAGTGGTTGGCAATTTAAAACAACCCTTCACAGCCTCCACGGTACAAATTAACTTTCTAGAAGAAGCCGAACAATTCCTAAACTCCATTAAAGTTCACGATGTCTAGGGAAATGATATCACAAATACTTTTGCTTTCATAAAAGGGTGGCTCCTAAATATAAATAGTTTGCGATATTTATGGCGTTTTTTACCTAGTGTTGGCTTCACTCAATTGATGACAAGAAAACTATGTCAAGATAAAATAGAAAATTTCTTTGGCCATATACCTACGTAGAGGTCGTTGCTTATGTTTGCATTATTTAAGCAGCAGAACTCAGAAAACTTTTGATTTCGTTGTGAGAAAGCTCTAAAAGAAACAATTTGACTTTTAATAAGAACTTTTGCAAATTTCTAATAACGCGAATATGCGCAGGTAACGCATTGAAAGCTTTACAAGAAACAATAGTATAGAAGTTTTTGAAGTGTGTAGTATGAAATGTGTGAACCGCCACAAGGCCGTGTGAGTTTTCCCGCAAGTTATAATTGTCAGAAGCTTGGCTGTGTAAATAGCCACAACGAATGAAAAATATCTTTAGGCATTTGTATGTTTTATAGGCAGAATTCCCATAACACCAAACAACTCCATGGTGTGGTGCAATCGACTAACATTTCATATTTTTCTTATGATACATTTTTGTATCGTTAAAAGCTGCTGAATTTTATCGAAAGATGCACCACCCCAGCAGCTTATACCATATTGGAGCTTAGAGTGAACCAAAGCGTAATAGAGAGTCTTAAGCGTTGGGTTTGAGCAAATCTGCCTTAGATCATAAAAATACCGGACAGTAGACCGCAAGTAGCACTTCAAACGAGAAATGTGCGTAGACCAGCTTAGAGTTTGGTCAACAGAAACACCAAGGTATTGAAAGTCGCTTACCTTTTCAATTACGAAGCACTCATGGCAACAGTCTACTGCAAAATTAAAAGATGTAGTGGAGCACGAGGAACTATTTAGTAAAAAGCGCTTGCAGTCAGAAGCATGAAATACAACATCAATATCGGGTGAGATTTTCGGACTTAGACTGAAATACATCATTTTTGTTTTTTTTTTGCTTACGATAAGTTTATGCGCAGCATATCACCCTCTTAGTAAATGTACGTCGCTATTTAATCCAGCAATAAGATCCAGAAAGTTCGAGGAACCATAGACAATAGCAGGGTCGTCTGCGAAGGCTGTAACTTTTCCATAGAAAGGGAGCGAGAAAAATGGAATTCAAATACACCAAGAAGAGTATTGGACCTAAATCAGAACCTTGAGGCGCACCTCCAACCTCCAACTACCTCCAACCTTCACTTTCTGTACTCTTCCTGACAAGTACCATTGAAACCAATTATATGTAAACCCACGAAAACCCGCGAAATATAACTTTTCTAATAGGATATGGTGATTAACCATGTCAAAAGCTTTCGTGATATCAACAAACAGACCAGCACAGTTCTTTCTATTGTCTAGTTCGCTATATATAAAGGAACAAAATTCCAGTAAAGCATCTTCTGTTGAGCGCCCACATGTAGATCCGAACTGCATAGTACTGAAAAAGTTCTTGGTTTCAAGAAAAGATAAGATTCTACTTTCAACAAATTTCTCTAGAACTTTAGAAAGAGAAGAAAGTAATGAAATGGGCCTGTAGTTGTTAATATCTTTTTTGTCACCGTTTTTAAATAAAGGTATGACTATAGCACATTTTAAGTCAGCTGGAAAAGACCCTGCCAAAATACTTGTATTGAACAGATAAGTTAAAATGTAAGTTAAATTTAAAGAAACGTATTTCAGAACTTGATTCGAAATACCATCATAACCACATGACCCAGAGTTGTTCAGAGATTTTATTTCTCTCCAGACTTCTATGCCGGTGAAAGGCTCAAAGAAGAAGCTGTCACCTGAATTTGAAGAAAGGGATCCCAAAGAAAGGAATTCGAATGAGGTTTGGGAGATACTAGATTGTCCTATTGAAAGGAAGTGGTTATTAAAAAGATTTGCTACTACTTCGGGGTCACAAAACTTCCCATTATCATTACATAGTACAATAGATGAGTCATTAGTTTCAGAACTCCGGCTCAAAACGCCGTTAATGATGCCCCATTTTTTCTTTGGATTGCCGTAGGAGGACCTAAACTCACTACGACAAAACTTATCACGTTCCATATGTACTTCCTTTTTCAATTCCTTGCATAATCGCAGATGCCGGCTACGAAGCCTTGCATTCGAGGGATGTTTTTTACACTTTCTAACCAGCTTGTTTTTCAAATTAATTTTTAACTCAATGAGTATGACAAAAACCGATATGCGCTGCTGAGCAGATGTATAGCTAGTATTTATTTAGTTCTATCCTATCCTATTTAGACTACACCGTACACCCTTTAATACTCCAGATATGTATAAATTGCAATACAAACCATAAAAAATGAGGTGCATTCACTAAGATTAATGAACATATGCACGTGAAAATTTCACTAAAGCAAATACATGCAGGGATATAAAGAATGTAAATATTACTTAGCTTGTAGGCTTGGACCTGCCCACTTTTCAAAACAATTTACATATACATATGTATGTATATGTAGCTTCGGTCATACCTAACAAAGCTTTTAACGTATTGGGAAAGTTTAAAAGAGATCGACCATGAACTTTGGACATTATTGAAGTACAAACAAAACACAAAAAATTTGGTGTGGCACCGCCCACTTTTCCAAAATTATATAAATCTTGACCAAAGGACAGACATATCCAAAAATCATTAATTTAGACCAAATATGTTCAGAGTTATGAAGAGTTAAAATTTGATATAGCCTGGGGGTGTGGCACCGCCCACTTTCCCAAAAATTAATATAGTCTATGCTCTAACCCTTGATCCCAAGAATATACTTTGAAAATTTCATAACAATCGGTTGAGTACTTTGGACGCCATCTGTTGTGAAAAATGTATAGTAATTCATCAATTGAGGACGGCTGGACCGATTTCTCCAATTTTCCGACTTTTCTGGTTTTCCCAAAATTTTCTTTCGTAAAAACCTTCTTGTAGCAATTACGAAGAACTGGAAAAAAATGTGAGCTATTTTCAAAAGCGATTGGTTGCAACTTCAAGAAGGTATATCAATGAAAGTTAGTGTGATGCTTCCCAATAATATGTAGCATACCCCTGCCAAAAATTACGCAAATCAAATAACAAACAAGCAAGATTTACGGGCAAGTAGTTAAAATCCTACTGCCTTTTATACCTTTCATGAACATGAAATGGTATTATAACTGTCTAAGCTTTAGAGAAGGCGACTTGTTTTTTAAGTTATTATTACTTTTTATTTTATCTTAGCAAGGAAGGCGATCGGCATGATATCAATGTCGCACTGTGGCTAGCCATTTTCGGCTGGATTGGGCTTTTGCCAACCTTACCGTCCTTTTAAAACAACATCCGGTTAAACCCGGATGCCACGGATGGTCTGACTCAAAACTCAAAAAAAGAAAACGGACAACTAAGATTCAAATAAAAATTCAAACAAAAGAAACAGCGGAACGAAATATTCAAAATTAACTGAAAGTAAATCTAGCAAGTTATATTCAAACTATTAAAATAAACAAAAATTAACCGAAACTGAAAAATCAAATAAGCATTTAAATAAAACGAATGGCGAAAAAAACCCAGTAAATTTAAATCGATAAAAAAACTGAAAAATCAAAAACGAATCGGAAAAGGCCGATTATATTATATTATTCAGTTATTTTATTGGCGGCCTTTAGTTTGTTATACGTGAAAGTGTTTATTTATTTATTTATGCATTTGGTTTATTTGGTTAAAATATTTTGGTAGGTATTAATTTTTATGTATTTTAGGTATTTAATGTAACCTAATTTACTTTATGTATTTTATTTTTATTTTATTTTATTTCATTTTATTTTATTTTAGGGTATTTTTAATTATATTTTATTTTATGTATTTTATTCTATTTTATTTTATGTATTGTTTTTAATTCTATCTTATGTGTATTAATTCTATCTTATGTATATGTTTTAATTATATTTCATTTCCGTATTTTGATTTTATTTTATTTTATTTATATAATTTAAGGTTTATTTGTACTACAGTAACGTTTATTTATTAGTATTTTAAATACTATAGGTTTGGTTAAGTTATTTAATTTTTAAAATTTCCGCTTCTATTTTAAATATTCAATTCGCTTACTTTTTCAAAACGTTTTCCTTTATATAATTTAAAATTCTTAACTCATTTTCATTTTTCAAACTTATTTATTTATATAATACCAAGTCTTTTTTCATCCTTTTTTCTATTTCAGATTTTCTTTTCTCTTAGTTAGACCTATTCTTATGCAATTATGCTTTGTCTTATCTACTATCTCCTTACTTCATTTTTAATTAAGTTTTCATTTGTTCCCAATTATTTAACTATTATTTAACCTTTATAGCTAAGTTTTAATATATTAATCCTATCTTTTAAAATCTATTTATGTTTATTTTTATATTAATGTTGAGGTTTGGTCTCACCCATTTGGTCCGTAGGCCACTGGTGGGGCGCTACAGTGCTTGGTGTTGTTGTTGCTTATTGTTTTTGCGGCGGGCCTACAAGAGGGCGCGCAATGATGGTGCGCTGCTATAGTGGTGCGTTGTCGTAGTGGCCCGCGCGAGAGTGGCGCGCGCGATGTTGGTGCGATATTGTGGTGGGGCGTTGCGATGGTGGTGCGCTGTTGTAGTGGCGCGCTTATACGCCTTTTTACATTGATGGCGCGCTGTCGCATTCTAAGAATAAATATAATAATATGGAGAAGCATAAGTATGTTTGTATTTAATATAGAAGTATGTTGTAAGAATTTCGTCCCTCCTACGACCGGTATGCCTACCTCGGCCATATTATTAACCCCTAGCCTGCACGAAGGCACAAATATGAATTTGGTTGATAACCATCCGGAGTTATTAAAGCAAGTTATCTATTTCAGGATCGTTTATGCTGTACGATGGAAGCGGATGTTCAAACACACAAGAATAGATCCTTTAAAATTATTCACTAAACTCCTGATTATGTCGAAAAATGGTTGTTAAGATAAATGGCTGTTAAGATAAATTTGCGTTTTGAGGAAATATCACCACGATGTACTGCCTGGCTTTCTTTTAGGTTATATTGACGTTTTTATTTCGATTCGGTTTACGTTTTTGTTGCTTTTAAACTGAACTCAAGGCTATCATTTAGAAATCGATCCAAAGAATTTTGCAATAAAAGTGGTATCAAATGAAACAGGGGCCTCTCCTGATCACAAATATATAGATCCTAGGGTGCGCAAATGTATAGTTTTGGAGTTATTTCATGTTAAAAGTTGAAAATTTGCCCAACTTCCACAGCAAATATCACCTTAATTTTCGCACTTTTTCTTAAATATGTATACGCGTATGTTTGTATTATCTAAAATGTCATTACACACTTGTGCTGCCGCATCTACAAAAAAAAAAGATTCCTTACTATATTGACCACATTCATTTACATATACATAGAATAGTAATAGGGAATTAGAAACTACGCTGAAGGACATCACCGTGGCGGTAGCCACGGCTATGGCACACACCCGGAGTGGGCATGGCGTAGCCCAGGGTTATTTTTTGAAGCGCGGCCGAAGGCCGCCAATGCGGAAAGGTGTTCTGCACATAAAAAACATGGATCGGACCCTGGAACCTCTTATTGTGGGTACTTTATATTTTTCAGCTCTGGCCTCACTGTTTTGTTATGACACAAACAGTATACTCACATATTTACATAGAAAAAAATTTGCAAGAAAAGGGAAGCGCGAGTTAATTTACTTAATTGTGAGTTTTTGCACAAAATATTGCAAATTATTGGAAAAAATGACTAACGTGGGTGATATTTTATCTAATACACACATACGCGTATACATATTTAAGAAAAAGTGCGAAAATTAAGGTGATATTTGCTGTGGAAGTTGGGCAAATTTTCAACCTTTAACATGAAATAACTCCAAAACTATACATTTGCGCACCCTAGGGTATATATATTTGTGATCAGGAGAGGTCCCTCTACCATCCTGAAAAAACCGTTTTTTCCTACCAATTGGATCCCTCTCTAAAAGTTTGCCGAACTCAATTCACACTTTTCAATTGCATTCATTCAAATCAGTATATTTTTCACATAAATTTGCATTCACAATTGTAATCAATTATCATACACAGTATTTAAAAAATTTCTTCAATTTAAGCAAATTATGTAGCACTTCACTTGCAACAATGATTTTCGTTTTGCTATTTTTCAAACATGTCTACCCGACATCGTTCGTAAAAGTAACAATTTTAATAAGTACGTTATTTTAATATTTGATATCTGCAAACGTTTTGTAAAATAGTTAATCGCGCACAAACACTTCCTTTAGCACACTAAGGTTTAAAAATTAATTTTCCTTCTTGGAAAATGTGTACAAGTTTTTTTCACATTCGCTGCTGAACTTCACGGGGCACGACGAACTCGTTTAATTTCATAACACATTTTAAATGGCAGACAATGTCGACGAAGCCATCAGGGTATCGAGAAAAATTTAAAGCGATGGCGACTGCGTAGTGGAAAAGTTCTGTTACCCAGTCTGACGTGGCGTGATCGTTGCCAGGTGGAACACTCCGATTGGTGGTTGCCATCAGGTTTCGGACTTTTAGTATTATTTTAGGTACTTTTTTTGTTCTGCCAAATTTGGTAAAAGTACAGTCCGGTTTACGAAACCAAAAAAGAACTTTATGCTAATTAAATCAAAGTAAAACGTGTGATTTTACTTTTTCATAGTAGGTTTTATGCGCATTAGACTGTAGGAATTTTAATTAAGTTTTGGTATTTTAGAGCTTAATGAAAACCGAGTTAAGTACTTTTGCTTCTACTACTATTTTACTCTTTAGTTACTTTTATTAACCGTGAATTTTGCTGTATGGAAGAAAATCGCCGAATCGATGCAATCGAAAGCGAGAGAAATTTTTGTAATTTTATGATTTTTGGATCGCGACACTTGCTAGTAAGCGGAATTTACAGGAATTTGAAATTTTGGCGTTCGATAACGAGCGAGTGTTTATACATATCGATCGAAATGCCATTCGTTAGCTAATTGGCAATCTAGCAGTAGGCAGTTAGAGCAGTCTCGATTTGATTAACTGTTTAATAATTTTTTATACGGAACTGGGGCAAATCCCTATAAATAACCGTTTCCGATCAAGTGTTGATAGATTCTATTCTCCAAAAGGGACAAATTCGCCGCTGGCCGTAGTACTGGTGGCATTGTCCACTTCTTGTATGAGTACTGCGCCGAGGCCGAAGTCACTCGTATTTGTTTGCAATCGAAATCTCTTCGTAAAATCCGGACAAGCCAAAATTGGTGCTTATATAAGCGCACTCTTCAAAGATTCGAGTGCCATCTACTGTTCCTTGAACCGTTTTTATTTAATACAATTCCTTAACATCGACGTCAATGGGTTTGATATTGTTCAAAAATCAGGAACGAACCTCCTGTACCATGGCACTGTTCTTAGAAACCATCGTTACTCTCGTATATTGCCTGGTAGTGTAAGCTCTTTTATCGCTGCATGGCGTTTCTTAAAAAACTTGCACTTCCCGGATTAATCTTAAGGTTTCCTCGCCTCAGCCGCTGGAAAACTTCTATGAGGTGCCTTGTGTGGTCTTCCAATGTACCACTTGTTATTATTATATCGTCAAGGTATGCGAATGCACGCGTTCTGTAATAATAGGCGCATTTCTGTCGTCCCAAGTATGAAAAGAATACTCGCTTATTAATCAAATTACCTTTAAAGTACGTTTTACAAAATCATAGATACGAAATAAAATGAGAAGAGAGCTTTTGAATTAACTGATTGCTTAGTGAAATGATTGTTTAACTAACCCGGGGGTATTCTAACTTCCCTCAATATATAAATTGTCAAATGATACCAAACCACATGTGAGGTAATGCAATATATTTATTTATTTTTTTCATGATATTAAGCATTTTATATGTACATTAAATAATATGATGTTGCATTAAATAATTGAAAAGGTTTTGCCTCCTATCAATTGTTACGTCAATACTAGATTCGTCTTCTTGATCCGCAGTAGTGAACTGGGTTTCTGTCGGTTGTTCGTTGATGTCATACAAGTCGTCAAAAGAAAAAACATATACATATTATGCAAAACACATACGCTGACTACTATATTCGTTATCATCTTCAAATCAGTTTGCTCTGTAAACATCAAAAGTCTTCGATAACGGTCTTTCAGCAAACCAAACGCGTTTTCAACTACCATTCGTGTAGATGAAAGTATTTCGTTGAACTTTCGTTGGGCCTCATCTAAATTGTCATAGGAGATACTATCCACTTTGTTGAAGGATAAGCGGAGTCTCCGATAGTGAAATGTGCATTCGGAAACATTGCCTCATAATGACTTTCCGCATCTTCGAAGAGTTTAGATCGTCTTAGCACCCTATAATCGTGAAGCGACCCTGGCTCACCGCAAGTAATGTCAATAAATTTTTTGTTAATACCAATGTGTGTGCAATCAATTGCCCCAATCACACCAGGAATACGTTTCTTTTTTCTTTCTCATCGCGAATAGACATTAAAAACGCTGTAACTCTTTGCACTACGGGCCATGCTGCAGACTGAGCCACCCCAAACAAATTTCCCAGTTGCCTAAAATTCACTGTGTTGCTGACGTACCAAATATACAAGTACACAGATTTTTTGGCCGTTATCGGTAGTCTTCCGCTACTAGATGGGTCAGGGACATTATCGAATTGAGCGTGTCTTACTGAAATTACAAATAATTCAAATTCTTTAATATTTACGTATGTACGTACGATATAAATAATTTCTTGGATATTACCAATAAGGTAATAAACCGTTTCGCGTTTTACTCTCATGTGCGCCTTAAAATGCTTATGGCTCATAGCGTCAAGAGTCCCTTCGAAATTTTCACACTTGTGATGGTCTTCGTTTTCGGTGTCCGAACTATAAAAAGAGCTGGAACTTGCGAAAACAGCATCCACGATTTGGTTCACTACTTCCTCCACCCTACGAGCTCGCAACTCACTACGGTCTTTCGAAAGAAGATATGTTAACTGTGAAAATAAACGTAACACATAATTCCTTACTTAACATGTTTAGTTACTTAACATAGTTAATTTACCACAAAATTTTCTGAATCACTTGTTTTCCTTGTTCTACACTGTTCTTTTCCTCCAAAAACGTATAGAAAATATTGAATAAACGGCAAAATTATGTTATTTTTTCAAGCGCGCAAAAAGAAGTTTAAACCTCAACAAATATATATATTTTAATCAAATTTATCAACTTTCTAATAAACAAAGAAAATATTAATAACAATCAACAGATGATTTTGACAGCTGCAATGTTTCCAGTGTTGTTAAATGCATGCAGTGAAATTTTATCCAAGTTGAGCATTTTCTTCACACTTGTTGTGATAAAAATGCGCCTAATAATATAGTCCGAGTCCAGGTATCGTAAACGCGGTATACTGCTTACTTCCTTATTCCATAGGGATCAGGCAATGGGCGTTTTTTTAGTCCAGGCTGCTTATACACTGGGCACTTCTAAGCATTTCTTAAATATGCTGCATTAGTGACAATGGATATGAGTCAGTACTCGCATAGCTATCTTATGCTCGGTAACGTTAGATACTCGCGAGATATCTATATGAAAAATCTATAATTCTTTTTTAAGGAGTTTACTTTTCGCGATATCGGTGGCGATTTTTACTTACATATTTGGTTGGGTCTTGGTGTTCTTTATGTTATTCTACTATTGTTGTACGTCTTGCGATCTTCTGCTTCTGGTCCTTTGTTCGTAACACTATCGCTTATTTGTCGCACCTCAACACCGTACTTGCTTTTGTAGATAATCCGCCCGAATAACCGCGTTTTTTATCAGCCCTGGTAAGACTAGTAATTGGTCATCCATCTTTACTTCTGCATTTACCGCTTCAACAACGTCCTTCGCTCTACCATCGCCCATCACCACTCGAGTGTCTACTTCTTGAAAATTACGTGTATTTAAACTTGTTTCGATCGACTCGCTCACAGAACTCTTTTTTGTGTCGGTTTTCTCTGATGCCATCACGTCTTTACCGTTTACTGTAACCGGTGCCAAGATTCGTCCTGGCGTTTGCTTAAATGTATTTGTTGGGTACGAGGTTGCGCCTCGTAAGATCCCACCCCTCGCTACTAATGGGACTTCTGATCGTTTCCCTGCTGCACGCGACAGCAGTCATGCGTTAGAACACCCCTTTTACCACAGCAGAAGTCGCGTTGAGTATTACGGCACCCCCATTCTCTCCGCTCCGTCTGCACACTCTCCTTGGATCTGTTTGCCCTTGCTGTGTATGCGCTGGTATATTAATTTTTGGTGGTGCAGTTCTCATTGTATGTCGCTCGTTATTATCTTCCGTATGTTAGTAATGGTCCCGTTCCTCCTGTCGCCTAGTAACAAACTGTCTCGCGGTTCGTTTGACTGGTTTACCAATTCCTCCAGGTTGCTGAACTCACTTCGCTTAACGTACAGTTGGTACTCTCTCCTCCATGCTATAATCGGAGTGCCGTATAAGCCCCTATAGCGTGAGCACGTAGTTCTTGAATTTTTCACCTGTGGGTGGAACTCACTCCCTGATTGCATCGTCTAAGCGTTCGAAATATCTTGAACTCAATAAGAATTTCAAAAAAACCTTCTTAAAGGTTTCCCATTCTTACCTATGCGATTGTTATTGCGGAGCTATACCGCCTTATCTCATAGCTATCCGTGAGTTCTTCTACCCGCTCTATAAATCCACGCGGGTCGTTCTCGCCGTCATACTTCAAACCGAACTTTCGTGTCTGGTCCATGATGTCAACAAACAATTCCGGATGGGTAAATGTACATACTGCTGCTTCGTTGAGTCGGTCATTGTATAAATTTACTTCGGATCGCCCTATGAGGCCTGGCAGTTGTTGTTCTCCGCCATCTTTGGGTGTTGGCGGATTGACCGTTATAAACTTGTTACCATCGTGACGATGAACTTACTCGGTAAAGTTTTCATCTAATTCTTCATAGTTACCGTGCGGGATAAATCCTGGTAGTTGTTTCCTTAATTCTTCCACCGTTCCCGTGCCTTTCAAACCAAATGGCATTAGATCTTCAAGATTGAGGTGTACGTACGTACGTACATATTTACCTTTACCATGATTGTTTATTTTAACTTATTTCCTTTGCTGCCTCTTACAATATTCTCCGGTGAGTTTGTGTGTATCTTCCGTATCTTTTGTACTATCCTTTCGCAGTTTCTACTAGTTTTACCTCGTTGCTTGTTTTCTCATAATATAAGTACTTGTGAACAATAAATTTTACTTAAATAAGTCCATGTTCGGGCTCCGTTTGTGGCGGAGTTTTCCTTAGTGCTGATTTATTCTCAGTCCGTCCAAGGTTCCTGCAAATAGGCTCCCCATGGTTTTTCTCTGAATGATCAAACCCACATAATTTTTTATTTTGTTTGACTACTTTTTTCTTTAATACATTATTTTCGAATTTATGTACAGCCGCTACAAGAACCCGCTGTAATTTTTCAATTTACTTTTAAGGCAGGGCAGAAAAAAAAAAAATCCGACGAACCGTTTTTTAGGTATGGGTTGGTCGAAAAATCGGCCGCTGGCTAAAAGCGGTCTAGTATGCAAAAAAAAACCTTTTTTGAAAAAAACGTCGCATACAACTTCAATTTATTTCATTTTATTTCAAGTAAAAGTATTTTTATACCCAGCGTACTAGTACTAGTACAAGGGTATTATAACTTTGTTGGGATAACGGTTGGTTGTACAGGTATAAAGGAATCGAGATAGATATAGACTTCCATATGTCAATATGATCAGGATCGAAAAAAAATTTGATTGAGCCATGTCCGTCCGTCTGTCCGTTAACACGATAACTTGAGCAAATAATGAGATACATATCTTCACCAAATTCGGCATGCATACTTATTTTCAGAATAGATTGGTATTGAAAATGGGTAAAATCGGACCTTTTTCGATATCGAAAATTTCGAAAACGTATAAAACGGGTTAATTCAATATTAGAAGCAGATACAATGATAAAATTTGCAATATGTATTGATTTCGATGTTCTAAGGCGATTTTATCAAATTTTTTGAAAAGGGGCGTGGTACCGCCCACATATATTTGAAGAAATTTTCGAGTTTTGACTCTCAATAACTTCAGAATAGTTTGTGCTAGTATAACGAAATTTTGTAGAGGGCATACTATTGTTGTGTTAAATTCAGCTATAGAAAATAAACGAAATCGCTTTGCGACCACGCCTACTTTTTCATAAAAGTTATATTGAAAGGAGGTGGAAATATTGAAAAGTCCACATCTAATTAACTGATACCGCTATAATAATATAATGTGGTACATACATAAATTTTCATATTCTTTACATTGTTTTCGCAAAATTTTGTAAAGTGGCACCGCCCACTTATGAGTCACGCAATTTTCAAATTCGACTGCTAATTACTTCAGAATGGTGTGAGATAGATTTACGAAACCAGGTGCCAGGCATGTTATGTTTAAGTAGAGGACTACCACAGAAAATAAGAAAAATCGGTGAACGAGCACGCCCACTTTTGGACTAAAGTTCTCTAAACGAGAGCTAGGAAACCAGAATATGCAATATCTGTTTAACTGATAAAGATATAATGCTAAAATTTAGTACACTCATTCATTGATGATGTTATTAGTGATGTTTAAAGGTTTTTTGGTAATATTTTGGAAAATGGGCGTGCCACCGCACACAAGTGAATAAACAAAATATCAACATTTCACTACTAACAAGCCACTGTGAAAGTATCATAAAGATCTGCAATGAAAACTGATCTTCAAATAGGGACAAACAACATAATAAAATCCGTGGGCGTGCCACCACCCACTTTTTTAAAATTATGTAAATATTGATTAATGGACACATATATAAGTATATCAAAAATTTCACAAAATACGTTAAAAGTTATGGGCATGGCACGCCTTCTTTTCCAAAGTTATATATAGGACATGCTATAACCCTTGAATAGATCGATTGAGTACTTTTGGCTCATGTAAGCGGTTAATGCTTTATAAGCAAGGGGCGTGGCCGCGCCCATCAAATTCGCTATTGTTTAGGCTGGGAATAGATTGGTTTTTAAAGTGGAGCTTCCATGCATTGATCATTGCGTTACCAAGAGCGTTTGTCCATACTGGCCACCACCATTTCTTTCCTCGTATACATATTCTCACCCATGCCGTGATTATGCTGTTGAATAACTTTTGGCTGTGGGATAGTGATAGTCTTTTTTTTGCTTCCGACAATACCTTTTAGCGGAAACAATTGGTTCGACTGTGGAGTTATTAGTTATAACATTGACAACGGCATTATCGTTCCACCTAACAGTCAATATTTCTTGGTTACGATCCAGTTGCTGGTCAAATGTTCCGCGCATTTCTTTTTTAAAATTTCTCAACGGAGATTTGCCCATTCTATTAGGAGATTTGCCCATTCATATAGTACCAGTTGCAAAAAATCGACGCTCATTCAAAAGGCAAATAAGGTGATATGAAGAGAAAAAATTATCAAAGTAAGTAATGTTGCACTCAGGGTCAGATACATTTGAAAGCAAATCTAAGACAGTTTGTGCGCCTAGGCCGATATTCTGATCGTGAGGGGTTGCTGCACCACCGTACAATGAACTAGAAACTAAGTATCCACTTTCAGAGCATAAGCACCATGACTTGAATCCAAAACGAATCGGTTTTCCTTTGATGAACATTTTGCATGAGTGGCGGCCAAAGTACGGAATCATCTGTTCGTCTATAGAGAGAATATGGCTAAAGACTCCGAATTGCATAAACTTTTTGTTGAGAGCGTCAGTAAGAGGACGAACCTTGGCAAATCGGTCTGTTGCATTTAAATTGTTGTTATCAGCGAGATGAAAGAACTGTTTAATTTTTTTAAACCGATTGCGACTCATCGCCTGTTTCACAATTGGAACCTCCATGTCTGGTCGAATAGACCAATAGTGGTCAATATGTGGTAAGGTATGGTACCCCGAAAGGGTACAAAATTTCAATGAATCTACGTATTTCCAATGGTGTGACGTTAATGAGAGCATTTTTTTGATTGGCATACTCATTTGTGAAAGTCGTAATCTCTGTAATAATTTGATTATCAAAGTACAACGAGAAAAGATCAAACTGAGATTTTAAGCCTACAAAAAGTGCAATCTTATATTTATATGAAAAAATCTACAAGAAGTGAATCAAATACTGGCTAATTTCAGAAAAAATCCACAACATTTTTTTACAGTTTAGTTTAGCTTAAAAAGCTTATTATGTGTGCAAAATCTTATTTATATACCTTATACAAATATGGAAATATCGCAATTTTAATTTTACAAATAAATTTTTCAGAACTGTGTTCAAAATCTGGGCTTGTCCGCTTACCAATTTTATTTATTTTTACAGCAAAGAGTTAGCTTTATATGTTAAACACTTTCTCCAAATATCGTTTCAATAAATCAATTTTTACAGGAGTTGTGGCATGGAAAGTTTTGTGGAATAATCCACCATAAATGGGCGGGGCCACGCCCATTTTCGAAAATTTTGTGCTTTCGACTTTCTTTGCCCACGAACACTTTAGAGGTAAAATAGAAATGATATATAGCTGGTTTAAGCAAAGTTTTTGCATACTCAATATATCTATGATCCTTTTCAAAATCTTCAGTTTTTTTCGGAACATCGCCAGTCTTAATATAAATATGTGTGCTGAATTTGATTTTGCTATTTTGAGCGGTTTTTGATTTATGATTAATAATATTTTCAAATTTGACTATATCAAATGTGGGCGGTGCCACGCCGCTTTAAAAAAACTTCTACAAAAATTTATTTGTTGCCTTAACGCTAAAGTACATACCGAATTTAATCCTTATAGGTGTATTATGTACTGAATAATCACTCTTTTTGTATTTTCAAAAATATTATATATATAGAAAGTGGGCGTGGGTTTTAACCGATTTTGCCTATTTTCAATAGCGGTTCGAGATAAGTGAAAATAAATCTGCATACCAAATTTCATTGAGATATCTCAAGATTTACTCAAGTTATCGTGTTCACTTACGGACGGACGGATGGACGGACATGGCTCAATAAATTTCTCTTTTCCTCCTGAACATTTTGACATGTATAAGTCAATATCTATCTCGATTCGTTTATGCCGTTACATACTACCGTTAGGCGAATGAAGTTAATATACCTTATGTGCGAAGCACTACTAGGTATAAAAAGATGGGTAGAGAGAGATAAACATATTATACAAATAGGTTGTAATGACACAGGAGCTGCCGGACTTTAAACAAAAAAAGTAGAGAATTAGAAATTTCGAAAGCAAAAGTAAGTACATTTTCAATATCGTGAAGATGCTCACTTGCATCTCTTTTAATAATAAAACGAAGATTGCTATATTTTATTCCACCCTACTTGACGGTTTCCGGCCAGTGGTCCACTTTTCGACCATTAAAGTTTACGCACATGAAAAGATTTGAATTATTGCAATATTCATGTGTCACTTTTTTGAATCTTTTAATTTCATCTTTTTTCTTCACAATAAATGAGTAATAATATTTCGCTTTTTCATTTTTCCTTATTTTTTTATCTGCACAAAAAACACTTAAAAATAGTGATAATTTCATTATTTTACGAAAATCCACATTTTAATACTTTTCCTAACCAATCTATGTTTTAACAACTAACTAAACTCTAAATTTTCTAGTCCTGAAAACGGATTAATAAATTAACACTTAGTTTCAGAGATATGAGAGTCCAAAGTTGGTGGCCCAATACTCGTGAGATGAAAACCTGAGGTGTATGTTCATCGGAGGTGAAAACCACCACCGAATCACGCAATTTTTCTAAGCAAATCATCCCCTTTTATACTAATTTTCGCTCAGGAAAACTGTTTTTTACAAAAATAACTATGTATGTACTTACATACTTATAGTATGTATCCTTATAAGTTACCATTTTCCTTACTATCCCAAGTTTATGACTACTAAAGTATATACATATGTACGACTCTATGCCACTTTTTTCTTCATATGATGGCTTCTCGTACTGCACGTTGTTTACCTCATATGTCGGCTTCTGCATTGCTGTGAACATATGTACACACGCCTGTAAGTTTGCGTTGGTCACTTCCAGTGTTCCTCATGTGCGAATTTGTATTGCCTTGTGACGGTGTGCACTTGAATGCTCGCATTTTGTAAAGTATGTACATATATAAGCCATTACGTAAGAAGTGGTATGTTTTTAAAATATGTACTGCATGGTACATTGTGGTGTGTTATAACAGCAAGACCACCCCCATAAATATTTGCTAGATATTCTCGCTGGCTTCTTGCCGCCATTGAAACAGAAATTTGGCATTCCAATAATGGTTAATTTGAGGGCTTGTCTACGTTTTTTCGCGGAAGGAGGCTATCAAAAAGTCGTTGGCAATTATCATGAGTTGGGTCTTAGTCACGTATCTTTCAGCGAGGGTCTGTCGAGGTTCTGCGTATTTTGGAGCCATTGCTTTGTCCACTATGGGTAAATTGGCCTTCCCTAAAGAAGCAATGCCAGATTGCACTCGAATTTCTTACCAAGTTCGCAATACCTGGTGTTGATAGAATGGAACACACGTTACCATGACATCCCCTCAAAGAATATTCACCAATTCTACAATAGAAATGCAGGGCTCGTAAGTTCATACATATAACTTAACTAGCAGACCCGGCAGACGTTGTTCTGCCTGACCAGTGACTTCCCTAGAAATACAATTTCAAATATTTATACCTAGTAGTGCTTCGCACACAAGGTATATTAACTTCATTCGCCTAGCGGTAGTATGTAACGGCATAAACGAATCGAGATAAATATTGACTTATATATATCAAAATGTTCAGGAGGAAAAGAGAAATTGATTGAGCCATGTCCGTCCGTCCGTCCGTCCGTCTGTAAACACGATAACTTGAGTAAATCTTGAGATATCTCAATGAAATTTGGTATGTAGGTTCCTTTTCACTTATCTCCGAGCGCTATTGAAAATAGGCAAAATCGGTTAAAAGCCACGCCCTCTTTCTATATATATAATATTTTGGAAAATACAAAAAGAGTGATTATTCAGTACATAATACACCTATAAGGATAATATTTGGTGTGCACTTTAGCGTTAAGGCAACAAATACATTTTTGAAGAAATTTTTAAAAAGGAGCGTGGCACCGCCCACATTTGATATAGTCAAATTTGGAAATATTATTAATCATAAATCAAAAACCGCTCAAGATAGCAAAATAAAATTCAGCACACATATATATATTAATATAGGCAATATTTCGAAAAAAAATTAGCGAAATCGGGTTAGGTCCACGCCCAATTTTATACGAAAGATTTTGAAAAGGATCATAGATATATTGAATATGCTATAACTTTGCTTAAACTAGCTGTATATACTTAATTTCTATTTAACCTCTGAAGTGTTCGTGGGCAAAGAAAGTCGAAAGCACAAAATTTTTAGAAAATGGGCGTGGCCCCGCCCCTTTATGGGGGATTATTCCACAAAACTTTCCATGCCATAACTCCGGTAAAAATTGACTTATTGAAACGATATTTAGAGAAAGTGTTCAGCATATAAAGCTTACTCTTTGCTGTAAAAATAAACAAAATCGGAGAACGGACACGCCCACTTTTTGAACACAGTTCTAAAAAATTTCTTCGTAAACTTAAAATCGCGATATTTCAATAATTGTATAAGCTATATAAATAAGATTTTACACACATAATAAGCGTTTTAAGCAAAACTGAACTGTACAAAAATTTTGTGGATTTTGGTGAAGTAGGCGTGGCGCCGCCCACTTTTTTGCATAAAAGCTCTGCTATTTTCAAAAGCGATTGCTTGGAATTTCAAGAATGTATTTCAATGAAATTTTGTGAGAGAGTTCCCAATAGTGAGTAGTATACTCCTGCTAAAAAATACGCAAATCGAATAACAAACAAGCAAGATTTACGGGCAAGTAGTTAACACCCTACTGCCTTTTTTTTATTAATTTTTTTTTATTTTCATACCTTTCATGAACATGAGGAAAGGTATTTATATTTTGTTATTTAGTAATAATTTAATTTACCACTCACAACAGAAGTGTTTTTATCGAAAACAATCAGTTGCCTTTATAACAAATTTTCAGGTATGTATTAAAATAGACCTGAGTAAATTAGGATACCAAAACAGATCACTACTAGGTATTTAATGTTCGGTTACACCCGAACTTAGACTTCCTTACTAGTTTTCTTTAACTTTTAACATTCCATTTATTGCAGTGCTTTAGGATATACAATGTGTGTGGCTTTAAAGTCTTTGGTATGAACAAATAAATTTTTTGGATGTCCAACTCAAAAAACGGATCTTTTGAACTCAATGGGTATGACAAAAACCATTATGCGCTGCTGAGCAGATGTATAGTTAGTACTTATTTAATTATATCCTATATCTACCTATAATACTCTGGATATGTATGAACGGCAATAACAAACAAAAAAAATTAAGTGCTTTGATTAAGATTTAAGAACGTTAAAATGTCACTAAAGCAAATACATTCAGGGATATAACGAATTGATATATTACTTAGCTTGTGGTCTTGGAACTGCCCACTTTTCCAAAGAATTTACAAATGTAGCCTATGTATGTCGTACACAACGAAGATTTTAACGTATTGGAAAAGTTTAAAACAGATCAACCATAAACTTTGGACATTATTGAAGTACAAACAAAGCTTTGAATACAAAAAATGTGGGCTTGGCACCGCCCACTTTTCCAAAATTACATAAATCTTGACCAAAGGACACACATATCCAGAAATCATTAATTTAGACCAAATATGTTCTGAGTTATGAAGTATTTAAATTTTATATAGCCTGGGGGCGTGGCATTGGCTACTTTACCAAAAATTGATATAGCCTGAATCGTACACAACAATTTTCTTAACCAATCTTGAAAGTTTAAAAGAGATCGACCATAAACGTTGGACATTATTGAAGTACAAACAAAACACAAAAAATGTGGGCGTGGCACCGCCCGCTTTTCCAAAATTACATAAATCTTGACCAAAGGACACACATATCCAGAAATCATTAATTTAGACCAAATATGTTCTGAGCTATGAAGAATTTAAATTTTATATAGCCTGGGGGCGTGGCACCGCCGACTTTTCCAAAAATTGATATAGCCTAAATCGTACACAACAATTTTCTTAACCAATCTTCAAAGTTTAAAAGAGATCGACCATAAACTTTGGACATTATTGAAGTACAAACAAAACACAAAAAATGTGGGCGTCGCACCGCCCACTTTTCCAAAATTACATAAATCTTGACTAAAGGACACACATATCCAGAAATCATTAATTTAGACCAAATATGTTCAGAGCTATGAAGAATTTAAATTTTATATAGCCTGGGGGCGTGGCACCGCCTGTTTTTCCAAAAATTGATATAGCCTAAATCGTACACAACAATCTTCTGAACCAATCTTGAAAGTTTAACAGAGATCGACCATAAACTTTGGACATTATTGAAGTACAAACAAAACACAAAAAATGTGGGCGTGGCACCGCCCACTTTTCTAAAAATACATAATTCTTGACCAACGAACACACATATCCAGAAATAATTAATTTAGACCAAATATGTTCAGAGCTATGAAGAATTTAAATTTTATATAGCCTGGGGGCGTGGCACCTCCTACTTTTCCAAAAATTGATATAGCCTAAATCGTACACAACAATCTTCTGAACCAATCTTGAAAGTTTAAAAGAGATCGACCATAAACTTTGGACATTACTGAAGTACAAACAAAACACAAAAAATGTGGGCGTGGCACCGCCCACTTTTCCAAAATTACTTAAATCTTGACCAAAGGACACAAATATCTAAAAATCATTAATTTAGACCAAATATGTTCAGAGTTATGAAGAATTATAGTTTTATATAGCCTGGGGGCGTGGCACCGCCCAAAATTTCCAAAAATTAATATATCCTATGCTTTAACCCATGATCCCAAGAATATACTGTGAAAGTTTCATAAAAATCGGTTGAGTACTTTGGACGCCCATAAAGGACACACAGACACACAGACACACATTCATTTTTATTTATAAGATGGGTTTGTTATTATAATTTGGGGAATCACCAAAAATTCTCTTTATATTTCTTCTCTTTTGTCGAAGGCGTATGCATCTCTTAGTCAAAATACATTTTCTCTACGTTGAGTTCATACACACACGCACATACATGTTTGTTCCGCTGTAGCTTGAGTTTGATCTATGAAAATTCTTATGCTTGGATTGTTTGAAGCTTTTATAAATTTCATCCTAGAAATAAGGGGCTTTAAGTTTTGAAAATGGAAAAAATGAAAACGCCACTTGGTTTATTTTTGGGAAAACTTGCTTCTTAAAAAAATTTCATAAAAATTGGGCCATCACTTTTCGAGATTAGCCGTTACGAATATTTTCATATAAGCAATTTTATATAATTAGTATAGATTTTAGATATGTGGCGGCGCAGTTCAAATTTACTTTAATTGTTTTCTCAAAAAGTAATAAGTTTTGAGTTTTGTTAGCAACTTTTGGTTTTGTATGTTGGATAAAAAAAATAATAAATTTTCAAAATATAGAATTTCAAAACTAGGAAATATGTATTTTTGTTCCATTTAAGTTCGGAAACAAATAACTATTTTATTCCTATAGTGGTGACCCCGCCTACACATTTAAACAAAGATGCTTCGAGACGAAGATCAGCTAGTTACCCTTCGTGAAGAAAACGAGCATCTTCAACGGCAAATCGACGAATTACGCCAACAAGCTCAGCACAATTATCAATTGGAGTTTCAATAGCAGCAGCCACCACCACTGCAACCATAACAACAACAACAACAACAACAGCAGCAGACCCATTATGCCGCAAATTCGCTGATCATTACCCTGCAGTTCGTCGTGTTGCAGTCAAACTTCCGCCTTTTTGATCTGAGAAACCAAGGTTATGGTTTTCACAAGCTGACTCGCAGTTTACGTTATCGGATATCACAAACGAGGTAACTAAGTTTCATTACGTTGTTTCGCAATTAGATGCTCGGGTCGCATTGGAGATCGAGGACGTTATTGAAAATCCTCCTCCGTTGAACCCAAACACATTTTTGCGCACAAAACTGATTACTCGTTTCAGGCGCGTTACCTGTATATTACGCGCATTTCTATGACACCCTGCGTAAATGTGATTCTAAACCAAATTTGGTTTGGTCATACACCTAGACCAGTATATCTGCGTTCAGTAAAATTAACTTCTTTAGACTAATTTCATAATTTTTGAATGAAAGTATGTGTAAATACACAACAAAAATACTCAAAGTTAAGAACTTTGTGGATTATTCAAGAAAACTCAAAAAATATTCGTCAAAATTTCTAACTTTTTAGTAAAATTTTTTAGATTTTTTTCGAGTATGCAGTTTTGCAGCTCGTTCAATTGTAGTGAACAAAGATACCACTCTTAAGCTGACCAAGAGCATTTTCTTCAATATAAAAATATTACGCTTATAAATTCTTAACTTTTAGTTGCAATACTTTTATTGTTTTTACACATACTTTCATACAAAATAATGAAATTAGTCAAAGCAAGTTAATCTTACTGGAAATTCCAAGCAACACTTTGAACGCAGACATACTGGTCTAGGTGTATATGTAGCCCCAAAAAGTTTTAAATCTAGACTAAAACATTTAGCCGTGCACAAAACAATATTTATTTTTCTTGTTTGTTTTGAAGTTTTGTTTAGGATTTCTTCAGGAGTTACTTCAAAAGTAGAGTGGATGTTGAGTAGAGCCAGCCTCTCCTGCCCCACCGTACTTCTTAGATAAGTTTTTAACCTTCGAAGGGAAGAAAAAGACCGTTTGCTAGGAGCAATTATTTAATGCATCAATGAAAGTGCTTGGCCGCTCCTCTTTCGGGATTGGAAAATATTTTTCTTTTTTAGGCCTTTGCGCTGTTCAAAATAAATCCAAAAACTCTATATAAATGACACTTATGAAACGCTTAAGAAAAATTTCTTGTGTCACAATCTCTTCCACTTTTCTACTGCTAATTTCTGGAAAATGTTTACAAAAAAGTGACCTGCGCGACTCTGGCTTTGGAAAGAAGTAAATAGTTGTCGCTTTATTTCTTGAAGAAAAACTGAAGCTTCGGAAAAATAAAAACAAAAAATATAATCAAATAACGTTGAATACAAAACGGAACGTCAAAAATTCTTGGCTATTCATGACAATTTCATGAATTGAAAATATTTCTTGAGCATTTTCTTTTCAACAGCATACCGCGCTTTTACTTTTAAACTTTTTCAATCCTTTTTTGCCAAATTAGCGTCACTTTTTATTAGCACCAAGTATAAGTACAATCTAATTGTTACTTTCTCTGATAATTCAATACTTCTGCGTTGTGTACTGCTTGGTAATTTTTGGTAATTTTTTTTGACTTCTTGGTCATTTTTTTGGTTAAGCTTATGGCAACCGTGACTACAATAACGAGAGACGCTCAACAGACTTGAGTTCGAACACACTGTTGTTGTTAACATTCTATGTAGTTGAGATGCTAAGTTGATGCAGAGCAAGTCTGATAGTTTTGCGCGAATTTCTTGACAATTGATTAGCGACTACCAATAACTTCTCTCAGTGTGAAATATTATTTAATTTTATTCTTTCGTATTTTCATTATTGCTGTTAATGCTTATTTCTTAACAGGGGTTTTAAAAGTGAATAGAGTAATTATTCAAGTACAGACGTATATTTTTTAATTTTTGTAAATTTCGGGGGAGGGTTTAAGCTCTCGAACTCGTAGCAAATCTCCAAATCGAGGTAACTCTAACCAACATATTTGTACCACAAAAAATTTCAAGATAATGCAAATAAATGTATAGTTCCGTGTAATTATTCGGAAAACGGCAAAAGCAGTCTGTAAATGCGGCATCTGACTGCTTGTCAACCATTGTCACTGACAAAATATCTAAACATCGCTTTCTCGTCGATACTGGTTCTGACGTATGTTGCTTTCCTCGACGCTTATTATGTGCTGCAAATGGAAGCAAGATCAAAACGTATGGTTTTCTATCCTTGAATCTCAACTTAGGACTTCGTCGTGATTTTCCATGGACATTTATCGTCGCTGACGTCGACCTACCAATAATTGGATCTGATTTTCTCGCTCATTATCATCTTTTACCGGATTGTCGTACCAAACGCATCGTCGACGTAACCACTGGTCTTCAAGTACACGGAGTATCTCACTCTTCCTCGCAGAGCAGTGTTAAATATTAAACATGAGACTGTCCATCACATACGTACAACTCCTGGACCACTGGTGACGAGCAAAGTACGACGCCTAAATCCTGAAAAATTAAAAATTGCTAAACAAGAATTCGACGCCATGTTACAAGCTGATACAACCTGTCTATCAGAGAGCTCTTGGTCATCGCCTTTACATTTGGCACCGAAAAGTGATTCAACTTGACGTCCATGTGGAGATTTTCGTGCATTGAATGCTCGAGCTATCCCAGATCGTTACCCTGTCCGTCACATTCACGATGTCACTCACTTTATGGATGGTTGTACAGTATTTTCGAAAATTGACCTCGTTAAAGCGTTCCAACAAATTCCTGTGGCCGAAGAGGACATTTCCAAAACCGCGATTATTAATCCATTTGGCCTGTTTAAATTTCCATTCATGACATTTGGACTTCGAAACGCTGGCCAGACCTTTCAAAGGTTCATGGATGAAGTTTTGCGCAGCTTAGATTTCTTCTTCGTGTATATGGATGATATTCTCGTTTTCTCTCGTTCCAAAGATGAGCACGAACGTCATCTTAAAATCATTTTTGAGCGTCTTGCAAAATATGGATTGGTGATCAACGTCAAAAAGTGTACTTTTGGAGTTACTGAAGTTCCGTTTATTGGTTATCTCTGCTGCCGGACTACGAGCTCCAGAAGAGCGTGTCCAGGTTATCAAGGACTTTCCATTACCAAAAACAGCGTAAGGCCTTCGACGTTTTCTTGGAATGTTAATGAATACGAGGCTCCACTGAATTAGGCAATCAGCAACCCACTCCTGAAAGGATCTCAACCAATCAATTGGACATCTGAGCTTGAAGAAGCTTTCATAACCTGCAGAAACTGCATCTCTTCTGCTTCACTTCCAATTCATCCTCGCATTGGTGCGTCTCTGGGTTTGTTTACAGATGCTTGTTGTTGTTGTTGTTTTAACAACAAAATCACTCCCCGAAGGTTTTGGGGAGTGTTGTCGAAATAACAGTCCTTGGCCGGATATGAATTTCCTTGCGGTACTGCCCGACTGTCGTGGTAGCGATTTGGTATGACCAGTGCAACCTTCTAGGTCATGGCATCCCTCCTTCCGAAAGAAAAGAGAAGATGGGTAATGAGAGGTGGGAGGCATCATATCCGTAGATCAACTATCGAGTTGCACATCATTACCTTTGTGCATATTGGTAGCCTCTTACGACCGGTATGCCTACCGCGGGCATATTCTAAGCCCCAACCCGCAGGGGTTTTTACAGGGGTTTTTTTTACAGATGCTTCAAACCATTCAGTTGGAGCATGGTCGATGGCGTATGGGAACTTCTTGCGTTCTTCTCTAAGAAAATGTCCTTGAAAAAATGTTCTTAGCCGGCTTTTTATCGTTAACTTCTTGCGATCTACGCTGCAATACAGCATTTTCGTCATTTTTTAGAAGGACATTCATTCACGATTTAAACCGATCATAAGCCATTGATCTACGCTTGTCAACAAAAACGTGAAAAACTTCCACCAGTTCAACTCAGACAATTTTCATTCATCGCAGAATTTTCAACGGACATCCAACACATCCAAGGAACCGATAATGTCGTTGCTGATACACTATCGCGAATTGAAGCTGTTTCTGCACCACTGGATTACAAGTTGCTGGTAGAATCTCAGGAAGGAGACGGAGAACTTAGGAGAATTATTCAAGAAAATTCTTCTCTCTGTATCGAGCGTGTGCCGATTCCTGGTTCCTCTCTTATTGTGTTTTGTGATACATCAACAGGAAATGCTCGGCCCTTCATTACATAACCGTTTCGTCGTTGTGTTTTTGGTCAGCTACACAACCTGAGCCATCCAGGTGCCAATGCTTCGCTCAAATTAATCAGTGATCGTTTTGTGTGGCCTTCAATGAAGAAAGACTGCTGAAATTGGGCTCGTGCTTGTAGTGATTGTCAACGGTCAAAAATTTCATGCCATGTTCATGCTCCACTCGGAAATTTTGAAACTCCAACAAAGAGCTTTTCCCATATTCATATTGATCTGATTGGCCCACTTCCATTTGCATGTTCTTTTCGATATTGCTTGACTGTCATTGATCGTTTCCCTCGATGGTCTGAAGTATATCCTTTACAGAACATAACTGCAGAAACTGTGACTCATTCACTTTTAGATTGTTGGATATCTGTAGCAAACTGATATCTATAACTAATAGGCGAATTCTGTAAGCTGTCTCTAGTCACTAATAGAGACATTTTGTGGTCAATTTCAGTTTTGAGACAATTCGGTATTCAGTAAGCTGTCTCACATCTCAGGTCTCAAAAAAGTAGTCACTAATTTGTCAGCTGGTTTTAGGCAGGTCACAAACAAGAAAATATAGGGATAAAAATTAAATAAATTAAAAAAAAAAATTTGAGTATGAAATCATTTATAAATGTTTTAAAAAATTATAATTAATTAACAAAAAAAAAAGAAAAAAATAATAAATAAACTATCCTCGATCCCGGGTTCGAACCTGCGTCCCACACATTATACCCCGAGACACTTACTGCCTGCGCTATTGCAATATTTATATGGGCGCTGCCAAATGCTGTACTTAAGATTTATGCATATCTGTTTTTACCACACATCAATGGTGAAATTTTTGTGATTTTCTCTTACAGAATACCGAAATCATCGAAAGTCACAAAAATTGTCTCTAATGAAAAATCTCAAATTTAGTGACTTGAGATGAGACAGACTTATAGAATACAGCTATAAGGCTAAATGAAGAGCCGTTGTTCAGTGTATAGAATCAATTGATTTCTTTATTGAAATGTTCTTTCTTTTATACAAAATTCTTACACTAATACTTACAAGTTATTTACGAACTAAAATACATATACTTATGTATATACTACTAATACATACAAACTAAAATGCATAACTCTAAAATATGCTAAGTCAACATATGGTTGCAATAAATATATAAATACATATGTCAGTCGCATTGACAAACTGACGTTGTGTTCAGTTGGTCATTGCGACTTTCTTTGGCGGTGCCTTTGGCCGTCCACACAAGTGTAACAAGATCCTCCCCAGCTTACCAAAGTCGGAGCGCTCCGAAAAAAGCATCCAAAAAGAGTCAGTAATTGGAGCCTTTTCGGAGTAAACACCGAAGAACCACTTTTTTATGAAGATTTACGGAGCGTTGAGAGAAGAAATGAATATTGTAGAGCGAATGAACTGCAAGGCTCAATTAAATGAGCAATTTTGAGCGTTTTCGGACCCTTTTTGTTGTAGGCGCACAGAGAATTGTGAGAAAATAAACGTTGGAGAGCAAATGAGCGGCAACGTTCAAATATGTGAATGTTTGCGAGCATTTTCTGAGGTTTTTTTTACTTTACCTAACAGAAGGTAAAGATCACATATTTCATACCAATAAGCGTAGGCGACTGACCAAACATTTTAACATAGCAATTTTTATTTTTTCAGATTTGTGTCAATAAACTTTAAAAGCAATCTTTCCTCTTCATTATTTATAAAGCTTCATAAAAATGTCGATAGGAACCTCCAAAATGACCCAAAAGGAGTAAAAAATTGCCCCAATGAGCTTCAGAAAATCATCAATAAAAGGCCCCGAAAAGAGTCCAAAAAGGCTCCAAAAACCCTCCGAATGGACGAATAAAAGGCTCCGAAAAGAGTCCAAAAAGGCTTCGAAGTTCATTTAAAAAGAGTCATAAAACGCTCCAAATTCATCGGAATCGGACTCATTTCGGACTCTTTTTTATGACTCCGTTTGGGGTGCCCGCGTAGAACGATTTATCGCTCCATTTGGGCTCCGAAAGGAGCTCATTTCGGAAGGTAAAGCTCTGAGAAATGTGCGTTTTATGGCTCCGAAAGGAGTATTTTTTTGCACTTTTGGTTAGCTGGGTCGTTATGTGCGGCATGTGTATTATTTGTATAAACTCCCGCTCAGTTCAATGTAACTAATTTGGGCAGAATGTTGTTTGTATACATTCATATTTGCTTATACATTTTTTATGTGCACATGACAATTAAAATAAAAGGGCGATGTGTTTATGTAATGCTACACCTTCCCTCTTAAAAAAAATAGATATATATATTTGTAGTCAACTATATATATCTGTTTGAACCGCTTGATGTTTGTTTGAAAATTTTAATTGTTTTAGGATCTTGTTACCATTGTTTTGTCACATGTTTTTATTTTATTTCTATTTGTTTGTATACTTTATTTGATACTTGATATTGTTTTCTTTTGGCTTGTGCCGTGTATAAGATTGAGTAAATTGGAATGCTTATGGATTTTTTTTTTGTTATTACTGAATTATTATGAATGATGCATTGCTTATTTTTATTTTTAACGATACGAGTTTTAAATTGGTTTAAGCCTATTCTTATGAATTAAGATTTCTTTTTTGTTTTTGTTACTGTCTCCTATGCTATGTGGAATTAAAGTGTAGTTGTTATTTTTATCAATATTTTTTACTTTATAGTGTCCTGTATATCTATTTTCTAACTTATGGGAGGCCTCTTCTCTAACTAATACTAAATCTCCTATTAACTAATCTGGTATGGGGCCTAGGGGGCACTTAATTCACAGGTGGGTTGGGGGGCACTCACTCGAACACACGGGAGATCTGCGGCACTACTTACTCCGGAAAATACCAATAATAATAGCGCGGGATAAATTTAAAATACAAATGCTTTATTGCGCGGGTTGATGCGTGTTATCGCTTTTACTTTTTACAAAAAAGTGATGAGTGTAAACAGTGTGTGACAGTTTGTGTGGTGTGTTGTGTTGTGTGTTGGGTGTGTATGTACATATGTGTGTTAGAATGTGTTACATTGTTTTGTGTCAAATGTGGTGTGTTGAACTGGCTGCTGCGACATCTGCCGGACCGTAGCGCTCATTTATCCATCCCGGCCCCCCTAGGCGAATACTTAGCCTAGCAAACGTTGTAGTTGTTGCAGCGTTTCTACGACGTTGCTAAGCCCGGTGGTGCGTCGGTGAATCGACCGAGGCTGCGAACGAGGATGCGAAGAATGGGGAGGCCGGTAGGGACGACGATGCTGTTGCTGCTGCGGGCCTGGATGAACCGTTGGGCGGCGGCGTCGAGGAGCGGCAGCTGTTGGTTGATGCCCGCTGCGATGCGCTGTTGAGTTGGCTGGTAGTCGACGTCGATGGACTCCCATAGCGACCGAGTTTCCGCTTGGAACGCGGTGTAAAAGCGTGTGGTGGGGTTGGTAGCACAGCTGGCATACATTCGGTGACGTACATTGCGCTGCGACATGCGTCTGAGCCAGGCAGTTTAGGCAATAGCCATGTGCGGATGCCACTTGTCGGCGTTGCGGTGGCGGCATGCCCCGGAAAATGGGACATAAGCGTAGTGCATGTGGACGGTGGCACAGTCCACATCGTAGCGCCGAACGATCAACGGTGAGCGTCGGTTCGGCCGATGGCAACTCCGGTGGAGCTGCCACGGCTCGAGACACGCGATTACGTGGTGCTACCTGGGGTGCCGCTATGGGGGGCGCATTGGTGCGCCGGGGCTGAGCGACTGGAAGCTCGGTGCGTCGTCCGGTTGCGGTGCTAGGGTGAGCGGAGGTGGAATCCGATGCGTCCCTCATCTTGACGTCCATGATCTCTATCGGGAGAGAAAGAAAGTGTGGTTTACATGGGTTTGCATGCTAAGGGTAGGCAGCTTTTTAACTGAGTGAGATTTTATATGGGGTATCGTTGTGACTATTTGGTATATCTAAATCTTTCGCGACTTGGAGATTTGATTTAATGGGAAAAATGGGGATCTTAATCTTTATGGGGCAAGAAGCATAGTTTGACGAGGGGTCTAGTCAGAACTCCGTTCTGAGTACGGAGACCTACGACTCGGATATGACCATCGGGGCCATGATGAACCTTTCCGATGCGGCCAAGTCGCCATTCTGTTGGGGGGAGACAGTCGTCGCTTATAAGGACGCATTCTCCAATATTTAGGGGCTTTTGTGTGTCTTTCCACCGGTATCGTTTATGGAGGTCTTTGAGATACTCCTCCTTCCATCGGTGGCTGAATTCGTGTTGTAACGCTTTGATTCGTTCCCATCTATTTAAAAGTGAAAGAGAGTCAGCACGTGGCTCAGGGGTGGCCAGAAGTGGTGCTCCTGTAAGGAAATGCCCGGGTGTGAGGGCAGTAAAATCGGAGGGGTCTTGCGAGAGTGCAGAGAGGGGCCGTGAATTGAGAACGGCTTCGATTCGAGTAAGGAGCGTGGTGAACTCCTCGAAATTGAACTTTTGAGTTCCAGCGACCTTTTTGAAATGTATTTTGAAGCTCTTAACGGCGGATTCCCACAATCCACCCATGTGCGGGGCGCTCGGGGGGATGAATTGCCAATCTATACCTTGGGGTGCGTATTTGGCTATGATTTCGGGGGAAACTTCTTCCGCGAATTTTACGAAGTGTCTTTCTGTTGCTCTTTTGGCTCCGACAAAGGTTTTACCATTATCGCTCATCATTCTGGCAGGAAATCCTCGCCGTCCGACAAAGCGAGCGAATGCCGCGAGAAAGGCTGGGGTCGTGAGATCAGAACATAGCTCGAGGTGGACTGCTTTTGTAGTGAAACAAACAAAGACAGCCACATAACCCTTTATATAGGTGGAAGTCCTTAACGTGGAGGCCTTTATCTGGAAAGGCCCAGCAAAGTCCACACCAGTGGTGGTAAAGGGTGGAGCAAAGTTGCAGCGTTCGGGGGGAAGAGCTGCCATGATCTGAGTCCGCATCCTTTGTTTGTGTATGGTACAAGCTTTACACATAAATATGCACTTTTTGATTTGCGGCTTTAGACGTGGAATGTAGAACTCTTGCCGGATCATTTGTTGCATCAAACGGTGTTCGGCGTGAAGCATTAAAAGATGGAGGAAGTTTAGGTAAAGAGAAACGAATGGGGACTTCTCCGGAATTATTATTGGGTACCTCTCGTTGTATGAAAGGCTCGAGTTTGCGAGTCGGCCATTGGCGCGAAGTAGGACCTTGGGATCCAGGAACGGATTCAGGACTAATAGTGGGCTCCTTTTATCACGGCTGAAGTAGCGTGATTGGGTGGCCACGATCAGGGATACCTTTGCTCTCTGTAGAAGATGGTGGTTCAGAGTAGCCAGTGGAGGGTTAGGCCTTTTTTGGACCTTATTCTTCATGCGCTCGACAAATAAAAACATGTATGCAACAACTCGCATAGCTCGTGGGAAAGACGAAAATCTTTCGAGGATGTCGGGTTCATCCGTACTAGTGTGAAAGCACTCAATTTTTCGACTTTCTGGTGGTATTATGTTTCGCGCGAGAGAGTGTGGCCAGTAGTCTGGCGAGCTGGTGGCTAGTTGCAGGGGGTTGCAACCTCTTGTGCCAAGATCAGCGGGATTATCACCACTGGCTACATGTCGCCAAGTGGCTGGCCCGACTAGATCGAGGATTTGAGCAGTGCGATTGGAAACGTACGTCTTCCAAGTGTGGGGTGGTTTTTCAAGCCAGGCTAAGACAATTTCCGAGTCAGACCACAGATACTGTTTGCTATCGTTAAGATGTAGATGGTTTCGTACGGTTGAGGCTAATTTGGCTAGGAGGAGTGCGCCGCATAGCTCAAGCCGTGGTAGGCTTACGGTCTTTAGAGGGGCGACCTTACTTTTTGCGGCTAGCAATTGGCAATTTGTTTTGCCACAAAGTTGCGTGCGTACATATATAGTCGCGCAATATGCCTTTTCGGATGCATCACAGAATCCGTGTACTTCAACTTGGTGGTCGGGAGAAAAGTTGACCCATCGAGGTATCTGTATCTGCGAGATGGAGTGTAAATCGTTCGCGAATTGGGACCATTTCTGCAAGCGCAATGGTTTCACTGACTCGTCCCAATCAGTTCCGTCTAGCCATAGATCTTGAATAAGCATTTTTGCTTGGATCATTACTGGCGCGAGCCATCCTGCGGGGTCGAAAAGTTTTGCCACAGAAGACAGGATTTGCCGTTTTGTTTTGGCTGATATGGCCATTATTGACTCAAGGGTATATGAGAATTTGTCTGTAATGGCATTCCATTGAATGCCAAGAGTTTTTGTTGTACTCTCCTTTTCAAAAACTAGGAAATTTGAGTCCAGTAGGTGATCTGGATCTATATTCTGGAGTATTTCGGGGTGATTTGCAGTAATCTTTTTTAGGGGGAACCCTGCTGAGCTGAGGGCTTTTATCACTTGGGATAGTGATTCGCAAGCAAGTGGGATGCTGTGGCTTCCCGACAGGATGTCGTCCACATATGTCTGTGTTTTTAACACCGGGGTTGCTTTGGGGTATTTGAACCTTAGTTCATCTGCTAGTTCGTGCAGAGTTCGAATTGCTAAGAAGGGGGCGCAATTGACACCAAATGTCACGGTTTTGAGTTTATAGTCAAGTATTTGACTATCTGGTGAGTTTCGAAATATTATACGCTGGTAATCTTGATCGTCTTTATGTACCAGAATCTGTCTGTACATTTTTTCGACATCACCATTGAAAACGTATTTATACATACGCCAATTTAATATGAGGAGCATTAAATCTGGTTGTAATGTGGGACCGGTGTATAGCACATCATTAAGAGAGTTACCGGAGCTGGTGGATTTTGAGGCGTTGAAGACTACTCTGACCTTTGTGGTTTTTTTGTCAGGTCTTAGCACGGCGTGATGGGGAAGGTAAAATGAGGTATATTTACCTTGGGTTATTTTTTCATATGAATTTGCTTTTTCCATATGATCCAATTCGAGATATTCTTCCAGAACACCATCATATACTGATTTAACTCACCTTTTTTAAGTAGGTTGTTTTCCATACTTAAAAACTGCTGAATTGCAGCGGTTCGGGAGCGACCTAAGGCGAGAGTGTTGGGGAATTCTGGTTTGAAGGGGAGTCGTACGATGTATCGACCGTTTTCTGCACGCGTCGTTGTGGCTGCGTAGTAGTCTTCGCAAGCTTTATCTTCTGGGGTAATGACTTGCATGGGGGGAAGCTCTTCCAACTCCCAGAACCTTTTGAGTTGGGAATTGAGGACTTCGTTTGGCATATCTTCAACTTGGGTTGTGAATGAAGATATTTTTTCTGCCACTTGACCACTTAGGATCCATCCGAAGATGGTATTTTGGGCTAACAATGTATTTGAGAGTTTCTGAATACCATCCAACATAATCTGGGGTATGAGGTCACTGCCTAATAGGATATCTATCTGAGCAGGGGTGTGGCAGTTGGGGTCTGCTAGCTTCAAATGAGCAAATTTTTGTCTATCATTGCTATTTAGTGTATAATTGGGGAGCATATTTGTGAGCTTCGGTAATACAATGGCTTGTGCCTGTATTCTAACATTCGCATCGGGGGAGACCAAGGTTAATGAGCAGATTTTATTGGAGTTTTGTACCACTCCTCCGCCCATCCCTGAAATTTCAAAGTTTGACGATTGAGTAGGGATTCTCAACCGGTTTTGGATTTTAGACGAGATAAAGGATCTTTGTGAGCCTTGATCGATTAGAGCTCGAAGTTTGAATAGTTCTCCTTTGTGTTCTATGGAGACTATGGCAGTTGGCAATAGGATTTTACTTTCATGATTTGAGTGCAGCGCTTGTACATTTGCTGCATGTGAGCAACAGGGCGTTTCTGTTGCGTTTTGATTATCTTGCATTTCGGGATTGTGCATTTCGGTATTGTCAGGTGTTGCTGTTGCAACTAGACCTGTTGTTCTTCTGGGGTGAGAACTATTTTGGGGGGTGTGAGTATTGTTATTCATGTGGAGCATCGAATGATGTCTCCTATGACAATATACACAGTTAAAATTACTATCACAGTCTTTCAGAAGGTGGGAGCGTGCAAGACAGTTGATGCAGAGATTCTTATTTTTTATCAAATTATATCCCTCGTTTATTGACATTTTTTTGAATTTCTCGCAAGATCGTAAGGCATGACTTCCTCCGCAAGATTCGCACGTCGCATATCTGCCTTCAGATACATGCGTTTGCGATCGATTGTAGCTTCGGTTATTGAGATTATCTTGGGGTTTTGTGAAGCTTTTATGATAATCATTCTGCATCGTTTTGGGCTTAGATGCTTTTGTGTCTACCCTCTCTGCGATTTCGTATTGGGTAGTTAAGAACTCTTTCATTTGCTGCCATGTAGGGCATATTTTTCGGGACGTAAGAGATTGTTCCCATAGCAGTAGCGATTTTTCTGGTAATGCAGAGGCGCATATATGTACCAGAATGGGGTCCCCGTTATCCGTGAGGATCTTCTGGGTTGATAAAACTGATAGGCAGTTGGTTACAGTGGACTGTAGTTTAATAAACTCTTCGCTTGTTTCTCTTTGAATTTTGGGTATACTCATCAAAATCGCTACTTGCTTATCTACCAGTGCTCTTGTATTTTCATACCTGTCTTTAAGAGCCTCCCAAGCCAGATTAAAGTTATCATCGCTGAGTGCGAATTGTTTTACTATAGTGCCTGCCTGGCCTTTCGTTTTGAGCCTGAGATGGTACAATTTTTGCGCTTGTGATAACTTCGGATGCTTAATATATACGGCAGAGAACATGTCTCTAAAGGACGGCCATTCGTCGTAGCCACCGTAAAACACTTCGGTATCACAAGCTGGCACTTTGAGATAAGTGCCTGAGTTCGTTTCTTTGGTTTGGGGATCTTCTTTCGGGGGAGGGACAGGGGAGTTACGTGTCCCTAGCATGTTAAGCTGATCGGAGATCATAGCTTTAGTTTCTTCATACAGGTCCAGGCAGTTTTCATACTTGGATTCCGCTGAAGCTTTGAAGCCCTCCGGTAAATCGGAATCATCAGTCTCTAAAATATTATCATATGTGGGCTGGAGGCGGGCCCAAAACTCGTCGAGACTTTTATTTTTTATTATAAGAACAGATTCGGTGTTATCTTCTATTGAGGTCGAGGAAAATTTAGTGCAGTACTTAATAAGTCTGTCACTTTCTGCTATGAACTTCGTGGGTGAAAAGTCTTTGCCTTTCTTTGGCTTTGCACCCAGTTTGGTGCGGGTGTTTTCTGCGGGGCTACTTTGGAGTTTTTCATCGTCACCCGTCTTGGGTGCCTCTAGTAGGGGTGGGGCCATTTTTTTTTTTTTTGAGTTTCTAGAGTTTTAGTAATAAATATGGACCTTTTTTTTTTCGTGGTTTGCTTTTTTTTATTTGAGTTAACTGCTTTTATTTTACGCGCGACTATAGTTTTTAAATCAGAGCTAATGTTTAATTTTTAATCAAACCGGGTTTTCAATTTATATCGTGTATCAATATTTATAGGTATTTATATTGATTTCGGGCAGTCTATGGGTTTTCCGAAATTGTTGCTTATTTTTTGCACGCTAGTGTTCCTTCTAAATTTATTTTTTGATAAATGATTTGATTCAACGAAAACTTGAATGGGGTGTTGATGAAAAAAAAATTTTATTTTAATGAGACTGCACACAATTTTTTGGGGGGTGATTCTTACCAGAACAAGTTTCAATATATATATGTGCGCTTGTTTGTTTATTGTTTAGTGGGAGGGCGGCTGTACACAAGTTTGTGTGATTGTTTATCTGTATACAGGCAAACAATAGGCGAAACAGATTTGACTTTGTTATTATTTTGTTTTGCTTTTTTCGGTTCGTCAAATTACCTTCTTTTTGGGTGCAAGGAACTTAATTAGTTTTTGACTATTGCTATGCTGGACTGTAGCTTTGTGGTCGAGTATATGTACCTATATGTATATTTGTTTTTGGAGGAATCTTTGGCTGAGTTTTGTTAAGACTTTAATTTCAATTCCTTGTACTGCTTATTTTCTTTACACAATCCTGCCTTTGCTCGACTTATTTATGTATATGGGAATGCAAGCAGAGGGGGTATTGCGGGAAAAATTTGCAAGTGAACACTTGAATCTTTACTTGTTGTTGGAGGGTTTTTTGTGCTTGACAACACGAAAAATAAGCAGTAGTTTGGTTTGATTTTTGTACAATATCAATGTTGTTGTACTCTTTCGTAGGGTCCAAAGTAAAATTGAAAACAGGAATCTTTTTTCCTTTAGGTTGGTACAACTGGGATTTATTAGCGTATATATAGATTTATACCGTATTTTTGTCGCTAGTGGTTTTTTGAAAATTTTCCACTGAGAATATATGTGTGCGTATGTATGTATATGTATAAATATGTTAATAAATTTTAGGTGTACGGTTTTTCTCAAGGTATGTATGTGAAAATTAGCAACGATACAACTCACTGTGATTTCTAGGGGTGGGTGAATCTAATTTCTGGGGGGGGGGGGGGGTGACGTCGTTGTGACCCAAACTTCCTTTTGAGGTTCCCTCGTTGGCTGTATCTTCCTGCTCTTCTTTGTGTTTGTTTTGTTGTTGTCGTTGCCTTTGATGTTTATATTGTTGTTGTTTTCAGTGCAGCCCGACGTTGAATTCCTGTTGTTAATGTCTTGATGTGTTCTTTGTATTCAATTATGCAAGGGTTTTTGTTTGTTTTTGGTTTTACGTGCGCGCCCGACAGTAATTTTCCTTTTTAAATTTCGTATTTATTTATTTTAAATTGCCTGTTTTTTTTTTCTATTGAGTCACTGTAGTGTCCTTTTAATTGCACTTCTTCACTGTTTTTACAATTCTTGTCTATTTTGTTTGTTTGTGTGGACTGTATTTTTTTTGTTTTTTTTTTTTTGTTTTTGTGGGCGTGTAAATAAATTTTTATTTTTTATTTTTCCACAGGTGCCTTACTTTACGGCGAAAAGGACCATAACTAATCTGGTATGGGGCCTAGGGGGCACTTAATTCACAGGTGGGTTGGGGGGCACTCACTCGAACACACGGGAGATATGCGGCACTACTTACTCCGGAAAATACCAATAATAATAGCGCGGGATAAATTTAAAATACAAATGCTTTATTGCGCGGGTTGATGCGTGTTATCGCTTTTACTTTTTACAAAAAAGTGATGAGTGTAAACAGTGTGTGACAGTTTGTGTGGTGTGTTGTGTTGTGTGTTGGGTGTGTATGTACATATGTGTGTTAGAATGTGTTACATTGTTTTGTGTCAAATGTGGTGTGTTGAGCTGGCTGCTGCGACATCTGCCGGACCGTAGCGCTCATTTATCCATCCCGGCCCCCCCAGGCGAATACTTAGCCTAGCAAACGTTGTAGTTGTTGCAGCGTTTCTACGACGTTGCTAAGCCCGGTGGTGCGTCGGTGAATCGACCGAGGCTGCGAACGAGGATGCGAAGAATGGGGAGGCCGGTAGGGACGACGATGCTGTTGCTGCTGCGGGCCTGGATGAACCGTTGGGCGGCGGCGTCGAGGAGCGGCAGCTGGTGGTTGATGCCCGCTGCGATGCGCTGTTGAGTTGGCTGGTAGTCGACGTCGATGGACTCCCATAGCGACCGAGTTTCCGCTTGGAACGCGGTGTAAAAGCGTGTGGTGGGGTTGGTAGCACAGCTGGCATACATTCGGTGACGTATATTGCGCTGCGACATGCGTCTGAGCCAGGCAGTTTAGGCAATAGCCATGTGCGGATGCCACTTGTCGGCGTTGCGGTGGCGGCATGCCCCGGAAAATGGGACATAAGCGTAGTGCATGTGGACGGTGGCACAGTCCACATCGTAGCGCCGAACGATCAACGGTGAGCGTCGGTTCGGCCGATGGCAACTCCGGTGGAGCTGCCACGGCTCGAGACACGCGATTACGTGGTGCTACCTGGGGTGCCGCTATGGGTGGCGCATTGGTGCGCCGGGGCTGAGCGACTGGAAGCTCGGTGCGTCGTCCGGTTGCGGTGCTAGGGTGAGCGGAGGTGGAATCCGATGCGTCCCTCATCTTGACGTCCATGATCTCTATCGGGAGAGAAAGAAAGTGTGGTTTACATGGGTTTGCATGCTAAGGGTAGGCAGCTTTTTAACTGAGTGAGATTTTATATGGGGTATCGTTGTGACTATTTGGTATATCTAAATCTTTCGCGACTTGGAGATTTGATTTAATGGGAAAAATGGGGATCTTAATCTTTATGGGGCAAGAAGCATAGTTTGACGAGGGGTCTAGTCAGAACTCCGTTCTGAGTACGGAGATCTACGACTCGGATATGACCATCGGGGCCATGATGAACCTTTCCGATGCGGCCAAGTCGCCATTCTGTTGGGGGGAGACAGTCGTCGCTTATAAGGACGCATTCTCCAATATTTGGGGCCTTTTGTGTGTCTTTCCACCGGTATCGTTTATGGAGGTCTTTGAGATACTCCTCCTTCCATCGGTGGCTGAATTCGTGTTGTAACGCTTTGATTCGTTCCCATCTATTTAAAAGTGAAAGAGAGTCAGCACGTGGCTCAGGGGTGGCCAGAAGTGGTGCTCCTGTAAGGAAATGCCCGGGTGTGAGGGCAGTAAAATCGGAGGGGTCTTGCGAGAGTGCAGAGAGGGGCCGTGAATTGAGAACGGCTTCGATTCGAGTAAGGAGCGTGGTGAACTCCTCGAAATTGAACTTTTGAGCTCCAGCTACCTTTTTGAAATGTATTTTGAAGCTCTTAACGGCGGATTCCCACAATCCACCCATGTGCGGGGCGCTCGGGGGGATGAATTGCCAATCTATACCTTGGGGTGCGTATTTGGCTATGATTTCGGGGGAAACTTCTTCCGCGAATTTTACAAAGTGTCTTTCTGTTGCTCTTTTGGCTCCGACAAAGGTTTTACCATTATCGCTCATCATTCTGGCAGGAAATCCTCGCCGTCCGACAAAGCGAGCGAATGCCGCGAGAAAGGCTGGGGTCGTGAGATCAGAACATAGCTCGAGGTGGACTGCTTTTGTAGTGAAACAAACAAAGACAGCCACATAACCCTTTATATAGGTGGAAGTCCTTAACGTGGAGGCCTTTATCTGGAAAGGCCCAGCAAAGTCCACACCAGTGGTGGTAAAGGGTGGAGCAAAGTTGCAGCGTTCGTGTATGGTACAAGCTTTACACATAAATATGCACTTTTTGATTTGCGGCTTTAGACGTGGAATGTAGAACTCTTGCCGGATCATTTGTTGCATCAAACGGTGTTCGGCGTGAAGCATTAAAAGATGGAGGAAGTTTAGGTAAAGAGAAACGAATGGGGACTTCTCCGGAATTATTATTGGGTACCTCTCGTTGTATGAAAGGCTCGAGTTTGCGAGTCGGCCATTGGCGCGAAGTAGGCCCTTGGGACCAGGAACGGATTCAGGACTAATAGTGGGCTCCTTTTATCAATGGGCTTGGATGATGTTAGCCTTGATATGTCACGGCTGAAGTAGCGTGATTGGGTGGCCACGATCAGGGATACCTTTGCTCTCTGTAGAAGATGGTGGTTCAGAGTAGCCAGTGGAGGGTTAGGCCTTTTTCACTTAGGCACTTAATTCACAGGTGGGTTGGGGGGCACTCACTCGAACACACGGGAGATCTGCGGCACTACTTACTCCGGAAAATACCAATAATAATAGCGCGGGATAAATTTAAAATACAAATGCTTTATTGCGCGGGTTGATGCGTGTTATCGCTTTTACTTTTTACAAAAAAGTGATGAGTGTAAACAGTGTGTGACAGTTTGTGTGCTGTGTTGTGTTGTGCGTTGGGTGTGTATGTACATATGTGTGTTAGAATGTGTTACATTGTTTTGTGTCAAATGTGGTGTGTTGAACTGGCTGCTGCGACATCTGCCGGACCGTAGCGCTCATTTATCCACCTATTTTTATCGTAATTTACTTTTTGTTTTTCTTTAGCCTCTTGGACTAATTTTCTAGCTCTTTGCTGTGCTATTTGAAGTCTATATTTTACTTCTTTGTCATAAGCTTCGTGATTGTATAATGGGCTGATTTTATTTTCCATTAGGAATTCGTAATTCGGTGGGTTTTTTGCAAATATTAGTTCAAATGGACAATATTTGTGTGTGGTAGATGGTGTTGTATTATAACAATACGCAAAATACTTGAGATATTCATCCCAATCGTCTTTGTCACTGGATATGTATGAACGTATGTATTCATTAAATGTCCGATGACTGCGTTCCACAGTACCCAAATTTGATGATGGTATGGTGTTGAAGTTTTATGTTCAATTTTCAACAAATTACACAGTTCCTGGAATAGGCTATTTTTATATTCTGTGCCCATGTCTGTCAGGATTGTTTTCATTTGTAATTGCGTGTTTGCTTGGGACCGGGATGGCTACTAAGTATTTAGTTAGGTCGCAAATAATGGTAACTGCATACTCGTTGCCATTTATGGACTTTGGTAATGGTCCGACTGTATCTATTTGTATAATATCGAACGCCTTCGGAGGTGTCTCCGTTATTGTCATAGGCTCTTTTATGTGCTTATTTGTTTTGTTTTTCTTGCAGTGGATGCAGTTTTTTATGTATTTTCTTATGTCATTTTTCATGTTCAGCCAGCTATATTTCTGCTTGATTTTATCTGTCATGCGGTTTATTCCTGGGTGGCCACCACTAATAGGATCGTCATGATATTTTTGCAGGATTTCTTTAATTTTCCCGGGATTTGTCACGCATATAACCTCTGGGGGTAGAGCTATTGTTAACTTTTTGAGAACTTTATTACCCATTTCAATAAATTTTCCTACTGCAGTATAATTCATTTTAAACAATTTGTCCCCTATGGACAACTGTACTTGTACAAGTCCTAAATTGCCGGCTTCTCTTTCGAGCCTGGTAAAGAATTGTCCTGAGTCAATCTTATCCTCAACAATTAGGTTGCTTGTATCAAAAGTGCTACAAATTTTCTTTCCTTTTTTGAAATAAAATTTCGGAGGATTGAAAACGAGCTCGACATGTCTTTTTACTTCAAATTTATTTAGCGCTTCATATATTTTGGGGTTCTCTGTATGACTTTCTTTATTCTCAATATTCTTGCTATTCTTTTTAGCAGCTGATCTGGTAGTTATTTTTAATATTTTTCTTGCTTACACTGACAAGTCTTTCAAATTTGTTATAGTTATGCGGGATAATGCGTCCGCTATGTGGTTTTCTTTACCAGCTATGTACTCCACTTCAAAATCGTACTCTTCTAAATCTAGTCTTACTCGTGTAAGCTTTGAGGAAGGACTTTTCATTGAAAATAGGTATGTTAATGGGCGATGGTCGGTTTTAACTAGGAATTTTCTGCCATATACGTTTGGTCTGAAGAAGGTTATGGCCCAATGAATCGCGGCCAATTCTTTTTCTATTGTAGCTTTGTTAGTCTCGCCTTTTGTAAAGGACCTTGAAGCGTAAGCAATTGGTAACTGTTTGCCATCATGTTCTTGGCTAAGGGCTGCACCACAAGCGTATCCACTAGCGTCTGTTGTTATGCAGAATTCTTTTTCGAAATCCGGGTATTGCAAAAGTTTTGGACTAATTAATTTTTGGTAATATTCCCTTGTTTGTACATTTATGTCCTAAATAAGTTACTTCTTGACTGAAAAATAAGCATTTATCTGGATGTAGTTTTAGGTTGTATTTTCGACAAGTGGAAAATACGTCTCTTAAATTTTTTAGCATGTGATTTTCGGAACAACCTAATACAACTAAGTCATCCATGTAGAGAAATGCTTGGGATGGTTTGAGACCTGCGAATGCTAGGGTCATCATTCTTTGGAATGAATTTGGTGCTACTTTTAATCCATAAGGTAGTCTTTTGGATCTATATGTGCCATTTTCGGCTGTAAATGAAGTTATATCCCTTGAATCTGGGTGTAGTTCAATTTGATGAAAACCTGACATAAGGTCTAGGCATGAAAAATATTTTGCTCTTCCAAGTTGGTCTAAAATATTATCAATTCTTGGAAGTGGGAATTTGTCCGCTGCTAGTCTTTTGTTTACCTGTCTGTAGTCGACTACTAGTCTCCATCTTTTTTCTGTTTTTCCTGGAAGTGATTTTTTAGGGACTAGTAGGATTGGGCTATTATATTCCGATATGGAGGGTTCTATTATATCATCTTCTTTTAGCTTATTTACTTGTTTGCTGATTTCTCCCTTCTGGGTTTGAGGTAATCTATAATTTTTTATGTAAACTGGGGTGTCATCCTTCATATATAATTTCTGTTTATAGAAATTATTAGAGGTGATTGGTTCGGTTTCTAGTGCAAATATGTCTATAAATTCTGTGCAAAGTGTTGTTAATTGAGGGTTGACGAATTTTGGAAATCTTTAATCTTTTTAATTTTTCTGTATCGTTGCAATTTTTACTGTGTTTTTCTGTTTTAATTAGTGTGTAATCATCTAAGTTTTCGGTCTTGATTTTGTAATTTTGGATAGTTGTGTTTTTATGTGTAGTATTAATGATTCTAACAAAAGTTTGATCCTTGTTTGTGATTGTATTTGCTATAAAAATGCCTTCAGATAATTCTTGGTGTGGGATAAAAATGTTTTTGTTATTGGTATTTACTTTAATTTGTCTAATGACTTCAGATCTAGCAGGGGTCGTATGTGTATTGACGGACAGACAATTTGTAAAGTGCATTGTTATTGTTTGGGGAAAATCGTATGGTCTTAGGATTAGTTTATCCTCTGTTTTTCCATAGTCTAAGATGCAATTGTACTTTTTTATGAAATGTAGGCCTATTATTCCATCGCATGGAATTGGGAAATTGTCGTCTACTACATGAAATTTATGGTAAATGAGAAGGTTATTGCCTTTTAAGTCTGCTTTAATCGTTCCTAGAGTGCTGGTTACTCCCTGACCAATGCCTTTTAAATCTGTAATTTGCTCGGTATTTATCTTATGACTTTGATTAATTTGATTCTTTTTTATAATGGAGATGTCCGCTCCTGTATCGATTAAAAAATTTGAAATTACATTATTTAAGGATGTCCTTGTTGCTATGTAGCTGTTTAGATGTAAGTTTAGTACGCATATTTTTCTTTCTTTTACTCTTGAAGTGGAGCATCCTGGTTTTCCGTTTGAGTGCAGCTGCGCACGTTACGGGTCTGGTTGTACGGCCTATTGTTATTATTGCCTCCTTGCCCTGAGTTATTGTTGTATCTTTGTTGCGGTCTAAATCTCCTATTTGGGTAATTGCCATAATTGTTGCTTCGGTAACCTCCACGGAAATTGCTCCGGTATTGACCTTGTTGTCGTACATTTAAAATTGTGTTAGAGCTGCCTGTAATTTCGGTACAGCTGTTTGTGAATTTGGAGATTGCGTCGTTCATTGTTGCGAACTTTCTCGCTTGCATTATCATTTTAACTTGGGTGTTGGAGCAGTTTTTGCACATGGCTTTGACTGCTGCCTGTGTTGCATATCTCGTGGCTTAGTCTGGATTTAATCCATCTGAGATATATGCTCCTTCCAATGACCTTGTTATTTTTTCTACTTCCGCAGTGTACTGGTTAGCAGTTTTGCTACGCTGCTGGATGTTCAGGAGTTTAGCTGTTAAAACTTCTACTGATTCACCCTTAATCGCGGTTTTGAGTTTTGTTTTGATTTGTTCTATCGTGCTTTCGTTGCTTATGAAATTTCTTGCTGTGCCTTTTAGCTTGGTCTTAATCACGGTAATGGCCAATGCCTCGTGTGTATCCTTGATTTGTTCAAGTCTATCGAGTACATATAGGAAACTGTTTAGGTTTTCCGGTTTACCATCAAACTCTGGTAATACTGACGAAGCAGTTTTAATGAACTCAACTACCGTTTGCACCATTGTGACGTTTATATCTGGTATATCTATTGGTTGAAGGTTTGGTATATTTTCTTCTACCAATGGGCTCTGAGCACGTTCTGCCAAAAGCGTATTGAAATCTATTTGTAGGTCTTCCTCTACTGTGGTTGGTACATTGACTTCTATATTGTATCTTGCTAAAGAAGATACTAGTTTGTCCCTTACGGCAGAGAAAAATTGGTAAGACTCTACTTGGTGTTCCTTGGTAAGTATGTTATTTACTGCTTTGATCACCTGTCCTATGCTATTTAGAGCTTCTAAAATTATCTTAAAATGCTTTACGACAGTTTCTGTTTTTATATTAATATTTTTATTTATGCATTTGTAAGATTTATCAGCTTTTAGTTTTTCTTCATATAGGTTAGGTTAGGTTAGGTTGAAGTGGCTGCCAAAGAGGCACACTTAGGCCAGTAACATTAGGCCCGTTGTGATACCACATAGAGACACCTTTATACCTCGTCCTCTTCGAACCACTTGGAAGACTTGATGAAAGCCATCACGTCCTTGATGTCATACTTCGCAATTTGGCGCATGTTGTCCAGGAAGGGAGCACCCAGGCAGCGACGTCTAACGCCGCTAAGTGCGGGGCAGTTGCAGATGAGGTGTTCTACAGTTTCTTCCATTTCGTCGTCTTTGCAGCTCCTGCAGCAACGGCGGTAAGGCACGCCCAGTCTCTCTGCGTGCCTCCCAATAAGACAGTGGCCAGTTAGCACTCCTATTATCTTGGAAATATCAGCCCTTCTTAGGGTGTAGATCTGTCGGGATCTCTTTGGATCCCTTTTTGGCCAGGTTTGTTTGGATATCAAACAACCTGGGGTTTGAAGCCATCTTTCGTTGGCTTGTCGATAGGTGAATTCGTTTAGCATTAGCCTGCACGTTGCAAAGGGTATACCCAAGCGTTCTTTATCAGGAAGAACTTGCTTGGTAGTACCCTGCCTAGCAAGCTCGTCTGCCCTACAGTTACCCTCAATGTCCCTGTGGCCCGGTACCCACGTGAGGTTAACACAGTTCTGCTTGGCCATCTCCTGAAGAGATCGGCGACAGTTTAGCGTTAGTTCAGAATTGAACGAGTTAGATCCAAGTGCTTTGATGGCGGCTTGGCTATCGCTGAAAATGAATATTTCCTTGCCGATACTGTCCCGTTCGATCCGGGCTGTGGCCTCCATGATTGCACAGACTTCGGCCTAGAAGACACTACAGTGATCAGGTAGTCTGAAGGAGAGCTCTAAGTCGCAATCTATTGAGTAGACCCCTCCACCCACTCTCCCGTTTAGTTTGGAGCCGTCGGTGTATATGCAGATACTGTCTTCTGCGCCATAGCACCAGTCCGGCTCAACCCAGTCTTCCCTGCTGGGGATGTTTACCCTAAAGTCGCACTCCGTAACTGTAGTAGTCACGCAGCGATCCGTACTTCCGGAAATAAAATTGAAATTATTTAGTATGGTGGAATGTCCTTTGGTCCGAGTAATCCAGATAGACGATTCCCGTAGACGCAGGGCTGATGTCGCCGCTGCTCGGTAACCCTCTATGTCTAGAGGAATGAGGTCTAGAATGACCTGTAGAGCTTCGCTCAGAGTAGTTCTCAGAGCTCCGCCTATGCTGATCATGCTAGACCTGTGAACTTTCCCTAATAGGTTCAGGTTTGAGGCCTTGCACAGGGCAGGCCACCACACGACGACCCCGTATAGCAATATGGGTTTTATGATAGTCGTGTAAATCCATTTGCATATCTTGGGGCTAAGACCCTATTTCCTGCCTATGGCCCTCTTGCACGTGTATAATGCAATATACGCTTTCTTTTGGCGCTGAATGACGTTTTCTTTCCAATTCAGCCTTTTGTCCAGAACTACACCTAGAAATTTGGCCTTATCGGCCAGATTAAGGCGCACGCCGTTTAGTTCTGGTAGTATTAACGGTGGTATTTTGTATCGCTTAGTGAATAAGACAAGTTCCACCTTCTCGGAGTTGACGCTAGCCCGCAGCGAGAGGACCATACTGAGATCTCTCGCAACGCCGCCTGCATCAGATCGCACAGGGTTTGTGGGAATTTGCCTCTGTATGCCACCGCCAGGTCGTCGGCATATGCCACCACCTTGCCGCTGCCCCAACATGTGTCTCTTAGCAGCGAGTTAACTGTTAGGTTCCACAGGAGAGGCGAGAGAACGCCGCCTTGAGGAGTGCCTCTTGTGGCGTATCGTGTTATATCAACAGACCCCAGAGATGAGAGAATTTTTCTCCCTTTGAGTAGTTGGTCGATCAGTCCCACCAGGGACCTGTTTACCCCCAGATCTGTTAGTGCGGTGTTAACAGCAGCTGGGCTAATGTTATTGAAGGCTCCTTCGATATCGAGGAAGGCAACCAGACAGTAGTCTTTCTCGTCCATGGATGCCTCTATGGTAGAGACTAGGGTGTGGAGCGCAGTCTCCGTAGATTTACCTTTGAGGTAAGCGTGTTGACAGCTTGATATATGGTTGCTGTCAATTGTGGTAGTGAGGTAGTTATTTATTATCCTCTCTAGGGTTTTGAGAGCAAAAAACGTTAGACTTATCGGTCTGTAGTCTTTCGGCGCATAGTGAGAGGCCTTACCTGCCTTCGGAATAAAGATGACCGTTGCGCTTCTCCATAAGCACGGAATATGGTTGAGAGACAGACAGGCCGTGAAGATGTGATACAGCCAGTTAGCTGATGTTTCCAAAGTATTGATTAGCTGTGCGGGAATAATCCCGTCCGGTCCAGCGGACTTGAACGGCTTGAAGCTCTTGACCGCCCATTTAACTCCCTCCACAGTGATGGGTATATTTACGGCCAGGTTGGTTGCAGGTGCAATTGGAGCACAAGGCATGTTTCCCGGAAAGTGAGTATCCAAGAGCAGTTCTAGAGTCTCCTCTTCTGAGCTGGTCCAGGTACCGTCGTGTCACCGCAAAAAGCTCATGGCCGTTTGCGACCTTGATAGCACGCACCTAAGTCTTGCTGTGTCGTCGACACTTTCGACTCCAGTGCAGAAGTTTCTCCACGAAGTTCTCTTCGCTTGTCTCAGGGCTTTTTTATAGGCCCTCAGTTTGTTTTTATATTCAAGCCATTGACTCTCACAATCGAGGTTTTTGGCTATATAAAACTGTTTCCTGCAGGATTTCCGTAATGAGTCCAGATCCCGGGACCACCAGTAAGGTTTATGCTTACCTCGCGGCTTTGGTACTGGGCAGGCCTTTTCTAAGGCGTTTGAGAGTGCCGCTGTGAAGGTCGTAACTATGTCCTCTAGCTCCGCTACAGAAGAGGGGCATTGAGAGGGTAGTTCTGGCAGACCTCTATCAAACAGCTCGTTATGCAATATAGCGGTGGTCAGAGAAAGAGTGGTCATCAAGAACCCGCCAGCTCCCAATTAACTCGTAAGCGCTTTCGCTACAAATAGTAAGGTCAATGACCTCTCTTCGATTTTTAGTAATAAATGTTGGTTCATTACCTACGTTGCAAACTACGAGGTTAGTCGTTAAAAGAAAATCAAAAAGAGACTCACCTCGAGCATTTATGTCGGAACTTCCCCACTGGACGTGGTGGGCATTTGCGTCCGTTCCAATAAGCAAGTGGTCCCTGCTGCAGTCGGCCACCAGTATTTTCACCTTGTCTTGCGGTGGAGGATCTTCCGCGTCGTAAGGCATGTAGACCGAGGCAATAATTAACTTAATGTTGCCAACTGTGAGATTGGCCGCTGTGGCGTCGCCATTGCTGTGGTTAGGTAAAAGAAAAGTTATTAGCTCAGACCTAACCATAATGCAGGTTCTAACTTTACTTTCTCCATCAGCTCTGATGAGCTTGAATTCCTTAGTCCCCAGTCCGCAAATCCGTGCTTTGTTGACCCACGGCTCTTGGATGAGGACCACATCAACGTCGCCTTTAGAAAGGCGACCAATTAAAGCAGCCGAAGCTGCCTTCGATTTATGTAGGTTTATCTGAAGCACCCTCAACATGAGTGTGCCCAGACTCCCCTACCAACACCGTGACGTCGAGGTCTTCCCCGTCGCTGTCCAGCAGGGCATCCTCCATCGACAAACTGTGCAGGACGTGGCGGACACCATACTGCTAGCGTCAGAGAGCTCCGCTTCCTCTTCGGGTGTTTCGATGTCCATGTCCACCGAAGCACCCGAAAAGGATGCGCGCTGCGCGTCGCCACGGTAAACGTGGATTACGACTTCGCCAATGCCGTAATGCACACGTCCATTTGTTCTCTTCAAAGGCTCGAGCGCCTCCTTATTTAGGGCCAGAACTACCTCCCTTCTGTGCCCTTCAGCGTCGCCGACTTGAATGATCTTCCAGTCCTGGGCGGGGAGAGTTGGGTTCATGATTCGAAGCATAGCCAGGATTCTCTCCGGCTCTGCAGGGATGGCTGGAACCCAGGCCCTCGCCCTAGGCCGAGCTGGAATGTCCTTCCAGTCGAAGACCTCTATCTTCGCCCCAGGGTAGACCGGGCCTAGCCTTGCCGCTGCTGCCTTGTACAGCGCAACAGTTCTTGCGTCTTCGCAAGCGAGGATCTTTATTTGCCCCTGGTAGCAGCCCGCATCAGCACCACGCGGCGGACTGCCCGGAGCCTCCATCAACACGTCGAGAACGGCGTCGAAGATGGCGTTCCGGACATACGGCCACTGATCTTTCGGGATGGCCCCACGGTCGTTTCCCCGGTCCAGGATCCCTATAAGGGTCCGGTCCTTTGCCACCTCGGCAAAGCTCGGTTTGCCCACCCCAGGGTGATTCTGGTGCCTTTTGGAGGGAGGTTTTATGTCCTCATCCGACCTCTGGCGTTTGAAGGGGGTTGCGCTTTCCCCAGTTGCCACCGCAGTGCTTTGGAACTCCGGTAGCAGAGCTCGCGCCCTCGTCACCGCGTTCCTGGCATTTTGGGACAACGTATCCAGCGGAAGCCCCACGTATTTTTTTAGTACCTTAGAGGCCTTCCTTTTCTCCCGATGCGTATGGCGATTGGGAGGGATATTTAAGGGGATCTGACCCGTAGTTGCCCTCGAGGGTCATTCCCCCGGTTGGTGGCTTGGTTGCGGCCTCCTTCTCCTTTGGCTCTTTGTGGCTAGGTCGTGAGACCCCTGCCAGAGCTGTGGGGAGAACGGCTGCCGTGCCGCTTCCTGAAGGGCATTCAGCATCAGTGGATGCGGCGCCGTTCGCCGTTGCCAGCGTAACTGTGTTCGCTACCGCACTGGTGCTGACCCCCTTCAGGTCGCTTTTGCCTGTCATTTGCGAGGTTGCCCTCGAAGTGTCCAGAGGGAGCCGACCCGTAGTTGCCATCGCGGTCGCTCCCCCGGTGAAGTTGAAGTTGTAGCCGGCCACCTTCTCCTTTGGCCCATTGTGGCCGGGTCGTGAGACCCCTGCCACAGCTGTGGGGAGAGCGGTTGCCGTAGCTGTCCGTGATGGATGTTCGGCATCAGCAGGAGCAGCGTCGTTCGCCGTTGCCAGCGTAACTACACTTGCCACCTTGCTGGTGCCGACCCCCATCAGGTCGCTTGAGTGTTGTGGGTGTGGGGTTGCCCCCTTACCCGAAGAGCCGCTTGGGCGTGAAAGTGTTTTCGGCGCTTGCGCCGTGGCTGTCCTCCCCCGTGAGGAAGAGGACGAATTTGTTGCTTTATTTGTGTTTTTGTTCATCTTGTTCGTACGACCACTCGTTAGACAGTGCCAACTTGTGGTCAAAGTATAGTAAAGGGGAAGGGTATCGTCCGCCGCGGCAGTGCCCCATACCGCGGTAAGACCAAGGTTACTCTCTGAGGTGGTCCGGTGTCAGAGAGGCTCCGTAGAAATACAGCCACGATTTACCTCCCGGCTGCAAACGTCCAATGGGCACGGTATCGCATAACACCCTGGATTGGGAGGGGGTAGATCTTAGTCATCGCTATCCAGAGGAAGTGCAGCTAGCCCCGTGACAGAGCTCCTTACGGGGCGGTGTCCCGAGGATAACCGCATCCTGTTTCAGCGACTAAGCCTTCGCACCACGGCAAGGTATCTACCCTCAGCGAAGGTTTTCTTCATATAGGGTATCATATATTTCTTGCCATTTATTCATATCTTACAGCCTCATTCTCTTTGACGAACGATACGCTTAACGAACGATACCGCGCTGACGATATCGTGTGATTTTGGTAGCATGAATGTTACGTTGACGATTATCGTGTAGGCTTACGTCTATCGCCAACTCAACGAAATCAAATGTCAATTTTGCAACTCTGTGCACCTGTGTTTTGACTTTGTGAAAAAGTTTATAATTTTTTTGTTATTAATAAATCGGGAATATTTCATTTATAATAATGTATCAAGCTGTTGCTTTGGCTTTGCCGGAGGAAGGTGCGCTAAGAATGGAACGGCAGAGATAGCGTAATGTGACTAATGTGATATCAAAATCCATCGGTATCAATAGTTCATAAGATAACTTTTAACTATTTATTTCTGTGAATAGCTATTTCATAGTTTTGATGTGCGGTAATACTTCCTTTAGGAAGCAACTGCTAAACACGTTCCTTGTTTGAGGCAATATTCCTCCTCGAAGGCAACCTTACTGGCGTCAAACGCTGGTGCTCCTCTCGTCAGTTCAACATTTGCCTCCAGCTCGTTCACAAGCTCTCGAAACTGGGTGCTAGGATTCTTTTTGGAATCTTTTAAAATAAATAAATAACAATAATTAACAACAATAGTGGAAAATTGAATAATAATACTTACTTCTTTTGTTTGCGGCTTCCATTTGCTCAGCAACGATAGCAATTTCCTTCTTGTTTGATTTTGACACTTTGTTTTCGTATTGTCAGACGATAATCGTCAAACAGATTACCGATAATGACGGCTCCTACAACTTTAGGAAATCATGTTGCGTATCTTTTCTCGTGCTCATTTCGATTCCGCAAATATTGTGTAATGGGGATTTCGGGTGCTGCCAGCTACTGGATCAATGGATCCGCCGGGTTGCAATCAGTGAAACCAGTAGTTTTTTTTTTTTTTTTTAATTTTATTTAGTTACCAAACTGGCAGGATCGCCATGTAGCAAACTGATATCTATAACTAAGGCTAAATGAAGAGCCGTTGTTCAGTGTATAGAATCAATTGATTTCTTTATTGAAATGTTCTCTCTTTTATACAAAATTCTTACACTAATACTTACAAGTTATTTACGAACTAAAATACATATACTTATGTATATACTACTAATACATACAAACTAAAATGCATAACTCTAAAATATGCTAAGTCAACATATGGTTGCAATAAATATATAAATACATATGTCAGTCGCATTGACAAACTGACGTTGTGTTCAGTTGGTCATTGCGACTGTCTTTGGCGGTGTCTTTGACCGTCCACACCAGGGATGCTCAACTATCGAAACGATTCCATTTCGTTTTGCTATTTCACAAAAAAAACTTAACGAAATAATTTCGTTCCGTTGATTCACAAAACAAAATTATCAAAATGATTTCGTTTCGGTAATTCACATAACTAAATTATCAAAACAGTTTCGTTTCGATAATTCACAAAACTAAATTATCAAAATGGAAATGATAACGTTGCAACGAAATAAATCAACAAAAATACCTCAATTAAACTGAACTGGCAATGCCTCCACGAGCACATATGTATGTACATACCTAGCATTCGGTAAAATAAAATCAGTTCGTGCATATAAAAATTTGATTTTATCGTTGTTTAAAACGGTTAATAAATTGATCAAAAATGAGACCACAGAAGACAAGTGTTGTAAGAAGTTTTTACAAACAAAACGGAGATTACAAAATTGAGTGTACAATTTGTGGTAGATGTTTTTCCACCAATCATCATGGGAATCTTAAGTCGCATCTGCAACGAAAGCATCTAACTGTTTTTAACAGTTACAAAGCCGACCAAGCACAAGAAAGAAATGGTGAACTGGAAAAATTAAAGAAGAAAATTGTATTTAATATGTCCCAAAATGATATCAAAAATTTATGTGCTTCCTTAATAACTGAGTACGGTCTGCCATTAAAAGTTTTTAGCAGTAATATCCTCCAAGCCCTATTAAATCCGATTTGCGACCAACTGAATTTAAATAAAATAAATAGAAATAATGTAGGTAGCATTGTCCAAGAAATAGGGAAAATCGAGATAGAATCCCTAAAAAGTTTTTTAAAAAACAAAATAATTTCACTTAAAATAGACAGTGCACAACGCTTTTATAGGCACATTGTATGTATAAATGCACAGTTGTGGCATAACGGTCAAGTTATCGTTAAAACTCTGGGTGTGAAAAATTTTATTGATAAGCATTCATCGGAAAATCTGAAACAATTAATTTTGGATACATTAGAAAGGTAAGCTCCATCACATTTGATCTTAAAATCATCAGCTTGTAAACTTCTTTATCCTTTATACATAGATACGAAATTAATATTAGCCAAATATACAGTATTACCAGCGACAATGGCCGAAATATGATAAAATGCGGTTATCTTTTACAAAGCGATGCTCAATATGAAGAAAGTTCGAGCATTTTGGACCTCGACTACGATGAATATGAAGATGAATATGTAGATTGCGATAACATTTTTGAAGATCCCCTTTTCGATGAATGTATGGCATCTTACTTCAGTAAGTAATGAAACTAATAGTCAGGTTTCATACTTCCACTCCACTTATTCCATAAATTGCGTAAAATACTCATTTAACAATATTATTATTTTTTTTGTTTTCAATTATCACTAATGCTTTTAAATTGAAATTTCAGATTCACTTTCGGTTATAAGATGCGCGGCTCATACCATACAACTTAGCGTACATGATGTTATGAAACACGAAAATGTGAAAAGCGAGTTTGAAAAGTGCCGCTTAACCGTGATAAAACTTCGTACACCAGCAATACATCGACTTCTTATTAATAATAATTTACTACCACCGATAGCTGACTGCCCAACCCGTTGGAGCTATTCATACGACTTAATAAGTCGCTTAAAAGCTCTTCGAGAATTCGTTCAAAACAATTTTGAAAATACCGATGTCAACTGGAGTTTTGTTGATGATTTTTTGAGTAGTTTGGCACCTTTAAAAGCAGCAACAGAAAAACTACAAAGTCGTAACTTGTTTTTTGGGGACTTTGTGAAAATATATTTAGAAATGTGCTTAGCAGTAAAAAAAAACTCTTCTTCATCTGGTATTTCCAGATTATTATTTCAATCGATAGATGAAAGAAAGAAAATGCTACTACAAAACGCAACAGTTGCTGCAGCTATTTACTTAGATCCCCGACTACATCGTTTATTGCTAAGTCGCGAATTTGTACATATGCGGCTGATAGCCGTTGAACATTTGAAAGAGGTACATGCAAAATTTAGCAGACTTTCCCCTCAGGTACTTTATTACATATATGTGCATATTAAAAATTGAACATGGATTTATTTTTCTTAAAACCTTTTCACAGTCCTTGCAATCCGAATCGAGCACAATACAAAATGAGGATAATATCGATAATACAGATACAGATTTACTAGAGGAATTATTGAATCAAATCAGTTCGCCCGTATCTAATGCCTCATGCACTTCAGAAGTTCATATAGCTATAGAAGCATTTGATGAAACCACCGACACCAAAATTTGTTTAGTTGGCTTCTGGGAACAGAAAAAATACACTCACAGCATTTTATATAAGCTTGCCCAAATTATACATGCAACCCCCTCAACGCAAGTGAGTGTTGAACGAGCTTTCTCCACATTGAAATATATCGTTAATGACTACAGGTCAAATTTAAGCGATGAACTTACCGAAATCATTTTAATATTAAGACTAAATAACAAATAAAACAATTTTAATATTAAGACTGAATAGCATATAAAATATTTGTATTAGCTAGTAAGTGTAAATGGAATTAATTTTTTTTTATGCTTTTGTTTTATTACAAATTAAGTGAGAAAAATTTAATTTAAATTTATGAAAACTCAATATTTATTTTATTTAATTATTTAAAAAAAAGCTTACATAATAATACAAATTATTATACAAAATATACACAATTAAGTTTTTCACTTATTTATTCTATGTGCAGAGATGAGTATAACAATTAACGAGAACTATTCATCAACTTACAACCATCAACTTACAACCATTCTCCACCCATATCCACTTCAAAATCATATTCTACTCATTGCTCAAAAGAATAAACGGCTTTCGAACAAATAACTTCCTCTTCTGTATTTATGTATGTACCCTCTGCTGGTTTGTCACGTCGTGCTTCTTTACGGTACAACTTCACAATCATCGCAAATAAAAAGTAAATAAAATTGAATTGCATTCCTTTCTGTTTGGCTGCTAGTGTCTCCATGTGTATTTCGATAATTTCTTTTCGTTAATCAACGAAATATTTTTATTTTGATAATTCCATTATCGTTGTCAGCGAAAATAAATTATTGTGATAATTGCTTAAACGTTAAAAAACTGGATCGTTGCAACAGAAACGATTGGTTTTTTTCGGTAAGCGATAATATTAACGTTACGATGCATCCTTGGTCCACACAAGTGTAACAAGATCCTCGTTATGTGCGGCATGTGTATTATGTGTATAAACTCCCGCTGAGTTCAATGTAACTAATTTGGGCAGAATGTTGTTTGTATACATTCATATTTGCTTATACATTTTTTATGTGCACATGACAATTAAAATAAAAGGGCGATGTGTTTATGTAATGCTACATATCTCGTTTTGGTGTTCCTGAAACTATAACCTCAGATCGTGGCGCTCAATTTTCTTCGCATCTCTTCAAAAAATTTGTTAAACAATTCGGAATTCGGCATAATTTCACTACAAGTTGGCATCCATTGCAAATGGTTTAGTCGAATTACATCGTCATTTGAAAGCCTCAATCATGGCTCATTCCGACATTGACTGGGTTCAGGGTTTGCAGCTAGTTCTACTCGGAATTCGGTCAGCTTTTAAAGAAGACACCAAGGCTACTTCTTCTGAAATGGTTTATGGTGAAACGATCCGTTTACCATTTGAATTTCTTTCTCCAAGTCTTGGTAACAAAATTTCAGATGATACCAGCAGCTTTCTTTCAAGCTTACGTGGTTTTATGTTGCAATTACGTCCACTTCCAGCATCAAGATATTGTCAACCTGGAGTTTTTGTTTTCAAGGAATTATCGAAATGCAGTCTTTCTTTCCTTAAAGTTGGACCATTTCTTAAAGCACTTCAGCCTCCATACACCGGCCCGTATGAAATTATTGATCGCCATGACAGTGACAGTCACACTGAAAATTCGCAATGAACCAACTAAAGTCTCAATTGTTCGAGTAAAACCAGCCTTCATTGTTCAAGATTATATTGTTTCAACACCTACTCATATTTCTACATCTGATCCTGTTTCAACGTTTGTGCCGGTTCCTGTTCCTAAAACTGCACCTGTTCCAGAATAAGCTACCCGATCCGGCAGAAAAGTTCGATTTCGAATTAATGGTATTCACAAAATGGCTTATCAGGTATGTGACAGTAACCTGAGAATTCGTGGTGTTGATGCTTCACTCCCTGGTGCTTGCCACGATACGTTTATATCCAGAATAAGTGATGTAATATTGGAAATGGAATCATATTATTTGGAAACTCACAGCAATGCTTGGCTGCTAGGTAACAGTTTTAAATCAATAAAACGAATGTATTTTAAATTTCAAACATTTTAGGCTATGCAGAGTATCCCTAAATGCCTTGGCTACTTACTCCATACAGAACAACAGAAAGTGGATCTTCTTAGAGAAAATTTAATGAACTACACACGTAGTATCGTAATGTAATCGAAAGAACAAATGGTGTACTTAAAAACCGAGAAAGGTGCCTCTTAGGTTCAAGAGATTTGTATCTACTATGCTCCTGCCAAAACAACAAAAATTATAAATTCATAACACTTTATTTATTCAGTAACACAGTGCAACAGTAGTTTTGGGGGCGGAATGATTCCTTAAGCCATATAGTACAACCCCCAAATTTTTTTGAGTTCTCAGGTCAAATTTTTTTTATTGTCACTTTAAGTTGAAATTTTTCAAAAAAAGTGATTTTAGAACAAGTGGAAAAAAGGGTGAAAATTCATATTGTACTAAAATATGTAGTTCAGCTGCATATAGTAAAATTAAACGAAGAATCATTTTGTGGAATATTTTATCCCGATGGCTCTCTCATAAATAGGTCTTTTCGCCCTTTTTTTGTAGAACTACGATACAAATTTTATTTGTGTGGTCGTCAGAGGGTTAAAATGTTCTAGGAAGCTCTTCAGCGGAAAACCTTTATAAAAAAGATTTTGGAGTCCCCAACGATTTTAAAAATTGTCTTTAATACACAAGCTTTTATGTATATCTCGAATAAAAAATTTTGAAGGTAAGCCAGTGAAACAATATTTCCATGCCTACAATTCCTTTCCAGCAATTGAAAAACAAGAATATACTTGTAATTTAAAATACTTATGTACTACCTTTATTTATATAATTTCATAATAGTATGCTTAGAATTATTTGTCGTCCGTTTAAGCATAATTATTGAAACACAAGTTTAAAATGTATATTTAAAAAAAATGAAATCGTGCAAGTCAAATATAAATGAATTTTGCTATTGCTGTGGTAAATACGTTGCAAAAAATTGAAAGAAAGGAACTTTCAGTGCCGAGTTCATCGAAGCATATGAAAAGTATTTTAACCAACGCGTAGTATCGCAAAAGTTTTGGGTGCCAAATATAGTGTGTAAGAATTGTTATAACCGTCTTATAGATTGGACTAACGGAAAACGAAAATGTATGCAATTTGGTGTTGCAATGTTTTTGACTCATCGTGGCCCCGTTCATAAAAAAGAAAACTGCTACGCATGTGCCAACAAAGGTGCCGCATTACGAAAAAAAGCGAGGAAGTCGTTTAAATGTGTTGAAGTTCAAAGCGCTCAAACACCATTGCCACATTCCGACAACATCCCTATGCTACAGTGTCCAAGCCCCACTATTTTATCCACGACGACATTTGATAATTTTATTTCAAATAAGGAAAATGACCCTGAATATAATTCGTGTGTTTCAAATCAGCCGGTTCTAGTAAGTCAAAGTAGACTTGATTCACTAGTTGCCAGTTTGGAATTAACACAGCTTAAGTCAGAAGAATTGGCATCGTTTTTAAGATCACAAAAACTTTTGGCGGAAGATGTTAGAGTAACAGTCTATCGAAGTCGGCAAGCAACAATGCAAAGTTTATTCGTTGTCAATGATGAAAAAACGTCTGCATATTGCCCGGATGTAGAAAAATTTATGGGTGCAATGAATATAATTAATTACAAGGCAGAAGACTGGATATTATTTATTGACAGCTCAAAATGTAGCTTAAAAGCTGTTTTACTTCATAAGACGAATGAAAAGCCTTCGATCTTAATCGCATACAGCACGGAGACTAAAGAAACATTTGAAGCATTGGAAAATATTTTGGAGAACGTGGAATACTCGAAACATAGGTGGCGTATATGTTCCGATTTAAACGTCGTGGCAATTCTTTCTGGTCTTCAAAGTGGTTATGTCAAACATATGTGCTTCATATGCGATTGGAACTCACGTTATAGTGGAAACCAATATGCATGTCACCACTAGAAGAAGAGTGAAAACAGCAAGTTTGCAATTTCTAATATTATACGTAAGCCACTTGTACCAAAAGACAACATATTACGCCGCCACTGCACACGGCGTTCTGGAATGAAAAAAAAGATGACCTAGAACGACGCAAAAAACTAATGATGCCATCTTTTTTCTGACGTCTCTGATGTACCGAAAATGATAGTAGGAGAGTCTGAGTTGCTCGGCTTTTCATTTTATCTTTAAATATCCTTTTTTTATGATAATATAAATAGCGTAGTAAACTATAATTACACTGTTGATTTGGAATTTACTGAAACCAAAGAAAATTGATGGCATTAGATGCCAGTAGTACACGACTTTTAGTTTTTTTCGATTTAAGCTCAAATGAACAGAAAAATCCTTCATAGAGTCCTTGAATATCCTTTATAGTATAATTTATCGAATACAACTTTTTTATATACCAATTTATCTGTTTTTGGGTACGAGGAACTCATTTCTGAGGTCCATTTAATGCTATTTCTACGCTAGATGGCTCTATCGAAGTTCAAAAAAGAATTTTTGCACACAGTGTTCTGGAATGGAAAAAAGATGATCTAAAATGCTGTCGAAATATAGCGATGGGATCTTTCTTTGGCATCTCTGGTGTACTAAAAATTATGAGAAAGAAACCGAATCCAACTTATCGTATAAGTGATTGCTCACCAAGCTTCTTACGCAGCATGGATCAACGCTTCGGAAAATTTAATGACCTGATATCAAAGCAGATTTTAGACTCTGAGAAAAGGCTTATTGATTTTGTATGCAAAAAACTGGAGGACAAATTTGATGTGTTGATTAAAGATTTTAACGAGTTAAGTGGTCGTGTCACTAAACTGGAGAACACGGTTCTACGCATTGGCAATCTGGAAGATGAAATAAAAATTCTGAAGCAAAATTTGTCAACACAAGAGAGCCAAATTGCTGCTTGTGACGTCCGGATGCATGGAATCCCCTTCGAGGAAGGAGAAAATTTACAAAGTTTATTCCACCACCTGTGCTTCACTTTAAATCTACCACCACCCCCCATAAAAAGCATTTTCCGGTTGCAAAAAGCCCACAACAACCCTACAGTCCCGCCCATAATAATTAAATTCCAGTCGCCTAGAGACAGGAATGTGCTGCTGAAAACCGTTACAACCTTCAAGCGACTAAACTGTGACGGCATAAATACGAAGGGACTGCGATTAGTCCATGTCGGTATAAATTCAGATGCGCCGATATACTTAAATGCCTCGCTGTCTAAGACAAACTACGAAATTTTCAAAGCAGCGATCCGTCTAAAAAAAAGGAAAAAAGTAGCATCCGTATTTACCCTTAGGGGCCTGGTGCATATAAAAAGAACAGTGAATGACAGTCCCGAAGTAATCCACAGCCTTGATTTTCTCGTTGGCATTGAGCGTAATGGCGTAGAAAGCGGAAGCTCCTTTCGTGAGCAAGCAGCAAATGCATAACGGGATGGCCACTAGGATTAAGTTTATAATATTTTTTTGTAAATTTCTAAACTATCGCTGTCTTATCTATCTTTCTTATTTCTCTTTTTCAATTATGTTGTCATTTTTCAATTCAGTGCAGAGCATTAAATAACCTACAAATGATGGTCTCAGACTATAGGTTGTCTACACCCAAAGACTGTCTACGTACTCTGTTGCGCGTAGTCAGTAAGCGAACTAAAGGGCTTAAAATCGTTCACATCAATGCGCAAAGTTTATTTAAAAAACTCGATGAACTAAGATTTATATTCGAAGGGTCTGACATTGACGTCATATGCATTTCTGAAACCTGGTTTTCTGCATGCCATAAACCTGACTTGGTTCAATTAAGTGGATACCAACTTTTCCGGGTTGATAGATGTGGTCATGGTGGTGGTGTTGCTATATATGTTAAAAGTAGTTTGTCTTGTAAAATTATTTGTGGTTCTAGTCCTAGTGATTCTGTAGAATATGTTTTTGTTGAGTTGTTCTCTGGTGTTAATCAAAAGCTCCTTATAGGCTGTGTTTACAGACCAAATCGCCTAGTAGATTTCTCTGGGTTTGTCGAGTTTATTCAACCGTTACTCGTGAGCTATGAAAATATTATCATTGCTGGTGATTTCAACTGCAATCTTCTCGTGGATTCCAGCTTAAAACTAAGCATGGAATCTCTTGGACTTTTCAACACAAATTCTGTACTACCAACACACTTCACAGATTCTAGCTCCTCATTGCTGGATTTATTTTTCATAAATCACCCTCAGAAACTACTCCACTACAATTAACTATCCGCATCTTGTTTTTCTTAGCACGACCTCATATTTCTTTGTTACAACTTCCAAACAACATGTAAGACATGCTCATTTACGTATCGTGACTTTAGAAGTATTGACTACAGTTCCCTTGCTACAGATGTGGAGGCGGTCGAATGGAGTTTGATTCGAACGTTGACATCGGTTGACGACCAGGCCATGTTCTTGCAAAACCACGTTAATAGGCTCTTTGACAGCTATGTTCCACTAAAAGTCAAAACACAACAATCATCCCTGGTTTAATGCTACTATAAAAAATTTAATTGAACTTCATAACCTCGAATACTCGCTGTGGAAAAGGTACAGAACTAGCGATGCCCATATCTGTGTCAAAGCGGCTAGACTAGCAGTAAACAAATCCATCCGTGCGGCAAAACAGAATTTCTATAAAGAAAGGTTCACTTCTGCCTTGGACTCTAGGGCTACCTGGAACGTGATTAAGGAAATCGGGATTGGTAAACCCAAAGGTGACCTCTCTAGCCTCGTCGACGTAGATATAAACGAAATAAATAACAATTTTGTAAGTCTTCCTTTTTTGTCAGATAATATTCGTATGTGCACGAAAACAACCTTCTGACAGATTGCCAGTCTGGGCTCAGGCCAAACCGAAGCTGTACAACGGCGCTTCTGTCTGTGATAGAAGATATTCGAGAACAAATTGACCAGAATTATACTGCTTTTTTAACCCTTCTCGACCACTCTAAGGCCTTTGACTCGGTTGACCATACTCTGCTCTGTCTGAAACTTGAAAATCTGTTTAACTTCTCTAGTCATGCGTCAGCCCTCATTCGATCCTACCTTTCCGACCGAACTCAGGCAGTAAGCGTGGGTAGTATTAAGTCTGATTTCCTAAGTGTTTTGCGAGGTGTCCCACAAGGCTCAATCCTTGGTCTGATGTCCTTAAGTATTCTAAAGTTCATATTTATGCTGATGACGTCCAATTGTGTTTGTGTTGCCCTAGTGATCGTATCAATTCATGTATAGATAACATAAAATATGACTTAAATAATATTGGTGCGTGGGCCTCAATGAACGGCTTATGTCTTAACCCTAAGAAGTCGAAATGTATAGTTATTAATAGAAAGTCGTTCGTAACAACTGGCTTGGATAATTTAACCTTGGACAATACTATTATAGAATACGTTGACACTGCCAAAAATTTAGGTATAGTTTTTAACAAAACATTGACTTGGAAAGACCATATTTTTAGCACGGTAGGAAAAGTGTATGGGATGCTCCGCACACTCTGGTTGACACAATATTACACTCCGTTAAACATTCGACTGCTTATAGCGAAAGCGTACTTAATACCTACGCTACTTTATGGCTGTGAGATCTACTCTAACTGTGACTATGTATGCAAAAAGAAACTTAATGTTGTGTACAACAACATTGCCAGATATGTTTACGGGCTAGGTAGACTTGCCCACATCTCGGAGGTGTCATATCCCCAAGGGGGGATCTTATATTTGATTAGCTTTTCATTATGTGCTATTTATGTGCTCTACATTCCAAAAACAATTTTTTTGTTGCTCAAATTTTAAGTGATTTTTGTAATCTTCAAAAGTAAGAGATTTGTCGAAACGTCAAGCTGGACCCCCCCCCCCATAGAAACGTTGGGTTTTTAACTGTGAACTATGTGCTATTTATGTGCTCCAACAAAACCTATTGATCGCAAGGAAAAACAGAGGCGTGGGGAGGGGGTGTCATATCCCCAATGGGGGGATCTCATATTGGATTAGCTTATAATTGTGTGCTATTTATGTGCTCTACAGTTCCAAAAACAATTTTTTTGTTGCTCAAATTTTAAGTGCTTTTTTCAATCTTCAAAACTATCAGACTTGTCGAAGCGTCAAGCTGGACCCCCCCATAGAAACGATGTGTTTTCAGATTAAATTAGTATCTGGAAGTTATGTGCAAACGTCAGTTCGCTGTGAAGTTGATACATTTTTTCTCTGTGTTTAAAATTGAAAAAAAATTAATTCTTCTAATTTCTGGTCATCTCTGTGTGAAAGTTTTGTGCAAATATTAAGTGTGCCGCTAGTGATTCTATAATTTATTTGATTTTGTTATTATATTCACATTTTGTGGATACAATTAAATTCATATAATTTTGCTTTAATTGCTTTTGCCGAGTCATTTTGCATATTGTTTTTGTTGCAGTTGATTGGCCTGTTGGTTATTCTTGCTTTTGTGTTTGTGGGCACTTTTTGTTTTCTTGCCTAATTCTTTTATCACAGCTGTTTGCGTTGTGTTTATTAAGTGTTACAATTACAGTGCATCTCAAACTGCTCGCTACTATTGCTTTTCAGTGTTGCCTTTTTATTAACTAATTTTCCCATTTAATTCTACTCTTTAATTCGTGATGTCTTGCATTTTTAATAATTGTCAAATTAAAAGTGAGTCAGAACGCCACTTGTTGCGCTGGCTTTGTGATGGGCTTGCTCACATCAAGTGTGCTGGGTTGACCGGTAGGGTCGCGGATATTGTGCTTGAGGGCAAGGGCCTACGTTGGTCCTGTTTAAAATGTCGTTCAACCGAAGTTGATATATTTAAAATATTTGGGCAAATCCGTAATGGATTTTCTGAAATTGGTAAAGACCTTTCAATGTTGAATGGAAAATTCAAGAAGTATGATACTGTATTTAAAACTTTTAAATGTTTGGACGAATTTTCGCCCGACTCCGGGAAACGTAAACGTACGGACGATTTTTCTGTTGATTTAACTCCTGTCCCAACTCCAGTTCCAATTCCGTCTATTCCAGTCCCTGTTCCGACTATTCCAGCCCCAATTCCCACTAACCCACAGCCATTATCAATCGAATTGATTAATTTAGCCTGTCCCAATCCGGCAACAGAACCATCGTCTTCTAGGTCTATTAACTTGAGGCCAAGGAAAAAGCCTGAACCACCATCTGTTACGGTAGGATCAGAACCAACTGTTAAGAATCTGGTTGTGTTTCCTCGAAGAAAATCGATTTTTGTGTCTCGTTTCGAAAGAGATACTACTGAAGAAGATTTGAAGCATTATGTAAGTTCTAAAATGAAAACTGATAACTTAAAAATTATGAAATTTAAATTTAGTCGCGAAAGAAGCATTTCTTCCTTTAGAATTGATGTTTCTGCTAGCGATTTTGACACCTTATTAAGTAGTTCGTTTTGGCCGTCCGGGGCATTTGTGAGGGAATTTGAGTTCAGACCTAATAAAATCGTGGAGGCTGCAGCTAAAGTCCCAAACCAGAGTACAGCTTCAAAAAACTAAGTACTCAATCTGTACATTTTTATTATCAAAATGTTAGAGGTTTAAATTCAAAACTAACCCAACTTTACTTAAAGGCTCTTAGCTGTAACTTTAAAATTATTTGCCTTACTGAAACCTGGCTTAAGCCGAATATTTATAACGCCGAAATCTTGCCTAGTAATTATCAAGTATTCAGAAGCGATCGTAAGAACAGAGTTGGGGGTGGTGTCCTGATTGCAGTTCACTCGTCAATCCCTTCTGAGGAAGTTAATGTACCTGTCATTGATTCAATTGAATTTAAGTGCGTCCGTATACAGCTTGATAGAGCTTACATATACATAGCGCTCAGCTATATTCCTCCTGTTTCTGACAGTTGTCTATTTGCAGCATGTCTCCCTTTTTAAAACGGTGAATCAAATGATGAAACTTTCTGATTCGATTGTCATTTTGGGTGACTTTAATTTACCACATGTATCGTGGAGCAGGGGCGTAGCGAAGGGGGGGTTTTGGGGGTTTAAACCCCCTCCATGCCTCAGGATAATTTGATTTTTTAGGTCGTTACAATTCAAATATTTGATGTTTTTAAGTCAAAATTTTTTGTGTGGTTTTTCTTGTTGTTTATAATCAGTCGTCGGTGCTTGGCGGCATATATCATCAAGCTTCAGTTTTTTGCCGTTGTCGTTCGCAGACGTCGTTTTGAATGTGGCCGGCCTACTGTTTACGCGTTAATTTCGTCACTGTATCATTTGAATTCAGCAGCATGCAAATATGTACATATACTTATATGTATGTCCGTATTGCTGGTTTCAATATAATTTGGCCAACGATTCTTTCGAATTATGCTCTTTGATTTTCAGAAATTGATTAAATAAGTTAATCGAAATAGCTTTGAAGTAATTTTGTGAAATAAGAGACGATCAGAATAAATTTTGATATTTCGAGTTGTGGTTATCTAATAAAAAAAATACAAGTTTAATTTAAGCTTAAAGTTCAATTTGACTTAAAATGAGTTTATTAAAATGGTTACAATCGCCACCGAAAAAACGTGCGCGGAAGGACTCAAGTGAGTAGGCACATCGTTTTCCATTCATTATTTAGAGTGCAATTATTATTATGATTGATGTAATTACGATTTATTTATTTAAACGTGTTTATGAATCGCACTACCTTTTACTTTTTAAATTCCAACCTAAAATATTTCATTGTTATAGATACGGATTTGGATGCAGCTTCAAAATGCGAATCCGATCCTTCTGTTTCAAATGTTTCCAAACTACCTTCCCCCGGCGACCCTGATGATGTTATTAACTTATTGAAAAATTTAAATGATTCCAATAGATTGGAATTATTCAATCGAATTAGTACACCGACACCAAGCTTTCCTTTTCCTACGAGTGGAAAAAGGAAATTGAAGTTTCAATATTCGTGGTTGAGCAGATGGAATTGGCTTGCGTACTCAACTGTCCAAAATGGGGCTTTTCTGGGCGGTTCTGGCTCCCAACCTCTCGGTAAGCTGCCACTTTTAAATATTCGTAAAAAACGAAAAATATTTTTTAAATATTTTGCAGTTCAGCTTGTCTGCAAACCTTTCTCAAACTGGAAAAAGGCCATAGAAACATTTGAAAATCATTCAGGTTTGCAATATCACCGTACCGCAATTTTAAATCGCAACGAACGTGTAAGTATTACAAAACACGTTACAGTGCCAATCACACAACAATTGGATGAAGGTCTTGGTAAAAAAATAACAGAAAATCGGAAAAAAGCTGGAATGCTCACGATTTGTTGGAGGTAAGTTGGTACATTAACTGCACAGTCCGGTTTTTTTTATCAATCTATCTATGATTAATATATATTACAGGAATGCGATTCTGTGGCTTTTCCTAATGTTCACATGTTGTTGAAAATCTTGTGTACGCTTCCAGTAACAACGGCAACGAACGAGAGATCTTTTTCAACCCTTAGGCTGATTAAAAACTATTTGAGAAACACGATGAGTGAAAATCGATTGAATGGCTGTGCATCACTAAGCATCCACCGTGATCAAATTTTTACTGTTGATGAAGTTTTAGATGAAATGGCAAAGAAAAGCCGACGCATGCGCTTGAGTTTTTAATATAACATTTTTCATATCATATTCTAAATACACGTACTTTAATGTTAAAGCTAAACACAAAATTTTTTTATTTAACTGAAAAAAAAAATTTGAACCCCCCCCCAAGGCAATTTTCTGGCTACGCCCCTGTCGTGGAGTATCTTGGACCAAAACATTGTGCCAGTTTCAACCAAAGCAGTATTTAATGAATTCCTAGATGAAATGTCAGATCTTTGCCTTAATCAATTAAATATTGTCCCTAACAAGTTCGGGAGGGTCTTGGATCTTGCATTTGTTGATGATTCATCTAAGTTCTGTTTAAATCGATGTGACCCTCTGGTTTTACCGGAAGACGTTTACCATCCTTCACTTCAGATCGTTTACGAAATCATAACTGATGTAGAAGGTTATTACACTAAGCCCTATGAGCCTAGTTTTCACTTTCGATTTGATTTCTCTAAAGAGAACTTTAAAGCATTAAATAATGAGTTATCTAAACTATCTTGGCCTGAATATTGAATATTGAGCTTGACGTTTTACATTTTAATAATACCATTTATAACCTTTTTGAAAAGCACGTACCTAAACGTAAATCTTTCTACAGTGAACCAATACAAGCTTGGTTTACTAAAGAGCTAAAAGTTTTAAAAAATAAAAAGAACCGTTCTTTCAAGTTATACAAGAAGTCCGGTTTAAACAAAGATTACTTAAAGTACTCCAATCTACGTCTGAAATATTTTGAACTAAATAAAAAATGTTACGAAGCTTATATATGCAAGGTTAAAAAGAATATTATTTGCAACCCGAAGTCATTCTATGATTTCGTAAACTCTAAACGTAATGTAACAGGTTTTCCGTCCGCCATGAAATACCAAGACTGTATCCAGTGATAATCAAGATATCGCAAATTCCTTTGCACGATTTTTTAAATCCAATTATTCTTCCGAAGCCCTTTCGCAATTTTATGAATATCCGTACCAATTGCATGCAAACAACTTTATCAACACTCCAATCATATCTCCCGAAGACGTTCTGGTCTTTCTGAAAACCTTAAAAGTATCAACTAAAAGCGGTCCGGATATGATCCCTTCATGTTTTCTTAAAAAATGTGCAAACTACATTTACCAGCCCTTAGCTGTTCTCTTCAATCTGTCTTTAAAATGTGGCGTTTTCCCCGCTGCTTGGAAAGAATCCTTTCTCATACCACTTTATAAGAGTGGGAGTAGATCGTCTATTGAGAATTATCGTGGCATAGCAAAGCTATCCGCCATTCCTAAAGTATTTGAAGCAATTGTTACTAATCAGCTTACAGTTCCTATTTCCACATTGATTGCAGGTTGCCAGCACGGCTTTTGCAAGTGAAAATCAACAAGTACTAACCTTCTTGAATTTACAACTCATGTCTCAGTTGGTTTTAGAGAAAATATGCATACTGATGCAATATACACAGATTTCAGTAAAGCTTTCGACAAAGTATGTCATTCGTTACTCGTTCACAAACTTGATCTTCTGGGCTTTCAACCGAGCCTCTGCCGTTGGATATCTTCTTATCTTCGATTCAGGTCTCAAAGAGTGGTCTTCAAGAATGTGCTATCGAATGTCATTGACGTGTCTTCTGGAGTTCCTCAAGGTAGTCATCTTGGCCCGATTCTGTTCTTGCTGTTCATTAATGATATATCTAGTACTATAAAGTTTTCAAAAATCTTGATGTACGCGGACGATGTAAAGATTTTTAAGTCCTACGCGTTGATCGAAGAAAGATATTTACTACAATCTGACCTTGATAATCTGGTTACTTGGTGCGACTTAAACTATATGTCGCTTAATCTTAAAAAATGTAAATATATGTGTTTTTCTCGCCGAACTTCACAACCAGCTTCTTACTCAATCAACAATCAAATTCTGGAAGAAGTACATGACTTTGTGGACTTGGGGGTTACGATGGATTGTAAACTTAGCTTCAATCTTCATATTAATGTAACTGTAAATAAATCTAGAGGTGTTCTCTCCTTCGTTAAGCGATGGTCTAAAGAATTTGGTGACCCTTACGAGACTAAAGCCCTTTTTACAACATTAGTAAGACCAATTTTAGAGTATGGCTCAATTATTTGGAATCCAAGATACCAGGTCCACATAGATCGAATTGAATCGGTTCAAAAACAGTTCTTACTTTTCGCCCTAAGACATCTTCCATGGAATTCTTCATATAACCTGCCTCCCTATACTAGTCGCTTAAAACTCATTGACCTTCCTACCCTTGCTGGTCGCAGAGAAATGCTAGGAACAATATTTATGATCAAATTATTAAACGGGTCAGTATCTAGCCCATTCTTGTTAGGCGAAGTTATCTTTAAAATTCCTTCTCGGCCATCAAGATATTTCAAACCTCTGCTTCTGAAACAGTGTAGAACCACTTTTGAGTTAAATGAACCCTTCCGTTGTTTGTGTGAAAATTATAACACTCACTCCAGCACATTTGATGTTACAGACTCCCTTTTTAGCATTAAAAAATCAATACTTTGCTCTCTTAATCAATAACAACAATAATGTAAACATTTTTTTCTATTTTTATTTACGAAATTCTTTGGATGCTTCATGTTTTTTGTTCTTATGTTACTTAGCTGATGACTTTTCTCTGTAGCTGAGCAGTTTTAGACCTCAACACTTAACAAACCCTCGCCTCTCAACAACTCGGCAATATATAAGAAAAAAAAACAAAAAGCCGTGCGTTATGCGGATGCGCCCCTCGTGTCGGTTGGGTGGGATGGTGGGTTATCCGTTGGGCATTATTTATTTATTTATTTATTTATGTGCTCAACAGTTCCAAAAACAATTTTTTTGTTTCTAAAATTTTGAGTACTTTTTTTAAAACCTCAAAAGTGGGGGGTTTTTAAATTACATGAGTATCTGGGAATTATGTGCTCCAAGAAACCCTATTGATCGCCTGGAAAAACAGAGGCGTGGGCGAGTGGGGAGGGGGGTGTCATATCCCCAATGGGATTAGCTTATAATTATGTGCTCTACAGTTCCAAAAACAATTTTTTTGTTGCTCAGATTTTAAGTGCTTTTTTTCAATCTTCAAAAGTAGGAGACTCGTCGAAGCATCAAGCTGGACCCTCCCATAGAAACAGGTCCATAAAGCTAGCAGAGCAAAGTTAGCAGAACAAAAAACTAACTTATGGACAATGATGTGCTCCAAATGTGCTAATTAAGTGCCCTAATCCCAAAAAATGTGCTCCTCTATTTTTGTCAAAAAATGATGTTCTGCTAGCTTTAGGCTAAAGCTAGCAGAGCAATATGCGTAAACAGTAAAACAAGACAGTTAGCGCAAATGTTTTTATGCAGAAATTATGTGCTCCAAATGTGCTCTTGAAATAACCTACCCCCAAAAAAATTGCTCCCCTTTTTTTAAAAAAAAATCATGTTCTGCTAGCTTTAGGCTAAACCTAGCAGAGCAATATGCGTAAACAGGGAAACAAGACAGTTAGCGCAAGTGTTATTATGCAGAAATTATGTGCTCCAAATGTGCTCTTGAAATAACCTACCCCCAAAAAAATTGCTCCCCTTTTTTTAAAAAAAAATTCATGTTCTGCTAGCTTTAGGCTAAACCTAGCAGAGCAATATGCGTAAACAGTGAAACAAGACAGTTAGCGCAAATGTAATTATGCAGAAATTATGTGCTCCAAATGTTCTCTTGAAATAATCTACCCCCAAAAAAATTGCTCCCCTTTTTTTAAAAAAAAATTCATGTTCTGCTAGCTTTAGGCTAAACCTAGCAGAGCAATATGCGTAAACAGTGAAACAAGACAGTTAGCGCAAATGTAATTATGCAGAAATTATGTGCTCCAAATGTGCTCTTGAAATAACCTACCCGCAAAAAAATTCCTCCCCTTTTTTTAAAAAAATTTCATGTTCTGCTAGCTTTAGGCTAAACCTAGCAGAGCAATATGCGTAAACAGTGAAACAAGACAGTTAGCGCAAATGTAATTATGCAGAAATTATGTGCTCCAAATGTGCTCTTGAAATAACCTACCCCCAAAAAAATTCCTCCCCTTTTTTTAAAAAAAAATTCATGTTCTGCTAGCTTTAGGCTAAACCTAGCAGAGCAATATGCGTAAACAGTGAAAAAAGACAATTATCGCAAATTTTATTATGCAGAAATTATGTGCTCCAAATGTGCTTTTGAAATAACCTACCCCCAAAAAAGACGACCTGCTCACCCTATAATAACCATATCTGGCTTTATATGTATTGTTTTGTACATACATACATATACACTTATGCATTTGTGGACATTAAGAAAGAAAAAAACTAGCGCAGTAGCGATCATAGCTGGTCAGCTTGAATGACAAGTGCGAGGGGCAAAAAAACAAATATTGTCATCACTCTGGCTTAATGGTTTTGTACAAATGTATGAGTGGTTGTCTGGCAAAATTCAACCCCCGCGACTGAAATCTTGTATCCTTTACGCATTGTTTGTCTCTGCTGCAATGTTTCGCGGACTGCGCAATTCGATCGCAAAACTAGTAATAGGAAAGTATATGTACATTAGTGCGGATTGGTCCCCATACAAAAAAAAAAGTGTTTCCAGTCCACCCCTAGGATTAAAGATATATATATTTGAAGGCGATCCCAAAAAAAAATTTTTTTTTTTTTGCCACGCCCCCTCGATGGGCTATTTACTTTTTTTGACACTACGTCCCCATTTTAAGTCTGATTTTAATGAGCCGTACACCGTTGTTCATGGCTTGGAAGCCGCCACAAATCCTACCGTAATCATTTTTTATTCCGAGTTCAAATTCTAGTTGTTGTTGTTGTTGTTTTAACAACAAAATCACTCCCCGAAGGTTTTGGAGAGTGTTGTCGAAATAACAGTCCTTGGCCGGATGTGAATCCGGTACGCTCCGGTACTCCCTTGCGGTACTGCCCGACTGTCGTGGGAGCGATTTGGTATGACCAGTGCAACCTTCAACGTCAAGTCATCCCTCCTTCCGAAAGGAAAGAGAAGATGGGTAATGAGAGGTGGGAGGCATCATATCCGTAGATCAACCATCGAGTTGCACATCATTACCTTTGTGCATATTGGTCGCCTCTTACGACCGGTATGCCTACCGCGGGCATATTCTAAGCCCCAACCCGCAGGGGTCAAATTCTAGTAGTGACTGTCGGTATCTCGTTTCACATCATACATAAATTCCATTTTTTTTAGTCTGTCGAAAAGGCCTTTAAATTCTGTGAAACTTTTTCTTTAACAGTTACTACTTTTGTTCATAACTAAAAAAGTTATAAAGGTTTCAAAAATCCATATGTAATATAAATGTTTGTGAGCTACTGAGAATTTAGGATTTTGTGAAAAATTGTCATAGATGTCATATACGGTTCTACCTTATAAGTATTTGTATCATCTCTATGACAAATTCTTGCTTTTTCCTCTATTTATTTAAAAATTATAGTTCCGTGCGTTTGAATGCATTTTTTTAAAGCTTTGATCTGCAATCAATCAATCGGTTTTGAGCTTTCGCAAAGTAAACAACGTAGAAACAAAAGTGAAGTGAAGTAAAATCAAATACAAAAATAAGTTAAAAAAAATCACAAAATGCCGTTTGAAGCGTGTGATATAGAAAAAAATAAATTACCAACAAACCAACAAGTGATGCAATATTTTTTACATATACTAATTAAAAAAAAATTAGTGAGGAGAGAGAAAAAAAATAAAAAACTGAAATATTATCATAGAGAAAATTGAGTAATCATAAACAAAAAACATTTAACTAAAAGTAATAGTAATCAGTGTTGCCAATTGTAGCATAATTGCCAAATTTAACACAGGGTTATATTTGGATTTTTGAAACCTTTATAACTTTTTTAGTTATGAACAAAAGTAGTAACTGTTAACGAAAAAGTTTCACAGAATTTAAAGGCCTTTTCGACAGACTAAAAATGGAATTTAGGTATGATGTGAAACGAGATACCGACAGTCACTACTAGAATTTGAACTCGGAATAAAAAATGATTAAGGTAGGAACTGTGGCGGCTTCCAAGCCATGAACAACGGTGTACGGCTCATTAAAATCAGACTTAAAATGGGGACGTAGTGTCAAAAAAAGTAAATAGCCCATCGAGGGGGCGTGGCAAAAAAAAAAAAAAATTTTGTTGGGATCGCCTTCAAAATATCTTTAATCCTAGGGGTGGACTGGAAACACTTTTTTTTTTGTATGGGGACCAATCCGCACTAATGTAGGTACATACATATGTAAATATACTTTCCTATTACTAGTTTTGCGATCGAATTGCGCAGTCCGCGAAACATTGCAGCAGAGACAAACAATGCGTAAAGGATACAAGATTTCAGTCGCGGGGGTTGAATTTTGCCAGACAACCACTCATACATTTGTACAAAACCATTAAGCCAGAGTGATGACAATATTTGTTTTTTTGCCCCTCGCACTTGTCATTCAAGCTGACCAGCTATGATCGCTACTGCGCTAGTTTTTTTCTTTCTTAATGTCCACAAATGCATAAGTGTATATGTATGTATGTACAAAACAATACATATAAAGCCAGATATGGTTATTATAGGGTGAGCAGGTCGTCTTTTTTGGGGGTAGGTTATTTCAAAAGCACATTTGGAGCACATAATTTCTGCATAATAACATTTGCGATAATTGTCTTTTTTCACTGTTTACGCATATTGCTCTGCTAGGTTTAGCCTAAAGCTAGCAGAACATGAATTTTTTTTTTAAAAAAGGGGAGGAATTTTTTTGGGGGTAGGTTATTTCAAGAGCACATTTGGAGCACATAATTTCTGCATAATTACATTTGCGCTAACTGTCTTGTTTCACTGTTTACGCATATTGCTCTGCTAGGTTTAGCCTAAAGCTAGCAGAACATGAATTTTTTTTTAAAAAAAGGGGAGCAATTTTTTTGGGGGTAGGTTATTTCAAGAGCACATTTGGAGCACATAATTTCTGCATAATAACATTTGCGCTAACTGTCTTGTTTCACTGTTTACGCCTATTGCTCTGCTAGGTTTAGCCTAAAGCTAGCAGAACATGATTTTTTTTTTAAAAAAAGGGGAGCAATTTTTTTGGGGGTAGGTTATTTCAAGAGCACATTTGGAGCACATAATTTCTGCATAATAACATTTGCGCTAACTGTCTTGTTTCACTGTTTACGCATATTGCTCTGCTAGCTTTAGCCTAAAGCTAACAGAACATCATTTTTTGACAAAAATAGAGGAGCACATTTTTTGGGATTAGGGCACTTAATTAGCACATTTGGAGCACATCATTGTCCATAAGTTAGTTTTTTGTTCTGCTAACTTTGGTCTGCTAGCTTTATGGACCTCATAGAAACGATGTGTTTTCAAATTAACTTAATATCTGGAAATTATTTGCTAATTACATATGTGCTCAACAGTTTCAAAAAGAATTTTTTTGTTGCTCAAATTTTAAGTGCTAGCTGGACCCCCCACTTTTGAGGTTTTAAAAAAGTACTTAAAATTTTAGCAACAAAAAAATTGTTTTTGGAACTGTTGAGCACATAAATAGCACATAATTTCCAGATACTAATTTAATTTGAAAACACATCGGTTGTATGGGGGGGGTCCAGCTTGATGCTTCGACAAGTCTCCTACTTTTGAAGATTGAAAAAAAGCACTTAAAATTTGAGCAACAAAAAAATTGTTTTTGGAACTGTAGAGCACAAAAATAGCACATAATTATAAGCTAATAAAATATAAGAACCCACCATTGGGGATATGACACCCCCTCCCCACTCGCCCACGCCTCTGTTTTTCCTGGCGGTCAATAGGTTTTCTTGGAGCACATAAATAGCACATAATTCCCAGATACTCATGTAATTTAAAAACCCAACGTTTCTATGGGGGGTGGGTCTAGCTGGACGTCCAGCTCGATCCCCCACTTTTGACGTTTTAAAAAAAGTACTTAAAATTTGAGCAACAAAAAAATTGTTTTTGGAACTGTAGAGCACATAATTATAAGCTAATCAAATATAAGATCCCCCCATTGGGGATATGACACCCCCCTCCCCACTCGCCCACGCCTCTGTTTTTCCAGGCGATCAATAGGTTTTCTTGGAGCACATAATTCCCAGATACTCATGTGGTTTAAAAACCCAACGTTTCTATGGGGGGGTCCAGCTAGGAATTATGTGCTCAAAATTTAAGTGCTTTTTTTTCAATCTTCAAAAGTAGGAGACTTGTCCAAGCATCAAGCTGGACCCCCCCCCATACAAACGATGTGTTTTAAAATTAAATTAGTATCTGGAAATTATGTTCTGTTTATGTGCTCAACAGTTCCAAAAACAATTTTTTTGTTGCTAAAATTTTAAGTACTTTTTTAAAACCTCAAAAGTGGGGGGTCCAGCTAGCACTTAAAATTTGAGCAACAAAAAAATTCTTTTTGGAAACTGTTGAGCACATAAATAGCAAATAATTTCCAGATACTATGTTAATTTGAAAACACATCGTTTCTATGGGGGGGGGGTCCAGCTTGATGCTTCGACAAGTCTCCTACTTTTGAAGATTGAAAAAAAAGCACTTAAAATTTGAGCAACAAAAAAATTGTTTTTGGAACTGTAGAGCACATAATTATAAGCTAATCCAATATGAGATCCCCCCATTGGGGATATGACACCCCCCTCCCCACTCGCCCACGCCTCTGTTTTTCCAGGCGATCAATAGGTTTTCTTGGAGCACATAAACAGCACATAATTCCCAGATACTCATGTAATTTAAAAACCCAACGTTTCTATGTGGGGGAGTCTAACTGGACCCACCACTTTTGAGGTTTTAAAAAAAGTACTTAAAATTTTAGCAACAAAAAAATTGTTTTTGGAACTGTTGAGCACATAAATAGCACATAATTTCCAGATACTAATTTAATCTGAAAACACATCGTTTCTATCGGGGGTCCAGCATGACGCCTCGACAAGTCTGATACTTTTGAAGATTGAAAAAAGCACTTAAAATTTGAGCAACAAAAAAATTGTTTTTGGAACTGTAGAGCACATACATAAATAGCACACAATTATAAGCTAATCTAATATGAGATCCCCCCATTGGGGTTATGACACCCCCCTCCCCACGCCTCTGTTTTTCCTTGCGATCAATAGGTTTTGTTGGAGCACATAAATAGCACATAGTTCACAGATACTCATTTAATTTAAAAACCCAACGTTTCTATGGGGGGCTCCAGCTTGACGTTTCAACAAATCTCTTACTTTTGAAGATTGCAAAAAAGCACTTAAAATTTTAGCAACAAAAAAATTGTTTTTGGAACTGTAGAGCACATAAATAGCACATAATTAAAAGCTAATCAAATATAAGATCCCCCCATTGGGGATATGACACCCCCTCCCTACTCGCCCACGCCTCTGTTTTTCCTGGCGGTCAAAAGGTTTTCTTGGAGCACATAAATAGCACATAATTCCCAGATACTCATGTAATTTAAAAACCCAACGTTTCTATGGGGGGGGGGGTCCAGCTTGACGTTTCGACAAATCTCCTAGTTTTGAAGATTGAAAAAACGCACTTAAAATTTGAGCAACAAAAAAATTGTTTTTGGAACTGTAGAGCACATAAATAGCACATAATTTCCAGAAACTAATTTAATCTGAAAACACATCGCTTCTATGGGGGGGGTCTAGCTGGACCCCCACTTTTGAGGTTCTAAAAAAAGCACTTAAAATTTGAGCAACAAAAAAATTATTTTTGGAACTGTAGAGCACATAATTATAAGCTAATCCAATATAAGATCCCCCCATTGGGGATATGACACCCCCCTCCTCCCTCGCCCACTCCTCTGTTTTTCCTGGCGGTCAAAAGGTTTTCTTGGAGCACATAAATAGCATATAATTCCCAGATACTCATTTAATTTAAAAACCCATCGTTTCTAAAAAAAAGTACTTAAAATTTTAGCACAAAATTTGTAATTTTGGGAACAAATTAGCACATAATTCCTGGCCTGTCAAATTTGAAATTCGTCTTGGGGGGGGGGGGGGTCCAGCTTGACGGACCTATATCTACAGGTGAATCCACTGCTCGCCCTAGTGCGCGCTCTTCTAAGCCGTCATTGAAATTATTTTCGAATACGTGCTTACTCCACCAGCAAGTTTCTGCAACTATTGCAGCCGGCGACTGTATCTGTATAATATTTTTATTGTAAGAAGTTATAACAAGTTTATCACTGATTAAAAAACGTGTTACCTCATTTCAAATGGTGCAGCTACTTGATGATAAGGCTCGCCTTGTTCATCAGATTCCGTGGATAGCTGTTTGCTAAAATATGGCAAATGATGATGTAAATAGTGCATTGTGGAAAATGATTTCAGCATGTTTGCAACAGCTACGTGATAGTTGCTGGAACGATTTTTTTCCCAGCAAGCCGTTTATCACGTCCTTAAGGGATTTCCAAGCAGCCATTTCATTTTTGTGTAGAACCTTGTTGAATGAATTGCTTTTCATTAATTTTCGTATGTTTGGGCCAAAAAAAAAAGTAGACCAACGAAATTTTATTTAGATAAGTAATTTTTAAACTTACCTTCCTTAATTTTGCTTTTACTGAGCCTAGGGTAAATTTCTTTGAGACACAAAAGTACATCGTTTCTTTTGGCGATGGTTTTGATAAAATGTTTAACTAAACCAAGTTTAATGTGCAGTGGCGGCAGTAATATGTTGTCTTTTGGTACAAGTGGCTTACGTATAATATTAGCCATTGCAAACTTGCTATTTTCCCTCTTCTTCCAGTCGTGACATGCATATTGGTTTCCACTATAACGTGAGTCCCAATCGCATATGAAGCACATATGTTTGACATAACCACTTTGAAGAACAGAAAGAATTGCCACGACCTTTATGTTTCGAGTATTCCACCTTCTCCAAAATGTTTTCCAATGCTTCATATGTTTCTTTAGTCTCCGTGCTGTATGCGATTAAGATCGAAGGCTTTTCATTCGTCTTATGAAGTAAAACAGCTTTTAAGCTACATTTTGAGCTGCCTTGTAATTAATTATATTCATTGCACCCATAAATTTTTCTATATCCGGGCAATATGCAGACGTTTTTTCATCATTGACAACGAATAAACTTTGCATTGTTGCTTGCCGACTTCGATAGACTGTTACTCTAACATCTTCCGCCAAAAGTTTTTGTGATCTTAAAAACGATGCCAATTCTTCTGACTTAAGCTGTGTTAATTACAAACTGGCAACTAGTGAATCAAGTCTACTTTGACTTACTAGAACCGGCTGATTTGAAACACACGAATTATATTCAGGGTCATTTTCCTTACTTGAAATAAAATTATCAAATGTCGTCGTGGATAAAATAGTGGGGCTTGGACACTGTAGCTTAGAGATGTTGTCGGAATGTGGCAATGGTGTTTGAGCGCTTTGAACTTCAACATATTTAAACGACTTCCTCGCTTGTTTTCGTAATGCGGCACCTTTGTTGGCACATGCGTAGCAGTTTTCTTTTTTATGAACGGGGCCACGATGAGTCCAAAACATTGCAACACCAAATTGCATACATTTTCGTTTTCCGTTAGTCCAATCTATAAGACGGTTATAACAGTTCTTACACACTATATTTGGCACCCAAAACTTTTGCGATACTACGCGTTGGTTAAAATACTTTTCATATGCTTCGATGAACTCGGCACTGAAAGTTCCTTTTTTTCCATTTTTTGCAACATATTTACCACAGCAATAGCAAAATTTATTTATATTTGACTTGCACGATTTCATTTTTTTTAAAATACTTTTTAAACTTGTGTTTCAATAATTATGCTTAAACGGACGACAAATAATTCTAAGCATACTATTATGAAATTATATAAATAAAGGTAGTACATACGTATTTTAAATTACAAGTATATTCTTGTTTTTCAATTGCTGGAAAGGAATTGTAGGCACGGAAATATTGTTTCACTGGCTTACCTTCAAAATTTTTTATTCGAGATATGTGTACATAAAAGCTTGTGCATTGATGAAAATTTTTAAAATCGTTGGGGACTCCAAAATCTTTTTTATAAAGGTTTGGTCTGAAGAGACCCCTCAGTGAAATTTTCCGCTGAAGAAGTTCCTAGAACATTTTAACCCTCTCACAACCTCACAAATAATATTTTTATCGTAGTTCTACAAAAAAGGGTCGAAAAGACCCATTTATCAGAGAGCCATCGGGATAAAATATTCCACAAAATGATTTCCACTTAAAGTGACCAGAAAACAAAAATTTCACCTGGGAACGCAAAAAAAATTGGGGGTTTTACTATATGGCCTAAGGCCTTTCATTCGCCATTACAATCATTCCGCCCCAAACAAAAACTTTAAAATTGTCGCACAGTGTAATTAATTAATTAATCAATTACAAATATAGTCTACGTTAGAAAAAAATCGCCCTTTTAGTGTTTTGGGTCAATTTTACCCACTCATGAATTTTTTTAACCAAACTTCATTTTTGTTTTCATCTAAAATCATTTATTATTTAATATAGAAAAGATTTTTATCTATTGGTTAATGTTTTACTGGCAGTTTTTACACACTAAAGGCTGGTTTTCATTAGGTCAAAATGACTGACCTCAAAAACTGACTCAACTGTCACCATAGAAATTTGGTGGCATATGTGTTTTCATTACGGCTTAAAAACTGGCATCAAGTCGATTAAGCAGAGCGTGTCAAAATGTGTCGTCAAATTTTCGGGTCAGTCGATTGCATTCCTGTTTTCATCACTGATGTCAGTCGAGAAGTAAATTTGTTTGACAAAATTTATTAAAAACGCGCAAAATAATAATTGGTAAACGCGCGTGAAAATATATCCGACAACATAAATAATAAAAATAATAGTGGAGTTTAAAAAAAAAATGTGCTGAAAAAGAAACTAATGGCAATAGCTACTGCGACGTTGTGTTTTGTGACAACGTTGAGGGCATGGACGCGGAAGAGGAGCCAGCTAAGAAAGCGGAAGCAATGGTGGGTTAGGCCGGGTCTAAAGAGAAGAGGAACGTGTGGGTTCTACGCTACACTTCGTTGGAAGCTGCGCGTGCAAGACCCAAAGTGGTTGAAAAATTTTTTGAGGATGGGTGTGGAGGATTTTGATTTCCTTGTGGCCCGTTTAACTCCTCACCTTCAGAAAAAAAACACGAAGTTTCGAGAAGCAATTTCGGTGGGCGAAAAGTTGGCGGTAACTTTACGCTACTTGGCTACGGGTGATAGCTTCTCCAGCCTTATGTCAGTTTTTCTGTTGGGAAAAACAACCATTGGCCATACCATTCATGAAACATGTCGAGCTATTTTTGAATGTTTAAAAGACGAATATTTAAAAGTGAGTATTCATGTAATTTATTTACTCAGAGACATACATTCTTAAATATGTATATTCATGTTCGTTATATTTCGACAAGGTTCCTAGCAGTCCTGAAGAATGGACAGAGGTTGCTAACCGTTTTGAAGAAAGATGGAATTTCCCTAATTGTTGCGGGGCATTGGATGGAAAACATATAGCTACTCAGGCACCTGCGAACTGCGGCTCCGAGTATTTTAATTATAAAAAATACAACAGCATTGTGCTGATGGCTATGGCGGACGCTGCTATAAATTTTTGTTTATAGAAGTTGGAGCATATGGCCGTGAATCTGATGGTGGTGTTTTTGCCAGGTAATATTGCTTTAAAACATTGAAATAAATATAATTAATTCTGAACTTATTTTCCAAAATACACAGATGTCCACTATCTACAGCACTTGCTGAAAATTCTATAAATTTTCCACCACCGAAACTACTTCCACATGAAGCCAGTGCAATGACATTTGTGATTGTGGCAGACGATGCGTTTCCTTTGAAACCGTATTTGCTAAAACCGTTTTGTTATAGAGAACAGGTTTTGTCGCACAGAATTTTCAATTATAGGCTATCTCGAGCACGAAATGTAATTGAAAATGTGTTCGGCATATGTGCATCGCGTTTCCCAATTCTGAGGCGACCAATGGACGTGACACCAGAACACGCAAAAGCTATTGTTGTCGCCATTTGTGTCCTGCACAATTTTCTTTTAAGTCAGAAGTCAGTATATCTGAGAAGATCTGACGTTGACAATGAGGCTGAAGGCATTGTTGTTGAAGATAGTTGGCGTACAGAGCTTGGACAAAACGGAATGCTCCCATCAATTCGAGCAAGCAGTACTTTGGGCAGGCCAGCAAGCGACGCAGTATATGTCCGGGAACAGTTTATGGATTACTTCATGACACCCCATGGTGAAGTTGCATGGCAATACAACAGAACCATACTACATGAGTCATTGTGGTAGTTCATCGTGAGTATGAAAATTTGTAAACTGCGCTTACAAAATTTTAATTTGTTTTTGTTTTTGTTTAGGTAAAGAGAAACGGCTAAAAAGAGGAATTTGTCGCACAACTCATAGCCCATTTTTACTCCCAAAACAATTTGTTGAAGACATGGAAGAGAACCTTATAGAGTTCGATTAAGCAGGACTTATTTTTTATACAAAACTCAGCTTCAATATACATATATATTTATAAATACTTAACTTTGAATTGCACATACATATGTATATACAATGTTATAAATACCCTTAAATATGAATTTAATACTTACCTCGTATTTACACACATATACTCACAACTTCAATTACATACTTACCTTAAAACTATACTTACCCTTTATACACATATTTACCATTTGTATTCATACTTACCTTTTTATATACACTGTACTTACCTTAAATTCTATACTTACCGTAAAGTCTGTACTTACCTTGACTTGATCTGTAGTTATAAAAATTGAAATTAAAACTTAAATACTAGTTTAGAAAAAATCGTTGTGACGAATAAAACAACAATTAATAAAACAACTTACGCTAGGTTAAAATTAAAGCTAAAGTGTCGGTGTTGTAGTTTTTTTCGAAAAGCGTTGCTACCGTGCAAAACCGCGTAAGTACCCCTCACCCATTTACCTATCGTGCACCAGTGCAAACAAGGGCACCGTGAGTTTATGCATAGTGAAGCTTAAACACAATTATTTCAACATTTACGTCATTGAAGAATGCAAATTCAAAATTTCACTGTTTTTAATTTGTGTAAAATCAATTTGATTTAAGATATTGTACTTAAAAAACTTGGCATTAAAGTCAAACTTGCCTCAGTGTACATTAAAAAAAAAAAACATTTTTTTAAGATTTATTTTCGCACAATTTAAATTATTAATTTAAAAAATGTATTAATTAATTAAAAAATTTCAATAATTACTTTTTTGCTATAATTTATTGATTAAATTATTGCTTTTAATTAATTTTAATTAAACGATTAATAATTAATGTAATTAAATGCTTATTTTTGATTAATTTTATATAAATATTTCCTTGTGCAGTAGAGTAAAATGAAGTAAAATTTAATAAGAAAACAATAAGAATTTTATGAGCTTTAGAAATAATAAATAAAAATAGACACACCAATTAAATTTTTTTTCAATTTGATATTTTATTAATTCAATAAATATATGTTATTTAATAACATTTTGTACATTTTAATTCTTTCAGTCTTTATGATATGAACGGCAGTGTATGCAGAACAAAATAAAAAAATAATAATAAATAACTAAAATAAGGCACAATTCATTTGGCTCGTTACTATTAAAAAAGTTAGGAACATTTGTGAAATAACAGTAAACATTTGTGAAAAATACAGTAAACTTTGACAAAATGAAAAACATTGACAGATATGATTTTATAAGTTTTTCATTTTCATTTAAAATGTGGTGAAATATATTGCAGAAACGCATAAGTTTAATACTCAAAGTTTACATTAACATTACATATTTGTCACTGTATTCCATTTTGTCAAAGTTTATCTTTGGCTTACAGATTATACATACATAAATCTACATATGTATATGTTTTTCATAACATATAATTGTTTATGTGTTTTTAGTAACTTTCCTCTAAAATATAGCAAAATCTTTAACAGAAAAAAATGTAAGTGAAAAAACTTATGCAAAATTCAGGAAAATTCTTCAAATTTTCATAAAAGTTTGGAACTTTTTGCATAGAATTTTTAAATTTTTTCTAGTACGCCGTTTTGTAGCTCGTTTAGTTTTACTTTACAAAGATACCAATCTTAAGCCGATAACAAAATTGCCGGATATTTGCAAGTAAGAAAAAAGTTCCAAATTTAAAAATTCTATGCAAAAAGTTCCAAACTTTTATAAAAATTTGAAGAATTTTCCTGAATTTTGCATAAGTTTTTTCACTTACATTTTTTTCTGTTAAGGATTTTGCTATATTTTAGAGGAAAGTTACTAAAAACACGAACAATTAGTGTATGTACTTAAATCTAAAAATAAATAAATCTAAAAACTAGTACGGCATTACTCCGGGCTAAAAAAAAGAGAACACAAAATTAAGGGTTTATCAATATTATTGTTTCTGGTCTTACCGTGCAAAATCCCTTTGGTACTTAAACAGCAGCTCGAACAAATCCGCCTTAAAACCTTCTGCCAGTTGAAGCTTTGCAGCTGCCCATTTCCGGTAGTGTGTTGCCACAAAGCTACCCAGCTCATCGCAATCATCGGTTTTTGTGGCCACTGACATGGTCTCCAAAACACGATCCATGGCCTCCCTGAAGCCATCGTCATCTTTTTGAGCGCGACGTCGTGGCAACGATGCTCGGGTTGTTGAAGGCGTATACATGGCCTCGTCTTGGTCCTCAGAGTCGTTCCGATCGCTCTGGGAAGCAGATGGGCTCTGTTGCCATTGAGATTGCTATAATATCAATAAATAAATGCATGTTAGTTTAATAGTAATTATCCAAATTATATTTCTACTTACATTTGACAAATTTGAAGTGGTGTTAGCCTCAACTTGTAGGGTCGGCTCCAAAAATTCCAGAGCGTTGTATAAGTGGCTAACTGCCACATTGCGCACCGCACCCTGGCCACTTTTGCTCTGCTGCTTGCTGTTGAATTGTGCCTATTATAAAAGTTTGATTTAGGATCCATGTATATATATATTTATAAAAAAAACACGAACTTACCCGGAAAGAGCAGCGAAGTCTATTCCACTTGGCAGATACCTCAGAGCGCGACATTTGCAAGGTATCTGCCACTTCTTGCCACAGTGCTTCCCTCAAGTTTCTGTCCCTGTATTGAGGGGACAGAAAGTTCCACGTCCCTTCTCTCGACTCCACTGCATCCACCAGCCTCTGCGTTTTTTCAGCAGTCCACGCCTCGGACAGTTTGCGCACCCGCTTCTTTTTTGCCGCGCTACTTAAAGCGGGTTGCGTAAAACATGGAGAACATATAACTTCCTCCCCCTCCTCACCCTCCAGAAACTCCACCGCCATTTCCAAAGTCTCCTCCATTTGTATGATAGAAAAACACTAAAAAACATTGGAAAAATTAAGAAATTATTTTTTTTACAAATTTTACAAAACTTGCCTTTTAATTTGTTAAATCAGCTGTTCACACGACGAATGACACCAAATTGCCAACATGTTGGCAAATCTATTTTGAGTGTCAATCGTTGCAAACTGCGCTGCCATACTGGAATTTTACCGTTTTCACATGCATCTCATTTTATATGACAATGAGTCGTCAAAACTGACTGCACACGCAATTGACACCATATGCCAGTCCGTTTTCATTAGTATGCCACCATTTGATGTCATATTTTGACCTAATGAAAACCAGCCTTAAGCTGCTAATTGCGAAGTCTGTTTCTAGATGACAGTGGAAAAGAAGCGGCAAATTTTCTACGACATACCAAGTGTTTTTTGCACTCATGCATAAAACAGGGGTTCGCAGATTTGTTAGTACTAATGAAGCTTTCAATAATTGATAAAGATGGTATGCGAAAAATAGGAAAAATGTATGCAATTTTCCATAAACACTGTTCTTTATAATAGTTTCCTAAAAATGTATACACTAGGGTATACTAAATCACATGGTGGGTCAAATTGACCCAGTAACACAATAAGTGTAGCAAAAACACTTCAAGATATTTTTAGTAGTGTTGAAAAGCATTATGGTTTTAATTTGTTAGCAAAGCCCTTCTGTTTAATGCAGAAAACAAGTGGAAGAAGAATCAGCATGATTATATGAAAGAAACCTATGAGTTTCGTTAAGTTTTTCCTAAAATTGGGTTAAAATTTACCCAAACATAGCAGAAGGGTTAAAAAGCAGAATTTATTGTAAGAATAGATTAGCAATAACAGATTTAAACGCATGTTTAGATATCGAAAAATCAATAGCTAAAGAATTTGAAAGGAAATTGAATTCCGACAACGCTCTAAATATGGGAGCGTTAGAGGCATAGACGGTTCGGGCACAATTCAAATAAAATAAAATCAGTATTACGGAGAGACCTATTTGGGACATGAAAACTAATTCTCTCGAGGAGGAATGGGGCATATATAGAACGATTGATAAGATCATAAACAAAAGTCATTGAAAGTATGGACCTTCTGCACTGAAGTGTTTGGAGAATAATAAGAGCACACAAACAAAGATTTTTCGAGCCTCCTAATATGGCACTCATGATACGGTCTCCAAATAAAGCAAGCGTACTCTAGTTTTGAACGATCGAGCGAAGTAAACAGTAACTTAAGGGTATATGGATCAGTGAAGTCTGAGCCGAAACGGCGTATGAAGGCCAGAACTGAGCAGGATTTAGCAATTGTAAAGTTTAAATGAGTAGTAAACGTAAATTTCGAGTCGAAAACTTCCCCTAAGTCTTTAATTTCATTGAGACTTGAGAGCCGGGAGCTATCAATTAATTAAGATGTGGGAATAGAAGAACGCAGCTTTGAGAAAGTAACGTGAAAACATTTGCTTACATTCAGCGGCAGGTTATTAGAATTACACCAGTTAGAGAGGTTATTTGGATCAGACTGAATTTTGCGTGAGTCTGAGGGATTTGAGATCGTTGAGAAAATCTTTAAATCATCAGCATACAGCAGAAAGTTGGAGTATTGGAAACAAGCCGAGATGTCATTTATAAAAATAACAAATAGCAACGGCCCAAGAATGCTACCTTGTGGTACCCTCAACGGTACTGTTAACATTTTTCGGAATAATTTTTTTATTTATTTATTTTATTTTAAGTCGACACTAACACAAAGCGGTCGACTAATGGCGAATGTAGTACATTCTATTATAAATTACAAAGTGTTACAAAAGAAAACTTAACATAGCAAAATAATCTAAAGTCTAACATATTCCACAAATGGATAGTTGGAGAGGCCGAGTCTCCGTTCCACCGTGCCACTCGGTCCATGTGATCATTCCAATATATGCTCAGGAATCCATATAGTATAGTTAACAATATTAGCTCAGTAGGGAGCAGATGCGTAGTGCCCAGAAGGGGGCGCATGAGCCTGGAAGGACTCTGTAGAATAAGTTTTGATATATAGTGCCCAGATTATAATCTGCCCATAGCATGGCAGGACGTGTTCCAATCGAAGTATAGATGAATATTTCTAGTTATTTATTTAAGGCTTATTGCCATATTTTAATCAGGACTGGAAGGTTAGAGAGGCCGAGTCTCCAATCCATCCAAGAGATTAAAGAGGAGTAAAAAGGACGTGTTTCCAATCTACTTTTAAAGTTTGGTTAGATACGCAAGTATGTCATTACGTAAAGTGGCAATTGTTCGTTCAAAGCTTAAACAGCAAGACAAGTCATTGTAGTACGAACACCAGATAAGCAGGGGACTATTTTTGACGAAGTTTGAATGACAAAGAGGTAAATGAAACGGAACGTAGTGTCTGGACCTTCTAGCGGTACAGCAAAATTTTGTTTGCCTACTAGTTCAGAAGAGTCAATTTCACCAATAATCAGCTTATTTAGAAACATTAACCCGTAGTAAAATTCTTCGATGATTCAGAGTGGGTAAATTAATTAGAAGAAGTCGGTTTGTGTAAGGGGGTAGATTAATATTAGGGTTCCAATTGAGTCCGCGTAAGGCAAAAATTAGGAATTGCTTTTGTATCGACTCAATTCGTTGTATATGGTTTTGATATACGGGATACCAAACACACGAGCAGTACTCAAGTATAGGGCGGACTAACGATGTGTAGAGTGCTTTAGTGAGAAACGTATCATCGAACTCTTTAGCCCACCTCTTCACAAATCCTAACGTACTCTTGGCTTTGTTAGTAATCGAAGAAATATCTATATTAAAACACAGTTTAGCATCAAAAAGGACACCTAGATCGTCGACAAGGGACATGCGTTCTAAGTCGGTGTCATTTAATAAATAGGATCTCAGAACTGGCTTCGTTCTATGGAATGTCATTTGTTTACATTTGCAGCAATTTAACGCAGGTAAATTTACCGTGCACCAGCAATGGAATGAGTCCAAATCTGCCTGGAGAAGAGCACCTGCCGACTTGTCAGAGGGACAATTCGTAGAGCAAAGTTTAACATTATCCGCGTACATTAAGGTTTTGGAATATGAGATAACCTGCGGTAAATCGTTTATGAACAGGGTAAACAGCAAAACATGATTCACGGAATCGAAAGCTTTGCTTAAGTCAGTGTAGATCACATCCGTTTGATTTGTTCTCGAAAACCCGTCAATTACTAAGGATGTGAGCTCAATCAAGTTGGTAGTGGTTGACCTACGAGGAATAAAACCATGTTGACAAGGGGATAATAAAGACGTACACTGATACTGAAGCTGTTTGGTAATGATATGTTCAAAAGTTTTAGGAATAGCTTAGCAATGCCTCTGTAGTTCTCAATATTTGATCTGTTACCTTTTTTATGCAAGGGAATAATAAAAGATTCTTTCCAGAGAGATGGGAATCATGCGGAATCCAGAGACAGATTAAATAGCATTAAGATCGGCCCAGATAAGTGCTGCGCACAGTACCTGAGCACACAACTAGGGACCCCATCAGGACCCGGGGAGAATATGGGCTGCAGTGATTCAAGGCTCTGAACAACAATGTCAATATCAATAACAGGGTTCCTGACGTTATTGGAACTAGCCAAATAATATGGATACTCCTTAACTTGGGAACTGCTTGAGGAGTAGGTCGATAATTCTGCAATATTGTCATCGGTATCAGCACTCTTACACCCAAACGTAAGCGACGATGGAAATCCAGAGACTTTGCGATTAGAGATTTTTTCGGGTTGTTGAAAAATTTAGTTTTGCAACAAGTTAAGTAGTCCTTATAACATAACTGATTCAGACGCTGAAAGTTAGATCGAGCAACTAAATACTTCGAGCAGTCAGCAGCATTCCCACGACAGCCTGTTCTACGTACCGGAATGACTCGGGGTTTCGCCACCCAAGGGCTGTGATTCTGTGGTCGCTACCCCCCTGCCTAAACCGTCAGTTTCCCCCCCCAATAATGTCATCCTCCGAGCAGCTCCTTGTAGCGGGACTGCTCATGACTCTCCTGCTCCGGGTTGGTATTGAATCCAACCCGGGACCAAGAGAATGGATCTGCTGTATATGCTGGAAGAAAATCTATGTGAAACGTTCACATTCAGTACAATGCTCTAATTGTAACAGATGGTTGCATCTAACTAGTTGCTCCTGACTAAATCCCTCTACTCATAGACCCGCTAGTTTTTATAGAACTTTTGTGGCACCCTGCTTTTCACGTCCTACGACGTCCTGTGGCCGTCATCGATCAAGTATCGCTCCTCCACATATGTCTGACTCTGTCACATCAGTCTCCACGACTAGCATTAACAATGAACATCAGCAAGTAGACCTTCCGAGCGGCCGCTCACCGCCTCAGGCGTCAACATCTCACACAGCAGCTCACAGCTACTCCATACGTAGCACTTCCCAAGTGGATTTGAGCAATGCTGAGCGTCCACCCCCTCGGTCAGCCCCTCTTCTTCCAGCATCAGCACGAGTTTAAGCCGCAACCATCAGCTCCTGGTCCCTTATACTACGTGCACTGTTTGTCGGTTAAGATTATACACGCCGTTGGCATCAGTCAAGTGCAATAACTGCCTTGGCCTGTGTCACCTGCTTAAATGCTCTGGACTCGCGAACAGGAACCTATGGACTGATACGTACATTGCGCCATGCTGTCGAGCTACGCAACCTTCAACGTCGTCTGACTCGCCTCTACCTTCTGGTAACGCGGTTCCTTCGACTTAAAAATTGCGCCGTAGTGCGCGACCCAGCCTATTACCACCTAGGCATACGCACCAGTCCTTGACCCCCAGCATAAACTCTGCTCCCCCTTCGCAATTCGGTATCCTGCAATTTAATTGCAACGGCCTAACTGGTAAAATTGTTGAAGTGATAAACTTAATGAAGCGACACAACATCAAGATCGCGGCGATTCAGCAGACAAAGCTCGGTGGAAGGTCGTCTCTTCAGACCTGCAACGGGTACAATGTACACCGTTGTGACTGTGCGAGAGGGCTTGGGGTGGTCTTGCATTCATCACGCATCAGTCTGTGCAGTATCGTCTATTTGAGCCTGACATCGACCCGAGGGACACCACCTTAGAACATCAAGGTATGGTTCTCCGGCCAGGCGATGTCGACCTTGAAATCATAAACATTTACATACCTGCTGTCCGTTGAACAAAGAGATTCGCCAAGCCACCAGGGAACCGCATAAACACAAAAACAGCGATGCGCCCATTGCCATCTCCACAACAGAAGTTCATGAGGCAATTCGGAGATCTAAGAACACCAAATATATTGGCCCCGATGGCATGTCCATGCTGATGCTGAAACACCTCGGCGACGAAGGCATAAGATACCTTACTCACATTTTTAACCTTTCCCTGTCCACCTTTGTCATTCCTGAAAGATGGAGACATCAAGGTGGTCCCACTACTAAAGCCTGGCAAGCCAGCTGCCGTAGGGGAGTCATATCGCCCGATATCTCTCCTCTCGCCAGTAGTGAAGGTGTTGGAATCTATCTTGGCGCCAGATCAAAACCCAGAATAGTTAAACAAGGGGTGCCACAGGGTGGTGTCCTATCCCCGTTTCTGTTTAACTATTATGTATCGAAACTTCATCCCCCCACCAGAGGGTGTCTCGATCGTCTCTTACGCCGACGATTGTACGATTATGGCAACAGGCCCCTCCGTTGAAGAACTCTGCTCTCGCATAAACTCATACCTCACAGCCTTGTCCGAATTCTTCGCCGGGAGAAACCTGGCATTGTTACCGAATAAGTCCTCTGCCACCCTATTCACGACGTGGACAACGCAAGTGAACATGGAGTTAGACGTCTACGTTGATAGTGTCAAGCTACCAACTGTCTCACACCCCAAAATCTTAGGGGTGACGTTTGATAACATGTCCAAATACGGCGCTCATGTAACCGCAATTGCCAATAAAGTCCAAAGCCGTAACAAAATCCTCAAGTCGCTAGCTGGCAGCACTTGGGGTAAAGACAAAGAAACGTTACTAGCTACATATAAAGCAATTGGTCGGTACTGAGCTACGCGACGCCAATATGGTCGCCGGGGCTAGCTGACACACAATGGACGAGGCTACAGGTCTGCCAGAACACCGGCCTTCGTACCGCCACTGGGTGTCTTCTTATGTCTCCTGAGCATCACCTTTATAATGAAGCGAAAATGCTCGCCGTTAAAGAGCATAGCGAGATGTTGACCAGGCAATTCCTGTTCAACTGTTGCAAACCGCAGCATCCGAACGGACGCCTGGTCAACGAGAATCCGCCCCCCAGGAGCATAAGGAGCCATCTACGCAAACACTTCGATGAGATCCGGCACCTGATTTCCACGCCCTTTGATCCTAAGGTGCACCGGCAGGCCCTCACCCTCATCTAGGGAGACTGGGGTGATGCTGGCTCAACTCCGGTCTGGATATTGTAATACCTATCCAGACTGAGCCCCGACTTGCCTAATGTTTGTCCGGCATGCGGCTTGTCCCCCCATAATACAAATCATCTTTTTGTCTGCTCAACTGAGCCTACTCTTCTAACACCCATATCCCTCTGGTCCACCCCTGTCCAAGCCGCTAGGTTTCTAGGACTTCCGTTAGAAGAGTTTGATGACAATATTGGGTAGATACTGACTACCATAGGCAGGGCAACGTAGCGTTACAACAACAACAACAACAACAACAACAGCAGTCAGCAGATGTGCCAGATCTCTTGAACCGCTTGTAAAGTCTAGATTTAATATTATTAAGTCTAACAAGTTGACTTGAGAACCATGGTCCCTTCCTCGACTTAGCCTTGAAGTAGCGAGATGGAACACAGGAAAGAAGCCATAAAGAGAAGTGTAAAATAAGGAAGTTGGTGATTCGAGATCTGTACAGGTATAAAGTGCAGACCAGTAAAGCATCTAACACGAGAATGAGAGTTCACTTTATGTCTACTGGGCACGATTTGTCGGTTAGTATCTACAGCTAACTCCAGCGAATGGTGTAATGGATCTTCCGGAAGGGGCAATGTAGATATTCGAGTGAGCACATTGCCCGGCGAACTATCCACAAATACTAAGTCCAGCATCTTGTGTTTACTATTCAGTACATCGTTTACCTGTAGGAGAGATAACTCAAACATGGCATTGAGGAAATCGTGTTGGGTTGTTGGTACCATACAGTTTGGGTCACTACTAGTAACCCAGTTAACCGATGGTAAATTAAACTCCCCAAGAACAACAAAAATATCTTTCTCTCGCAAGTGTGACTGTAAACTATGAATACCTGAGCTGTGGCTCATATAAACGCAAAGATTCGAATGAGGCGGAATGTACGAACAGCAAACGAGTATACTAAAGGAAGGGAAAGCAAGTCTTACTGCTAAATACTCAATATCGGGGTCGATGTTCAATAAATAAGAGTTGCACTATCGTCGAGATGTGCCCATTCAACATTAGGTAAATTAAAGTCACCTACGATGCAGAAGTTATTACCATCCTGATTGCGTACTACATCAATAATATTGTCTACATGCGATTTGTAAAGAGACTCACTATTAGATGGAGGTATGTACGAAGCACAAATAAAGATCTTAGACTTGCCAACAATAGATACACAAATTTGGTCCAATAAGGAATCGTTATCACTCAAATCCACGAGCGTTGAATGTAGATGTCGGCGTACAGCAATTAAGACCCCTCCGCCTCTAGATAGGCCAGTTTTCAGGTAAACCCGATCTTTGCGGCAGACATTAAATAAGTTGCAATCGAAAAATTCACCATCATAAAAAGAAGTGTTGAGCCAGGTCTCCACAAGCACGAATACATCATACTAAGAATGCGAACTCAAGTTAAAAAGAGAATTCGATTTAGTACGCAGGCCAGATACATTGTGAAAGTATATATTAAGATGGGATGATTTTGTACCGGCTGGATGAAATATGGATTTGGTCCTTCTTTTCCGATTTTCCGAAAAAAACGGAAAGGTCGAAGACTACAATTCTTTGGCCAGATTTCCGCATCTAGCAGCTTATCGTAAAACCGCTCTGGGATTCCCAACTTAAAGCTCACTTTGCTCAGTGCGTCCAGCTGGGTATCAAGTCTTAACAATGGGTAGCACTTAATAAACTTAACCGCTATGTCGGCATGTTTAGACACATAACTTTTGACATCATCCGCGGATACTTCGGGCGAGAAAGAGGCCACATGCAACCATTTTAATTTTGAGCAGACGGATAATTCGTTGTTGTCGTTTGCACCAACAATAAGAGGCTTACCCAGAGTGTGACGATTACTTATAGCTGCAGGATTACCAGAGCTAGGTGACCCAATATGCTGAATTGAATTAGAATCAGAAGTAGTCGTATTATTAAATGCGGTTTTCATAGTTGCGCCATTAGCAGCACCAGAGTCAGATGCAGAATTTTTAGAAGTTGGCGTGCTTTGATTACGCTTCTTGCTTGTAACCTTTATTACAGCAGGATCATCAGACGATGCATTAGGTATCGGTTTAGGACAGGCACTTGGGGCAATAGCGGCAGCACTTGACGTCACATTTTCCACAACTCTTGTAGCAACAATAGTACTATATAATTGAGATGTATAACTTTTCGCATACACCAAAGGGAAAGAATACGTCGGAATAGTGTCAGTCCAAAGATAAGTACTGCCCACTGTACTATGGTCAGCTGCAGTGAGAGAGAGTTCAGAATGCGCTCATTATCTGCTTTGATACCAGCCATTTTATTTAAAAGAGAAAATCGAGGCACTTGCGGCGTACCATTGTTGCTAGTTATGCTATAGCTAACGTTTAAACTATTAACAGTTAAAGTTGTCAAACCACTTTTCGCTCTAATGCACACTACATATATATATACCAATGCACTCTAAGTAAAAGGGCTCTTTGCAGTTGTTGCATTGAACTTTCGGTTTGGCGCGATCAACTTTTTGTGCACACACGCACGGCATAATAGCCTAATTATATGTATAATTACACAGTACAACAAAAATTGATTTTTTTTATGCAACCGAGTAACCATGGTACTTTTCTGAAAGGGGGCATCGCGTAGATCATTTTTGCCGAACAAACTTCTAGTCCAGCACGTCACAGTTCTTTTTTATTTGCATCTAAAGGTTAAGGGGGTCATATTGGGTCTTTGTACCATAACTACATAAACTTGAAGAGCTACAGCTTCGGTGTCTAAGGGAAGGTTGTGGGCAATAAAAATAATAACATTTTCCTTCTAGACATTGTCCCGCTACAATTCATGGTTATGCCATTTTTTCTTGGATGTTTGTAAAATTTCCCGAAAAAATGTTTCCCCTGAGTCTACTGTTAACAATATCTTCACGACACCTTCGGGAAAAATATTCCTCATGAAAAATTAGGGGGGTGTCCAAATAACGAAATATCCGCCGAGGACTCCTTTAACCAGAAACTAGCAAAAACTAGAGTTCTTCCAAGAAAAAACTAAAATACACACACATTTTTTTTACTTAATAATAAGAAAATATTTTCCGAATTCAAAAGCACGCCTTGACTTTGTGTCTTGACTTTAGTAAAAACTTCCTTCCGTGTGAAATTGCGAGTTGCGATATCGTGTGTGTTCGGATTTTAGATAAAGCGCATTCAGTTCCGAAATAAAAGTTTAAAATTCAGTGCAGTTCTAACTAAATTAATAAAATGGAAGAATTTCAGTGCAAAAATAAAGACTCGTTTTGTTTTGTTTGTGGACATTTCACTAATAAGAAAAGTAGAAGGAATATATCTCGTATTCTGGAAGAGCCGTATTTCTTATATTTTGGATTAAGATATACTTATAAGCCTTGGACTCCAAGCATTATATGTACCACATGTGAAAGTTCGTTGCTATCGTGGTTTAAGTCAGGTTCACGAGCTTTAACGATTGCTTCACCAATGACATGGATGGAGCCAATGGAGCACCTAAAGGAGACGTGTTATTTTTGCAAAAATTTTAAATTTGGAAGGAATAAAAAGCAGTATTCGAAAACGTTATATCAGCCCACTCCTAATGTAATTTTACCGGAAATGAGAGAAAAAGGCATTCCACCACCAGCATCACCGCATAAATTCTTGTCACAACTAGTTTAGGACAAGCTATAAGTGATATTCAAACCTTTGGATTTACTTCGGATGAAGATTATACTCCATCTGTTATTTCTAATAACTGCCCTAATTTGGTAGATAGAGCATATTTTGAAGATTTGGTTCGTGATTTAGAACTGACTTTGACGAAATCGGAAGTTGTGTGCTCTCGGTTAAAGGAAAGAAATTTGGTAACTGAAGATGTAAAAGTAACATCTTCTCGTAAAAGACATAATGACATTGAACTTTACTTCAAAAAAACAGAGGAGCTAGTGTACTGTGAAAACAGCGAGGCAATAATGAATTATTTGGGAATTCCTATAGATAATACCTCATGGCGCCTTTTTATTGATAGTTCTATGCGAAGTTTGAAGGCCGTTTTACTCCACAATGGCAACGAGTATCCTGCAATACCCATAGCCTACTCTACAAAAAAAGAAGAAACTTATTCGAATTTATCGCATCTTTTGGACAAAATACAATACTCAAAATATATGTGGGAAGTATGTGCTGATTTTAAAGTAATAGCGGTTTTAACAGGAATGCAGTCATGGTATACAAAATATATGTGCTTTCTATGCAAATGGGACACTCGTGCAACAGAAACACATTACCATGTAAAGCATTTTGAGCCGCGTGAAGAGTCTATAGTGGGCCAATTCAATCAAGTACATGCGCCTCTTGTGCCAAAAAAAAAAAGTATCCTTCCACCGCTTCACATAAAATTGGGAATAGTTAAAAACTTTATAAAAAGCTTAAATACGCAAGAGCTAGCCTTCAATCGTATATTACAGTTATTCCCTAGGCTATCTAAAGCTAAAATAAAGGAAGGTAAAATTTTTGTAATAAACATAGTTATGCAATTATACATATAATATCTCTATATTTATTCAGGGATGCTAGTCGGACCAGATATTCGAAAGCTGATGAATGATTCCGTGTTTTATGAACTTTTGTTAGATATTCAAAAGACGGCGTTTGACTTAATGGTTTTAGTTATTATGGAGTTTTTGGGAAACCATAAAGCGGATAATTACGAAGAAAACGTGGAAAACATGCTTGCAGCTTTTTATAATATTAATGTGAAAATGTCTTTAAAGTTGCATTTCTTGCATTCGCATCTTCAGTTTTTTAAAGAAAATCTCGGGGCCGTATCAGATGAGCACGGTGAAAGATTTCACCAAGAAATTAAATTAATTGAAGAACGATTCAAGGGTAAGTCACAGAGTGCAATGCTTGCTGAGTATGTATGGGGTCTGCATCGTAATACAGATATTTCTGAGCACTCACGACTTCCGAAATATAAACGCACCCACTAACATCTATGAATATTTTCTAACATGTATCGTACAAATATATTAACAGTACTCATATGTGTATGTACCTACATACATATGTTTAAAAATAGCTTATTCAATAAAATGAGTAAATAAAAATAAATGTATTGTACTTATGGATTTTAATTTTTTCTTGGATGGACTCTAGTTTTTGCTAGTTTCTGGATAAAGGAGTCCTCGACGGAAATTTCGTTATTTAAGCACCCCTCCTAATTTTTCATGAGGAATATTTTTCCCGAAGGTGTCGTGAAGATATTGTTAACAGTAGACTCAGGGGAAACATTTTTTCGGGAAATTTTACAAACATCCAAGAAAAAATGGCATAACCATGAATTGTAGCGGGACAATGTCTAGAAGGAAAATGTTATTATTTTTATTGCCCACAACCTTCCCTTAGACACCGAAGCTGTAGCTCTTCAAGTTTATGTAGTTATGGTACAAAGACCCAATATGACCCCCCTTTCAGAAAAGTACTATGGTTACTCTGTTGCAAAATGGCTGTTGTACTGTGTTATTATTAGTAAATAATTTTAAACAAAAATGTCACTATATAAATAGTTCACAGGCATCATTTGGTGGTTTATCACAAAATAAATAGTTAACTACAGAGATTAGCAAAAGAGTCAATGTGTTTTAAAAACAAAACAAAACATTCACGGAGCGAAAACAAAGCACGCTCACTCGCGACAAATGTGACTATTTCTATCTATTTATGATAATATAGTTGTGAATAATACTTCCGCAGCCATTCGTTCACTCTTCAAAGTACTTCAGTCGTCTTACATATGTAAGTTTATAAAAAGTACACATTACATACATGAACAATAATAATTGGTTTTAATTATTATATCCGAACAAAAATAACATTTTATGAAACTTTAACCTATGTTATACAAATTAAAAAAACTTCATTGAATTAAACCTCTATATTTATACACATAAACAAAAATATTTCATTTCATGAAATCTAAACCTAAGATATGTACATAAAAATTTTTTTTTTTAAATATCCCTTTGCATAAAACAAAATAAATCAGCCTTCAATTCTGTAGCTGTAAGCCAATAAATAGGATATCAGTCTTTAGTGTTTCTCCTCAAAAATTCTCTTTTAGTTTTTTGATTCCAAAGCTCTCCTGTTAAACTCAATTAACTCCTCAATTTCTTTCCAACGCATCTTTTCTATTATTTTTTCGTTGAAACCGCACATCTCCTGACTGGGTGACTTTATTTCGTTCGCTATTTTATCCAACTTACTCACACATTTGTCATCGGGTACCGAGTTCTTTTAAAACTAACTTGACACTTGTTTTGCACTTGCTCTACGCAAAACTGGATGTGCGCTGCTGTTGCTTTCATTAGGCGGTGCAGCAGGCTCACATTAAGGAATGCTCTACGCAAAACTGGATGTCATTAGGCGGTGAAGCAGGCTCACATTAAGGAATAACAGTCTCATACATAATAGGCCCAGCTGCACGGAAATCAGTACAACACCCAGGAGTTTCATCACTCTACACTTAGACATCTTACAACACTATGTCACTGTGCTACCTTCAACACCATCAAACGAGTCCTTAAGATATATGTACCAGTTGGTATATAGTTTCCTCTGCTCTTGAAAGTGTTTGTGTTTTATTGGGTCCCCTTTCATACATCTTATTTTGTACCGCCTTCTTTCTTACATAGCGTTTCTGATCTTTCCACACCTAGTTAATAGTGTAAGATCACAATTGTGATGATCAAAGATAATTATAACAACCCTGGGCTTATAACATACTTGAGGCTCTATTCTAATGTATATGTTCAATGAAAATGTAACACTGAAAGAAAGTAAAAAGAAGAAACAAACCACCTGAGGTCGATAAGCAAAAGAACTCCTAGATGAAAGTCATGTAACTCCACCCTTCTGTCTTTTCTGTTTCTGATCTTTTCTCTTTCGTAAGAATAATTTTATATTTTGATAAGTTTTAAGTTAAAATTAAATTAATAATTTAATTAAAATTAAACTAACCGACTATTGATGTACTGATGTATAAAGAATAAGAGGTCTTGAATGTACAGCGTTATATTTGAATAAATGAAATGAAAATGGAAAAAGTTCGCGTTTCATTTTTCAAGCGATTAAGTCGAAATAATCTGTCACAAATTAAAACCATTATTGCAACTTTATAGTAGATAAGTTATTATATTAAATACATTTTACTATAAATAAAGTTTTTTTTCTATTCAAATTCACTTTGAACGGTTGGACCCAGTCTGTTTAAGGACATTATAAGAAGGCCAGCCACTTTTTCTTTGCTTTCTTTTGAAAAATCTTTTGCAATTTTCCTTTATTCATTTCGAGCGACCAAAACGTTTCCAATAAGTTGGAATGCTTTTCGAAATCGAAAAATGCCTCCGCTACCATCTGCGGTAAGGCAAACAAAAAATTTTAGTCTTTTCGATTGGAAATAAAACTGAATATAAATTATCATCGATTAATTTTTTTTTTCAAAATATACATGAGTATAACAGAAACTCCCTGATCTTTATCGACTTCCAAATGTTAATGTTATTAAAATTACGACAAAGGCGCCCAAATACTGAGGCAACTTAATTTGACAAATGATCTAGTTTTTTGTTCATTTCAACTGCTTTTCAAATAAAGAAATTTTTGTGCAACGCTCATATCAACAAAGTGCATAGGATCCAACGGAAATTGGGAAACCATTCTGCGTCGAACACATTTTCCCACACCCTAATCTGTGATTACAACAGCCACATAAAAATGAAGTGAAACCCCCTCCCCGCCAAATCTAAGTTGCAATGATTTTTCAAAAATTTTCAAAATACAGTTTATAAATCTTGTATTGAATCTTGACTTATAATTTTTGATGAATCAGAATTATGACCAATCAATCATCGCACGTCCCTTGTACCTTTGTACCAGTATAATTGATGTCATGGCCAAATGATGGTAAGGTTGTGTCAAGTGACCAGCTGACTTCTACTTTTTTCATGAGTATTGACAGAATTCTTGTCCGTACCTCTAAGAGTTGCAATGTTAAACGGACTTTAATTATAGCCATGTATTCATTAAAGTGTGAATAATCCCAGCTTTCCAAAGTCGGAGCGCTTCAAAAAAAGCATTCAAAAAGAGTCCGTAATTGGAACCTTTTCGGAGAGATGAAATGAATATTGTAGAGCGAATGAACTGCAAGGCTCAATTATATGAAAGATTTCGAGTGTTTTCTGACCCTTTTTGTTGTAGGCGTAAAGAGAATAGTGAGAAAATGAACGTTGGAGAGCCGATGAGCGACAACGTTTAATTATTTGAATGTTTTCAATCATTTTCTGAGGTTTTTGTTTATTTTACTTAACAGAAGATAAAGATCGCATTTTTCATGCACGTTTATCAATAGTCTGTAGAAAATAAACATAGCACATTTCATATTTTCCGAATTGTGTCAATAAAACTTCATAAACCTTATCTTTTATTATTTATGACCCAAAAGAAATTAAAAACGACCCCAAATAAGCTTCAGAAAAACACCAATAAAAAGCTCCGAAAAGACTCCAAAAAGGCTCCAAAAACCCTCTGAATGGATGAATAAAAGAAAAGCACCAATTAAATGGCTACGAAAGGAGTCTAAAAAGGCTCCAAAAACCCTCAGAATGGAGGAATAAAAAGCTCAGAAAAAGGTTCAGAAAAGCACCAATAAAAGGCTCCGCACTTCATTTAAAAAGAGTCATAAATTCAAATTAATCGAAATCGGACTCATTTCGGACTCTTTTGTATGACTCCGATGGAGTGCCCGCGTAGAGCTCCATTTGGGCTCCGAAAGAAGCTCATTTTGGAGAGTAAAGCTCTGAGAAATGAGCGTTTTATGGCCTTTTTTTGCACTTTGGTTAGCTGGGATATGCCATCATATCACCAATTCTATATCAAATACAGAAAAATGTGTACAACCAAACAAATTTTCTGGGGTATAGTTTAGGCATCAGAGGATGCAGTTTCAGAAAAGTTAAAGAACATTTAAATTTATGATGTATGGGTCTAGGTATCTGTTTCAACAAATATGTTTATCTTAGTAAAAAATGTATGCGAATGCAAATCGAAATTAAACCTTCCCCCCCAAGGCTGATTCCTGTGCATGGCCCTGCCTGCAGCCTTCAGCCCGCAAATGTTGTGCCCAACCCCCCATGACTCCTGGATGAGGGCTATCTCCGCTGCTCCCTTGGATCCATCACGGTTGTTACACCTCTCCACCACCGTGACATTGAAAGTGCGAGAAAACAAATATTCATTAAACGAACCCGATTTTCTATAACTTCGAATTTTTCGTTAGCTTTATATGTATTACCATGAACATTTTAAAAACTAAGTTGAGGAATAGGATAAAAATTAAAATGCTTAACGGGCTGCTTAATATAAGATGTTCGTTAAAACGCTTATCCAAATGTTGTATTGATTTTGAAATTGCCGATGATCTTCTCTCTATGATGAATACTCAATCTTTGTACGGAGACTCAAGCTCCCCTGGTGATTGTTAAGACTAAAAAAATATTATATAGCTAGTTACATTGTAGTGTTTTTTACGGTTTGTATTTTTTTTTTAAATTCCTTTTCAAGGGAATGTGCCTGATAAGTTTTGAAACAAAAATAGCTCCTTTAAGTTAAGTCTACCACTTTATATACATCTGAAATAAAAAATGTGTTATGTGCCTTTTTATAGCTTCTTTTTTTCTTGGTTTTGGCCTTTTATAACTCTTTTTTCCGATATGGCATCCTTTTTTCCTATGACCTTGCCACACTGCAACCATTTATCCTATTATAAGAATTAGTTCTGGTAACAAACGCCCGAGCTGGCGCATCACAAATGAACATCAATCGTTTAACTACATTTGAAAGTACCGGACACTGTTGAAAGTGTTCTACAATTAAGACTAATATTGGCCATACAACTTTATTTGAGCAGTTCCAACATCGATTTGGCCTTCGGTGCTGTGTGGAATCTAAACGGTTGTGATTAGAAATGCTTCGGAATTCGAACACATAAAAATTCTCCATTTGGAATAGACTGCACCTTTAAATTTTCCTTTTGGGTACCTAAAAGGCTTTTCGCACACAGAGGCAATCTATTAACACCAATTCTTTTAAAAGTTTGAAACATATCATTAACCATCGCCATTGGCTTGTTATTGTGAATGGTTTATGGTTTTATTTCGCAAACTTTATTAAAAATAGGGAACACTTGCACCACATCATCCGAATCTAATGGGATGGGTTAATGAAAAAATTTCAACGCCGCCATCTTGAAAACTTACAGTATTCCAACACACGTTTCCACTTCATTTTCACTACGCTCAAAACTCTATATTTTTTCACAGTTTGGGCAAAGCGTGACTTTTCCACACTTAAGGCCCACTTGCACAAGATCCAGAGTTACATTTATGAACTCAGAGTTAAGTAACTCCGAGTTTAACTGATATCTTTTTAACTCAAGCAATGCGTTGCAGAACAACTATTTGACGTCGAGTTAGCTAACTCCGGGTAGATGCGGGTATTTTACGGTTTGGTTGTAAACACTGTCAATTTATTGTGACACTTGCTTTGTTCAAAGAGGAAACGGATATTGGTTGTCAAAAAAATATAATTGTTACCGCCAAACTTCCTATCGCCAGATAACATTCAACACCTTCGACCGATATCGGTTCAAATAATAATTGGTAATACATACGGACGACACATCACAAACGAGAAGAAGATAGAAAGGAAAGGAGCCACAAATTTGTTTAAAGCTTATCTACATTGAATTTAAGCTATCTATTTTGAATTTAATTAAACAATTAAATAGACTGCTACAGAAACAAGTTCTCCTTTCAATTTCTCGCCAACAATTCTTTAAAAAAATTTGTTTGTTACATTTGCGTGGCAAATTGAGAGTTAGCAATTGAACGTGTAAATTCATACACGCATGCCGCGCTAGTACTCCTTTTAACAGGTGGATGATAATTGGTCATTAAGCAACGTTTATTCTGTAAGAGCCGGAAAGTTCCGACACCCGTGGCAACAAAAATATACGCGCACTTGGTCAAATAAGCAAACGCATAACTTAGGCGTTTCAGCTCCGTCACAAGGCATGTGTATATGTAAAGCTTGCGGAAAAAATTCAAACGTAGACGGCACAGAAAACTGGGTGCAGTGCTACCGGTGTGAACTCTGGTACCATTTCGAGTGCTTTGGCGTTGACGAAAGCGTAGAAAATCAGACCTGGAACTGCCTGTCTTGTATTGAAATAGCCATCATCTAAAGCATTGAAGAAAATCCTACAAACACAATGCCGTTAACAGATGCACCCCCAGAGGCAGCTCGTAGAGCAAGCAACACTTCTGGTTTGCACCATGAACAGCAACGTAATGCGGGCTTGAAATTAGACGAACGTGGTCCGATACAAAGCGCTCTCGACTCAACACTAAGTAATGATGAAATAAACCTTCAGCAGCAACTTTCTCTGGCCATGCTAGAAGAGAAAAGGGCAGCTGAAGAGCGCTATATCGAGCAAAAGTATAAGCTCCTTGCTAATATGAATTCAAAATCTATACCGGGGCTTCAAATTGCACGAGCGAGTGGTCCGACCAGTTACCAAATAGACCCAAGACAAGCAATACCAAAAGACCTACCGACGTTCAGCGGAGATCCGGAGGAGTGGCCATTGTTCATCAGTACGTTCGACCATAGTACGGTGGTTGCAGGTTTCAGCAACGTCGAAAATATGCTACGATTGCAGAGGTGCCTCAAAGCGAAAGCTCGTGAGCTAATGGGACGAACTGATCGCATATAAAGGCTTACTGGGATGGAGTGTACAAGGTACATCGACTTCATCTAAGTATATAATATATACTCAAAAATGAAGCGAGAGCCGGATTTGTACGATAAAATTTCGGAGCAAATTCGTAAAAGGGCTATGCAGTCCAGCTAGCGAAAAATTACATCTCGAACCAACCTAATCTCGTATGGTGCTTACCGCTTTTAATAGCTTTGAACCCTAACAAGCCAAACAAAATAAGGCTAGTATGGAATGCAGCAGCGAAGTCACACGGGGTGTGTATAATGACTTCCTACTTACTGGCCCAGGTCTCTTAAATCCTCTTATCGATATCCTTATGGCGTTCAGGGCTGGCCGGGTAACAATATGCGGTGACATAGCGGAAATGTTTCACCGAATAAACATCCGCCCAAAATACAGACAGGCACAACGTTTTTTATGGTACAACAACATCAACCACGAGGTGAACGTCTATGCCATGCGCGCAATGACTTTTGGCATAAGCTGTGCGCCATGCACTGCAAACCATGTACTGAACAAGAATGCTGAAATGTTTCGTCAGCAGCATCCTCAGGCTTACGAGGCTATCCATAAGGCTCATTACGTCGACGAATACATCGACAGCAAAGACAATGAGCAAGAGGCTCTCAAAGTGGCAAGACTAGTTCGAAAGGTTCATACAGCGGGCGGATTCGAAATCCGCAATTGGGCGTCAAATTCATCTCAAGTTCTCACGCAGCTGCTTGAAGGCAACTCGGCAGGGCGTACACCAGTAGAATTCGGAGGCACAGAAAAGGTCTTAGGTATGCATTGGGACCCTCAACACGACGTTTTCAAATTTCATTTCAGGTTCGCCCGACTGCCTCGTGATGTCTTGACAGATGACCTTATTCCGACAAAACGGGAAGTCTTACAAGTCCTAATGTCGCTTTTTGATCCTCTCGCACTACTCGCATGCCACACAATCGGATTAAAGATCCTTCTGCAACACGTATGGCTCGCCAATATAGGATGGGATGAGGCGCTACCTGAGTCACTACGCGCCCGTTGGAATCAGTGGAAGCGGCTCACGACGGAGGTAGAACAGATGGAAGTACCGAGATGCTACTCTCCAAACCTAAGTCAATCTACCCTAGTGGAGCTCCATACGTTCGTCGATGCGAGTGAATATGCATTCGCCGCTGCTTCTTATCTCCGAATACAAATTAATTATGGGTTCGATGTAATATTAAGTAGTAGCTGCAAAAAGCAAAGTCGCGCCGCTTAAACCCATGTCTATTCCGCGAATGGAGCTCCAAGCTGCAGTAATGGGTGTACGTTTGACTCAAAAAATACTGTCCATACGAAAGTTTAAAATCGAAACCGTCATATACTGGTCTGACTCTTATACGGTCTTACATTGGCTTAAAATGGACCCCCGAAATTTCCAACAATTTGTAATGCATCGTGTCGGGGAGATCCTCGAGAGCTCCAACGGCAATCAAAGGCGGTGGGTACCTACGAAAGTAAACGGACTAAGGTAAGCAGCTCGATTGAAACTGAACACTGGATTCATGGGCCGGACTTCTTGAAATCGCACGAGGTCAAGTGGCCGCAGTAGCCAGAGCATACTGAAGAAATAGATACGACCAAGCTGAAGAAGCACGTATACGTTAATCGAAAAAACGACGTCCTGAAATTGAACGTGGAACACTTCTCCGATTGGCACCGTCTTTATAGAGCATTGGCAACGTTCCTCTTGTATCTCGATAAACTAAACGCCAGGCGGCTCAAACAGTTGGAACCGAAGAAGGTCAGTCCGGAACTCATAGGCAAGGCCACCAATATACTCTTCAAACAAGCCCAAGCCGAAGCATACTCAGCAGAGCTCAACTCACTACGTGTAAAGCTACCGCCAGGCAAGCAAAGCAGATTAGCTGGATTGAACGTCTACCTAGACGACGACGGGATCATGAGAATTCAAGGCAGATCAGACTCCATCAACTGCAGAAAAGACGCGATTGTCATGCCGCGGGAAAGCTACGTAACATTTTTAATAGTGAGAGCATATCACGTTCGGAATCGCCACATGAGCCACGAAACAATCATACATAATGTACGGGCTTCGTACTACGTACCACGTTCGTCAATCGTGCAAAAGATGTCAGATAAATAATGTGGTCCCCAGTCACCCACAAATTCCACCAATCCCTGCTGCAAGACTGGCAAGGCATAGATTACTTCGGACCAATACTTGTGAATGTGGGCCGACACAGAGAAAAGATGGGGCGTGCTTTTCACTTGCCTCATGCTTCGAGCAGTGTACTTCGAAATCGCATACAGCTTCGACACCAGTTCCTGTATCATGTGCTTACGCAACTTCATGGCACGACGCGGCACCCCTAGGGAAATATATTCGGACAATGGAACGAATTTCAGGGCCACTGAAAAGTCTGTCCGAGAAGTATGATAGCATCAAATGGCGCTTCAACCCACCTGGGGCTCCCCACATGGGACGAGCTTGGGAACGTCTCATCCGAACCACTAGGTAGGTAGGTAGGTTACAGTGGCTGCTAGCATGAGGGCTAACACACATAGGCCCCGGAGGTCCCGTTGTGATACCACATGGATCTTTAAGCGACCCCCTACTCGAACCACTTTACGGAATCCGCGAAGCGCAGGATGTCCTTTGGCTTAATATAGGCTAGTTCGCCGAGATGCCGGAGAGTACCCGACCCCAGATACTTCAACCTCTTACCCCACAGAGCGGGGCATTCACAAAGGAGGTGCCTCACCGTTTCAGGCTCCTCCTCGTCCCTGCAGCTTTTGCAGAAGTCGTTAAAGGGGATACCCAACCTTTCTGCATGTCTGCCTAAACCTATATGCCCCGTTAGAAGCCCCATAAGCAGAGAGAGCTCTTCTCTTCTGAGTTTGAGTAGGTCTTCCGACATACTCGCACTAATTTCTGGCCATATCAATTTTGCATGACAGCAGGTACTGATCTTATCCCACCTGTCACTTGCTTTCTGTAGGAACATATGCCTCGTTAAGAGCTTACTAGTCGCGAGCGGCATGCCTAGACCCTTCCAGGACTGTGAAAGCGGAGCGGATGTGCGCCCTCTAGCAAGCTCGTCTGCAATTTCGTTTCCCGGTATGCCCCTGTGTCCCGGCACCCATACCAGGTGAATCGAGAGCTGCTCAGCCATCTCGTTAAGAGATTTGCGGCAGCCCTCCACAGTCCTGGAATTGTACGTACTAGCCCCCAACGCCTTGAGAGCTGCTTGACTATCAGAGAAGATCTAGACATCACCGTTATTGATATCCAATGTCTTCAGGTACTCTACAGCTTCCTGTATCGCGGCCACTTCCGCCTGAAAGACGCTACAGTGGTCAGGCAGCCTAAAATTAAGATTTAGGCCCAGCTGAGGAGCGCATACCCCTCCTCCCACCTTATCGTCGAGTTTTGAGCCATCTGTATACAGATGGATTGAGCCATTTTCCAGCGACGGCCCGATGTCCCAGTATTCTCTCTCCGGAATTGTAATATAGAATTTTTTCCCAAAACAGTACTTCGGTGTACAGTAGTCGGAGCTGTACACGGGCAAATCGTCAAAGATGGAGGAATTACCCTTACCAGGGGATCCCCATCCTGGTAGATTCCTGAGTCGCAATGCGGAACATGCCGCAGCTAGTTTACCGCTTAGATCAATCGGCAAAATATTCAAAATTGCATTTAGTGCGTCCGCCGCTGTTGTACGTAACGCCCCGCTGACACATATGAGCGCGCTTCTCTGCACTCTTTGCATTAGGATAGTATTGGAGTTTCTCTCCAGTCCCGTCCACCAGACTAGGACTCCATACAAAAGAATCGGTCTAACCACAGCGGTGTAGAGCCAAAGTGTAACTTTGGGGGTCAACCCCCATTTTTGCCCCACGCCCCCCTACAAGTGTATAGGGCCACTAAAGCTTTTTTAGCACGGTCCTGGATATTCTCTTTCCATGAGAGCTTTTTATCGATAATGACACCCAGGAACTTAGCGGAATCGCCAAGTTTGAGGGTGACATTACCTAACACTGGTAGCTGCAGCGCCGGAATTTTGTATTTCCTAGTAAACAGGACCAGCTCTGTTTTGGCCGGGTTAACACCTAGACCTTTACCACCGGCCCACCTTTCCACTAACCTAAGGTTTCTCTGCATAATGTCACAAAGCGTTTGCGGGTATTTACCACTTACCACCACCGCAAGGTCATCCGCATACGCAATGACCTTGGACCACCCCTCCACCGCCAGGGTCTCCAGCAGTCCGTTTACTGTAGCTACCCATAGAAGAGGAGAGAGGATCCCACCTTGCGGTGTGCCTCTGTTGACGACCTTACTTACCGTCACCCCGGCTAGAACAACTTGCACCCTCCTGCTCGTCAGCATTTGGTTCACAAGAGACACTAACCAGGGTTCAATATCCAAGGTCGTCAGAGCTTCCGTGATGGCATCCGGCGTGACATTATTAAAAGCCCCCTCAATATCCAAGAAGGCTACTAGTGTAAATTCTTTATCGGCCAAAGATTTTTCGATGTGCGTAACAATTTCATGCAACGCTGTTTCTGAGGATCTACCTTTCATATAAGCATGCTGCGAGAGCATGATTTTTTTCTCCAATTTCTCCCTGAGATGCGGTTCCATGATCCGCTCCAGAACCTCTTTCGGGCCAGCGTGAGATATTCTACCCGCCTTAGGTATAAAGATTACGCTGGAACTCTTCCAGATGTTAGGAATGTAACAAAAGGTCAGCACTCCCATATAGATAGCCCGCAGCCACGGTATACACTATACCATGGACTGCTGGAGCTGAATTGGTGCTACACCGTCAAGCCCCGATGCTTTGAAAGGCTTGAATGACCCAATGGCCCATTCTATTCTTTCATTAGTTAGGTACTGCCCTTGGTCAAATACTCCCTGACCTGTATCAGTTAGGTACCTTCGCTCGTTTTCCGCGTCTGGAAAGTGAGTATCAAGGAGGAGTTGCAAAGTTTCCTCCCCCGCATTCGTCCAAGTCCCATCCGGCCTTTTCAAACACCCCGGTCCACCACGAGGTGATTTTGATAGGATTTTCCGTAACCTAGAACCCTCCGACACAGACTCTATACCACTACAGAAATCTCTCCAGGAGGTTCTCTTAGATTTCCTGAGTACGCCTTTGTACTTTCTCAGGTGCTCCTTATACGCATCCCATTTTGAAGCCTCCCTCGAGGCCTTAGCACTATTAAAAGCTTGTCTACAAAGCTTCCTATACCTATCTAGATCGGGGTTCCACCAGGGTGGTTTTTGCTTACCCCTAGCCCTTTTAATGGGGCAGGCTTTATCCAAAGCCAGCTGACAAGCGTTAGTAAACTTTTCTACCATAACATCTAATTCTACAATGTCCCTGGGTTCATGGGGATAATAGTCGGAAAGGTACTTGTCCAGTTCCTCTCTATACGTTTGCCAATTGGCATCCTTAAAATTTCTATACGGGGGGGATATGGACGGTACACCTTCCAGATCGAAGCGAATATAGCAATGGTCGGAGAAGGAGTGCTCATCGTAAACCATCCAATTTCCGACCATTCCTTCCGCACCTCTCGAACAAAGCGTAACGTCCAGAACCTCCCTTCTACTTTTAGTAACAAACGTAGGCTCCTGGCCTCTATTACACATATATATGTTATACTGTAGTATATAGTCGAAAAGTGACTCACCTCTCTCGTTCACGCCGGTACTTCCCCACGCCGGGTTGTGTGCGTTGGCGTCGCCTCCAACGATGACGTGCCCCTTTGCTTGCTCCACGACCCTGCGCACCGCCTGCGTAGGAGCTGGTTTGTCGTGCGCCATATACATCGAGGTCAATGTACATGCCGTTCCATTGACCTCTATCTGCACGGATGTCGTATCCTCGTCGCTAAATTGAGGAAGAAATAAGGCATGTATATTAGATTTTAATAGGATACATGCCCTAGGTTTCCCTACTGTGGCTCCACTTACCAGTGTAAACCCTGCGGCCTTCAGCCCGCAAATATTGTGCCCGACCTCCTGGATGAGGGCTATCTCCGCTGCCCCCTTTGATCCCAAAAGGAGCAGTAACGCAGCCGCCGCTGCTTTACTGTGGTGGAGATTAATCTGTAGCACCCGCACCATCAGGGTTGCTACACCTCTCCACCACCGTGACATTGCCAATGTCTTCATCAGACATCGGCTCATCCCCCGAGTTCGCCTCGCATAATCTCCCGAAGCCCAGAGAAGAACCTAATGAGAGGGTCGATGCGGCGTCGTCCTGTTCCGTACCGTCCATCGGATCGGCCCGGCTAGGTTCGACACCCTCAACCACCCCCTCGCTGTCGTCCTTCTCCAGCTCCTCCTCCAGGTCCTGCACTGACCTTAGGTCGTTGGAGTACACCCGGACCCTAACCTGGACGAAGCCGAAATTCACCATCCAATTCGACTTTTCCAGGATAGGGACCGACTCCTTATGCAGCATCAGGACCACCTGACGCGTAGCTTTGGAGCTAGACTCCAGTCTGAGGACCCTCCAATTGGTGGTCGGAAGGTCCGGAATAAAGGCCCTGAACACCTCTAGGACCTTTTCTGGCTCCTCTGGTTTGGATGGTATCCACACCCTAGCCCTCGGTCTACATGGGATCTCGCTGAGATCCACCGCCCTGATAGTCGCACCAGGGTAGACCGCCTCCATCAGGCTCACTGCCCTCTTATACATGGCAGCCGACCTTGAATCCATACAGGCCACCACCTTAACCGAACCCTGGAACCACCCCACTTCTTTCCAGGAGGGGATAGGACCAGGAGATTCGGCCAAGACGCTGACCGAGTGGGTAGCCATCTCAGCCCGCACCCAGTCCCAGTGAGACCGGAAACGCCTCTCCCCATTGGGGTTCGAGTCAAAGACCCCCAGAAGTATGCTGCCTTTAGCAACCTCTGCAAAAGTGGGGCCTTGAACTCTAGCCCTTTTTGGGTAAGAGGCGCTTGACCCAGCTTCCATGGACCTGTTGCGTTTCTCGGTCCCCTTTTCTTCTGCCGGACGACTGCCGTCGAAGTCCGGACATACCATCTTGGCCCACTCTAATTCGGCCTTTAACTCTGCCACATCACCAGGCAGCGCCTTGGTGAGTAAATCCGGCATATAGAATGACCTCCTCAGGATCCTATGCGCAGTACGTTTGTGCCTAGACCGCACGTTATCTAGTTTTGGCCTATCGTAGGCCTTACTGAACGCCGTGGGCGTAGGAAGGGGGTTCCTCGAGGCGAGCGCACCGGCCTCGACGTTTACCCCAGTATCGAGCCGCTTACTGGGTACGCCTACGCCGGCGGTCTCAGCTCTCTTGGTCGCCCCTCCCTCACCCGCAACCGCCAGATTACTCCTAGCACCAGACTCCGGCATCGCCTGGAGGCTGCGTGCTCTCTCCCTGTCAGCCGCAGCGCGACTAGTAGAGGCGCCCTGCATCGCACGAGCGCCGTAACCTGTGGGGGTTCTCCCCTCCGACTTTGTTGGAGTGTCGGCCTCCTTATTTTTTTTGTTTTTGCTATTATTGTTTTTATACATTTTTGTGGTCCCACGAATAGCGGAGAAAGAGGGTCGTCCGCCCCGAGCAGAGATCCGCATACCCGGGGTAAGACCAAAGGTTACAACTGGGATTGGCCATGATCCCAGAGGGCACCGTAAGAGACTGGGCTATTTAAAGGGGCCCCCAGCCAGGCTGATCCTCGGCACGGTTCAACGCATGACACCTTGATCCAGCCCCTTACCTCACGACCATGGTCAGAAATCACCTCAATACGCCAGAGCTATTAAAAGAGCTAAGACGTAGAGCCGTGATATCTGACCTTAGCTGGATACCTTCCGTACGGGAGAGTACTGAAGTACCAACCAGTACGGAACACGGTGGTATCCATTACCAGTCGGCACCCTCTTGGAGGGTTCAGTCTGAGGATTTTCGCCAACCGAAACCACTAAACAAGCTTTGAAAAGTATTTGCACGAACTATTCATTCAACGATGAAAGCTTTCGTAGCGCACTGATGGAAGCAGAATACGTTATCAATTCCCGAACACTGAATTTCGTAAGTCTTGACTCTTCGGATGACATAGCACTCACCCCGAAAGATTTGTTACTGGGGTCACAAGATGGCTAAAAACCTATTTGGGATGATGAATAAGACTTGAGGCAACGCTGGCACCAAACACAACTTTTCGCGGATCGTTTTTGGACCCGTTGGGTAAGCGAGTATGCGCCAGTGCTTACACGGCGAGTAAAGTGGTTCAGCCCTTCTACGCCACTAGCCGTTGATGACATCGTAATCATTGTTGACGAAACCCTTCGCCGAAATCTCTCGCCGAAAGGGCGAGTAATAAGTGTAGTTGTTGCCAAAGACGGACAATTCCGGCGAGCATCTGTTCAAACGCAACAGGGTGTTATGGTAAGACCGGCGACGAAGATAGCAAAAAGTAAAAGTAAATCATCCTAAGCTAATTTACGAGAGGTGGGATGTTACCACCAAACTTCCCATGGCCAGATAACATTCAACACCTTCGACCGATATCGGTTCAAATAATAGTGGGTAATACATACGGACGACACATCACAAACGAGAAGAAGATAAAAAGGAAAGGAGCCACAAAATTTTATAAGCTTATCTATTTTGTACTGTAACATTTTTGAATTTAATTAAACAATTAAATAGACTGCTAAAGAAACAAGTTCTCTCAATTTCTCGCCAACAATAATCGTTGTGCAATTTGAAACATAGTTTGCATATTAACTGAAAAAAATTCATGAAGTACCGGTAAGTATTAGCATAAATGCTATAAATAAATAGTTATATTTAAAATATTTCATTCATTAAGCACTACAAGTATTCCGCACAAAAATTTGCTTTCATTCTTAAGGTAAGGGAGATGCTGTCAGTTGAAAATCTTTATGTTCCAACCTGCCTTTTTTTTGCAGGTTCCCGTGAATTATTAATAAATCAGAGCTTTTTTCTTTCGGTAAGCATCAAGAACACTCATATTCATCTTTTTGGTATTTGTTTCCTTTGCCTCAAAACTGCTAAAAAAAAATTAGCTAAAATTATGGGCGTGAAACCAAAGACGCTGAAACGATATTTTAAAATTTGTTTAGTTTTCGAGAAATTCACAATCAAAGCTTAGAATTTTCTATGGAAAGCCTTATCTTTCAGATTATTAAAATGTTCACTTCGCTCCGCAGCCGTTCTGTTGAAGAAATCCGTTTCAATGTAATCTATAATTTGTTTAAAGTCATCCGACAGAAGAACTTCGTTTATCATTTTTATTTTATTTATACAAATTTGTCACACAATTTGCAAATATTTTGTAATTTTCAATGTAAATAAACATTTATTATTTTGACAGATGAACCAAGAGTTATCAAGTAAACCCTTCAACAGCACTGGGTTAAAAATTCTACAATTTAACTCTGGTTTAACTGCTAACCTTTTGCTGTCCAAGACAAATTATTTATTTAACCCCGCATGAGATTTTAACTCTGAGTTAAAAAGATAACTCGCAGTCGTGCAAGTGGGCCTAAGGCATTTTGCATACTTTTTAAATATGTACATATTTTCAGAATGTTTGACTTTCCCTTTGTTTATTTTATTGCGTTTCTTAGTTTTTTCCTGGCTTTTGTTGATGTTGCCGGCACGATGTCTTTTCACTTATCTGATATTATGCGTAAATTGCTTGTTGGATTTGCGAATGCCTTAAGCCGGGGGCATTGGTGCGACAGTCGTATCGCTGTAGTCGTATCCAACCACAATATATGTCAGAATTTTCTCCCGGACAGTCAAAATTTGCTATTTTCAATATGAAATATTTGAAAAATTTGAAACCTAGCTAAATTACAAAGCTGATAGAATTTCTAACAAGAGCTGACGCTAAATATAAGAAGAAAAATTAAATTAATTAATTGTTATTTTGGACTAATTGTTATAGAATTCTGTACAAAATCAATTTCACACTACAAAGTTAATCAGAAACTATACTACACTGAACTCGGCTCATAGCCCACTGAAAAACGGATAAGCAAAAGTTTCTTTGGATAACAGCTGTGATGAAGGCACTTTTGAGGATAACAAATACGAAATAAGAGGAATAGTTGCTGTTTTCAAGGTAAAAAAAGAGCAGTGAAGTTTCAAAACTCGTGAAATTGTATTGCGTTTATTACTAGGGCCTTTTGCAAATCGGTCGAAAATTTTAAATTTTGACAGACCCAAAGAAAATTCTGACATTCATAGGTTTTTGCTTTCCATGTACTATCTCAGATGTTAAAATTTACAAATGCAAAAATTTTCCATTTCATGTGGCACATCAAAATGGAAAATATTTTTTACCATAGAAAATTTGTTCACTTAATTTTTCCATTGCATGAAATGTTTTCGATTAGCACATTGACCAGTTTCCCATTTCTGTATCCAATCGATAAGATTTTTAACACAAGTGCAGTGATAACAAGCGAAAAATCCAATATAGCAGCATTTTATGCAAATTTTTAATGTTATTAATGTGTACTAAAAATTAGTTCATGGAAAAAAATAAGGGTTGAGTTTTATTGAGTGCACCGTGCCTATGAATGTTTTTTTTTTAGAGGGGTAGAGGGGGTCCCAGAAATCACAGAACTAAAGCCCGAACTTGGATGCGACGCATATTACATATTAGGAATATTGAGAAGTCAAGCTGAGCGGACGTGTTTTACTTTGTGTCGTGGGGTGCGCGCTAAGTAAAGCAATATTAAATAGCTTTTTTCTTTAATAATCACACATTTTAACTTAATATAATTTAACATGAATTGCGCAAATTGTAAAGACAAAGTTGACTGTGCTGAAGTTGCGAAAGTTGCGAAAGTCGCGTGTGCTGATTGTGGCGCCTACTTCCACGCATTGTGCGCTAAAACCGATGCTGATACCCTAGAGTATATGAAATAAAACAATACCAAGCATCGCTGCGACGGCTGTAATCTTATGCGTCGTAAGTCCCTGCATCAACAGCCTTTGCCAGGTGCCGTAGCTGCAGATGCTAGTTCGAGACCGATGATTAACTCGCAGCCTGCCGCTAAAACCTCTCAAGCAGTAAAACAAAAACCAACTGCAAGTAGCGGGCAAAAACAACAATCACAGTCACAGAAATCATCCAACAATGCCAATGCAGTTACCAACAGAAATTACATTAACAATAACAATAACAATTCTAATGAGTTGAAGAAAAAAGTCATGCAGATGAAAAAAAAGGCAAAGGGCAAATTAACAACTTAGCTTTTTAGGAGACAAAGATAAGAAGAAGATTTTTATTAATGAGTGTATAACAACATACAACAGGTCCGGCAAAATTTTGACTTGGTTCTTTGTAATCTTGAGTTATTTAAAAATTATCCTGATATTATCTTTGTATCAGAGATATGGATATATGAGCGTGAAACACAAGATTTCAAAATACGTGATTATAACTTTTTTGCGAATACTAATGAGCGTTACTGTGCAGGTGGAGTAGGAGTGTTCGTGCGCAGCTCGTACGATTGTGATTTTGCTCTTATCACTTGATAAGCGCGGATAGATTAAAACTTTCCATTAAGATAGCTGGAAAAGCCTTTACTTGCCTATGTGTTTACAGGTTGCATTCAGTCTCCGTCCAATACTTTTTGGAAGAATTTTCATCCCTCCTAAGCTGTGAAAAATGAAGCAATCTTATTGTGCTAGGTGATTTTAATTTAGATATTTTGCAACAAAGTGTTGCGGAAGAAAATTACCAAACATTAATGGCCAGCTTTGGGCTAACGTCATATATAAATGAATAAACGCGAAATTCCTCTGGTACTTGCCTAGACCATGTTTTTTGTCGCAATAGTCTAAACTTTGACTTCAAAATTACTGATCATACAATGACTGGTTTATGTATTAATAATGTATGGGTGAAACCTGAGGCAATTAGAAGTTTAAATCCTAATATAGTTAGAATAAATTTCTCCTTACTGAAGCAAAGACTACGAGTTGAATCTTGGGGCGAAGTTTATATTGAAAGTGATATATCCATGGCTTACAGCAGTTTTTCAAGTATTCTAAAAAAGCATATAGAATCTGCAAGCTTCACGTTTATACCACGTAAATCCAGTTTGAAGCTAAAACCGTGGATTACTAAGTCGCTGATTTGCAAAATCAAATTAAAGAATAAATTAGGAAGGAAGTGCTCTAGGATTGCTCATAAGCTGCATCGTCGTTATGCTAAATTGTGTAGAGAAGTAAAAAAACAAGTTGGCTTTCAGCGCGATAAGTTTTATCGCGATAAGTTTATATCCTCGCAGGGTTATTCTAAGAAAGAACGGGAAGTTTTAAACAGTATGGTAAACCGAAATTGCAAGGCAAGAACCTCATCGATTTCCTTAACTAGTTGTGAGGAGACCATTACAAATCCTACGATGATTGCCAACCTTTTTAATGAGCACTTTTCTACTATCGGACTAACTGACATATCATCTTCGTGCAATTGTCTGAAGTTTGAAGAAGCAGGTGCAGAGAATAGTTTTATGTTCGAACCTTTCACCGGGCTAGAAGTTTTGCAAACTATAAAGTCTTTGAACAATTCAAGATCTTGTGGCGATGATGGAATTTCGAACCAGGTTTTGAAAAATATAGCTTTTGATGTAGTTGACGTCCTTTTACACCTTTTTAATGCAAGCATTTTTTCTGGAACTTTTCCTTCCGAGCTCAAATGTTCTATTGTAATCCCCTTACACAAAAAGGGCAACAGAAAAGACAGAAACAACTACAGGCCAATTTCTTTACTTTCCTCGATATCAAAAGTCTTTGAAAAATTTCTTGATCATAAAAACTTTTTTAGTCCGATGCAATTCGGTTTTAGGTCAGGGCGGTCTACTGAAGATGCCTTGTTACAGTTTTGTTCATATATTTATGGCGACTTAGACATAAAAAAGAATTGCGCTGGTCTGTTTGTAGACATTACTAAAGCATTTGACATGGTAGATCATCAAATTTTGTTAGCCAAGCTGCATAACGTCGGTTTTCGTGGTTTTTTTTTTACTGGTTTAAGTCCTACTTAACAGGAAGAGTACAGAGGGTAAAAGTTTGTAAAAGTATGAGCAGCGCATCTTCAATTAATTTGGGAGTTCCACAGGGGTCTGTCTTAGGTCCACTGTTTTTAATTTACCTAAATTCAATCTTTTCCTTACCATTTTTTGGGAAGGTTACCGCTTTCGCAGACGACCTCGCGATTGCGTATGGGTCCATGAGTTTTTTAGACTTAGTGGCGGGCGTCAATCACGATGTGCATCTGCTAAGGAACTGGTTCGCTGAGCATAAACTCATAGTAAGTAAAAAAACTTTAATCTACAAGCGGTTATTTGCATAGTCTGGAGTCAGAAAACTATTGTCTGAGGACCAACACGCAGGGCTTAGTCGCTATTCCGGCATATCGTACAGCTCATTTAAGTAACTTCTTCACCATAATATCTTGCAAGTTGTTCAATGCTCTGCCTGATAATATAGGCCTCATTAGGAATTTGCCTAAATTTTTACAAAGTGTTAAATCTTATCTCCTAGAGTTATCACATACGGATATCAGGGTTTTGCTGAGACCTAATATTTAGTGAACCTGAGATCTAAAAGTTATTTTCTTTGATTACTGAAATTGTAATTTCTTAGAACTGTTTTCACCCCACACACTACACTAAGTAGATATGTATATTCTTTTGATTTAAATCTGAAAATAGCATTCGAAACTATTATATTTCATTTTACAGAATGCCTTATCTTTTTCTTATACATAATTCATTAACTGATGTAAACTATTTACTGTTATACTACTGTCAAACCCCCCCGAAATTTCCGAAAATTAAAAAATATACGTTTGTACTATAATAATTACTCAATTCATTTTTAAAACCCCTGTTAAGAAATTAGCATAAATAGCAATAATGAAAACACGAAAGAATAAAATTAAAAAATATTTCACACTGAGAGAAGTTATTGGTAGTTGCTTATGATGCAGTGATATAGCGCCCACTCTTTTGAGTAGGAAATAACATCCATGGGCGTTATTTCCTTGGGCGTTATTTCACTGCACCGTTGCTTATCAATTATCAGAGAAAGTCTGAGAGGTCACAACTAAATTTCTGCAACGGTTCACTCATTTGGAGTTTTAAGAAATTCGCGCAAAACTATCAGACTTGCTCTGCATAAGATCAACTTAGCATCTCAACTAAATACATAGCATGTTAACAATAGCAAGAGTGATTCGAACTCAACTCTGTTGAAATTCAAATTAACCGCGGGCAAAAATCGTAAAAATGAGTGTCTCTCGTTATTGTAGTCACGGTTGCCATAAGTTTAACCAAAAAAATGACCAAGAAGTTAAAAAAAATTACCAAAAATTACCAAGCAGTACACAACGCAGTCGTATTGAATTATCAGAGAAGGTAACAATTAGATTGTACTTATACTTGACAGGTGATAATAAAAAGTGACGCTAATTTGGTAAAAAAGTATTGAAAAAGTTTAAAAGTAAAAGCCCGGTATGCTGTTGAAAAGAAAATGTTCAAGAAATATTTTCATTTATTTCTTGACCATGAAATTGTCATGAATAGCCAAGAAATTTTGGCGTTCCGTTCTGCATGTTGAATAATTGCAGTTTGACGCTTTTTATATGATTTTCAATGTTATTTTGAAAAGTAGAAGAGATTCTGACGCAACATATTTTTCTTAAGCGTTTCATAAGTGTCATTTTATTATCAATATAGTATATTTATTATGGTTAAGGCAACCCTGTTATCTACATTAAATGAATCCAATACACATTCACGCTCAAAATTCAATTAAAATACATTTTTATAAAAATTTTCTACATTTTCAAACTATACGTTTTTTATAATTTATCTATTTTCAATAATTCAATACATGAAAGGCTCGAAATTAAAATTGCGGAAATATTGTCGAGTTCGAATTTTCACATAAATATCGACGGATACCGGTCATAAAAATTCTCTTTATACGCATGTGATATCTTCAGACGTGTAAAATTACAACAACTTCACCCATTCATATCCTCAATTAAATTTCTGTTTTTGTTGGTAAAATATTGCTTTAGTGGAGAATTGCTCAACGACACAATGGATGACGTCGCAGTATGGAAGTACGCATGTATCCAATTATGTTCATCAATTAAGTCATCGTTAACTAGTAAATATGTACATCTAATTATATGTAAGTTTGCATGAATGTGCTGTGCATACGTAACTACGATTTTTCTAAAAACGGCTTTAATCGTTCAACTATTGTAGATACTTTAGCCATTGCTCCATTGCCGGTGTCTCCGCAAATTAATGTCTTCGATATACAGGGAACTTCAGTATATCCCCATGATTTAAGTTTACTGATTTGTTCATCAGTCAAAGGATGGTCGTACATTCGCGTATTCATAGCTGGACAAAAGAGCAATGGTTTGTGTAGATCCCAAGCACGCACCACACACGTTAGTAGATTATCGCAGATGCCCGTTGCTATTTTTGCTAATGTGTTTGCACTTAATGGCGCAATAAGTAATATATCTGCCCATTTTCCAAGATCTATATGCAACACGGGATCCCCTCTCCTTTGCCACATTGACCATTCTGCAGCATCGATTAATATTTTTACTTTTGCCGGCAACAACGTACTTCCAAAGAAATGTCTAGCATGTTGTGTAGGTATAAGTTTTATATTTATGGTATAGTCCTTTTCGTATTCTTGTATCTTTTCAATTAATAGAGGTATTTTAATGGTAGCCACACTTCCTGTAACACCAATTAATATATTCTTTTGTGGTTTCATACTAATAGCTACGGTATGCGCTTGGTAAGTTTTATCCTCCCACCAAAATTTACTTTTTATTTATATTTTCCTCTTTCTTTTTGGCTTTTAGATTGTCGTCTTCGAATCCCAGTTTGGACCACTGCGTTTGCTCCATCAAATTGTTGTGCATGCGACAACCCAAATATTCTTTGGCTTCCAGTCGGCACTTTGAGTTGTTATCGTTGTTCTGTCGTAAACAGCGCATATATAAGAGATAGTATTTCTGGCAAAGATTGTCGTGATCAAGTGGAAAGCTGCCCTTCTCCGGTGGTGTGGGTATGAATGTCTTCTGATTAAGCGTATTTGAATTCATTTGACAAATTAATGTGATAACTACCTGGGAACGGGTTTACAAGTTTATATAGAGTTTTTGGATTTCTTTTGAACAGCCTAAAGCCCTGAAAAAGAAAAATATTTTCCAATCCCAAAGGAGGAGCCACCAAGCACGTTCATTGATGCATTAAATAAATGTTCCGTGTCTTTTTTCGCTATGGTATATCGATATATAAAAATTGCTGCAACGCTTCCAGTTTCCGTTGCTCCTAGCGAACGGTCTTTCTCTTCCCTTCGAAGGTTAAACACGGTGGGGTGCAATGAAGCCATACGCAATAACGCCATATGGCTTTATTTCTCAAACCAAATGGAAATAAGGCCATATGGCGATATTTCCAATTCGGTTAAATCGCAAAGCGAAATAAAGCTATACCGAAAATTCTCTCAAATAAGTAATAAAGCCATAATTTGGAATTACGGAGGTAAAACTTAAAATAAATGGCAAGCAAGGTGGTATCGCGCCTTGACCAAAAACGAATTAAAGTCAGTGCCGTTAATTCGTATAATATTTTGACTTTAGTTCGTTTTGAACATGCGAATTAATGTCATTGAGTCATTTGGGTTTGAGATTCGACGAAGTAGCGCCGCCGGCGAAAATTTGACTTAGGTCAGATCAACAATTCGGGGCGTGATCCATGGTATTTATGTGCAGAACTTCTTCCCGCATTGGCGGCCGCGCTTCAAAAAATAACCCTCGGCTACGCCATTCCAACTCCGGGTGTGTGCCATAGCCGTGGCTACCGCCACGGCAGGGGCGTAGCCAGAAAATTGCCTTGGGGGGGTTCAAATTTTTTTTTTCAGTTAAATAAAAAAATGTAGTGTTTAGCTTTAACATTAAAGTACGTGTATTTAGAATATGATATGAAAAATGTTATATTAAAAACTCAAGCGCATGCGTCGGCTTTTCTTTGCCATTTCATCTAAAACTTCATCAACGGTAACAATTTGATCACGGTGGATGCTTAGTGATGCACAGCCATTCAATCGATTTTCATTCATCGTGTTTCTCAAATAGTTTTTAATCAGCCTAAGGGTTGAAAAAGATCCATCGTTCGTTGACGTTGTTACTGGAAGCGTACACAAGATTTTCAACAACATGTGAACATTAGGAAAAGCCACAGAATCGCATTCCTGTAATAGATATTAATCATAGATAGATTGATAAAAAAAAACCGGACTGTGCAGTTAATGTACCAACTTACCTCCAACAAATCGTGAGCATTCAAGTTTTTTTCTGATTTTTGGGCATAAAGAGATTTCAGAAGGCGTAGCCAAAGTTTTATTTCAGGCATGCCAATATTTTCATTACCACGACAATGCAAAACTTTTGCATATCGAGAAATTAAATTTTTTGCTTGAACATCGTTGTCATCAATTGAAAGCAATGCGTCAAAAGACATCAGAAGTTCCTTGTGGTTCAAAAATCGTAATTCCAAATTCTGAATTGCTGAGTCTAGAAATGGGATAAAAATTTGTATACCGTAGTGATCCTTCGCGTTTGTTTGAGCACTTTTTCTAGGCAAAATAATAGGGATTTCATTAGAAGAGCATACTGCTTCAACTGTCTGGTACATATTCTTGAACTTCTCGCCAGCTGATCTACTCATATCTTTGAGCTCTTCGTGTACTAAATCGCAAAGTTGTATGGCTTTTTTCATTTCGATTTTCTTTTCTTGAAGCTGCTGATTCAACGGCAGAGTAGCGGACAAAATTACGGTGCTGACAATAATCGAAGTTTGAAATTCTGCAGATTTAATAGCTTTCAATAATTGATATGCCGTTGAAGAAGTCACGCTATCTTTCCATGCAGATGCAATTTCAAGTGCCTCTAAGACTGCGCCTTGCAGTTCTTGATAAGTAGCAACGGATTCACCCCTACTAGCCCATCTTGTAGGGCATACATTTTTGAATTTTTTTCGCATAATGGGGCAAGGATATTTTTCAATACATTCTTGCAAAAGAATTTGCCGTTTCGGCGTATTGAAAAAGTTATAAATCATCTTTAATGTGCCAAAAACGTTACGTATGCAGCTGATATTACACGAATCTTCGATTGCTAACTTTAAGGAGTGCGCAGCACAGTGAACGTAGGTAGCTAAGGGAAATTCGTCAGCGATTCAGGCTTGTGCCCCTTGCAAATGCCCACTCATTGACTTTGCACCATCGTATCCTTGACCGAATATAAAGTCACAGTTTATGCCCATTTTTTGAGGTTTGTCAAAATAGATGATGCCAAACTTTTCCCAGTTGTTTCAGATACGGGAACGAATGCCAATAATTCTTCTTTAACTTGTGAAGGGCTAGAATTTGTGACATAACGTACGCATAATGATAATTGTTCGACACCTGAAAACACCCAAGCTGGTATATTTTCACGATAAAACGTTTTTAACAAATAAATCTTTGAACCTGATATGTCTGCGCTTTCATCAGCTAGTACGAAAAATCCTTTACTTTCATTCACTTCTCCAACTATTCTGTGCAATATTATTTCATGGCAAGCATCGATTACTTCGTTTTGAATTGGTGGGCTGAGAAAAGATGCATTTTTCGGACAAGTTTCTAAATGATTCCTTAATTCCTGGTCAGTCTCGCTAAGCATTCGTAATATTGTACGAAAATTTCCATCGTTTTCAGCATTTTCTGCAGAATCTGCAGATACTTCTAATGGACCCCAGTCTTTCTTTCCCCTCAAGGCAATGTTTTGACGACCACACAACATTATAACTTTTATTATAGGAGTCAATTTTTTCCGATTTTCTGTTATTTTTTTACCAAGATCCATTTTACCATCCAAATGTTGTGTGATGGGCACTGTAACGTGTTTTGTAATATATACTTACACGTTCGTTGTGATTTAAAATTGCGGTACGGTGATACTGCAAACCTGAATGATTTTCAAATGTTTCTATGGCCTTTTTCCAGTTTGAGAAAGGTTTGCAGACAAGCTGACCTGCAAAATATTTAAAAAATATTTTTGTTTTTTACGAATATTTAAAAGTGGCAACTTACCGAGAGGTTGGGAGCCAGAACCGCCAGTTTTTACGCTAAAAAACGCGCAAAACTTACAAAAAGCCCCATTTTGGACAGTTGAGTACGCAAGCCAATTCCATCTGCTCAACCACGAATATTGAAACTTCAATTTCCTTTTTCCACTCATAGGAAAAGGAAAGCTTGGTGTCGGTGTACTAATTCGATTGAATAATTCCAATCTATTGGAATCATTTAAATTTTTCAATAGGTTAATAACATCATCAGGGTCGCCGGGGGAAGGTAGTTTGGAAACATTTGAAACAGAAGGATCGGATTCGCATTTGGAAGCTGCATTCAAATCCGTATCTATAACAATAAAATAGGTTAGGTTGGAATTTAAAAAGTAAAAGGCAGTGCGATTCATAAACACATTTAAATAAATAAATCGTAACAAATTACATCAATCATAATAATAATTGCACTCTAAATAATGAATGGAAAACGATGTGCCTACTCACTTGAGTCCTGCCGCGCACGTTTTTTCGGGGGCGATTGTAACCATTTTAATAAACTCATTTTAAGTCAAATTGAACTTTAAGCTTAAATTAAACTTGTATTTTTTTTATTAGATAACCACAACTCGAAATATCAAAATTTATTCTGATCGTCTCTTATTTCACAAAATTACTTCAAAGCTATTTCGATTAACTTATTTAATCAATTTCTGAAAATCAAAGAGCATAATTCGAAAGAATCGTTGGCCAAATTATATTGAAACCAGCAATACGGACATACATATATATGTACATATTTGCATGCTGCTGAATTCAAATGATACAGTGACGAAATTAACGCGAAAACACTAGGCCTCCCACATTCAAAACGACGACTGCGAACGACAACGGCAAAAAACTGAAGCTTGACGATATATGCCGCCAAGCACCGACGACTGATTATAAACAACAAGAAAAACCACACAAAAAATTTTGACTTAAAAACATCAAATATTTGAATTGTAACGACCTAAAAAATCAAATTATCCTGAGGCAAGGAGGGGGTTTAAACCCCCAACCCCTGCCCCCCCCCCCTTCGCTACGCCCCTGCGCCACGGTGATGTCTTCCGCGTGCCACGTTTCCCATTTTTTCACTTTTTTGGCTCAGCCTAATGTGCCATTACAACAACCACATGAAAATGACAGAAAATTGTGAACTTTAACTGCAAATATCTCGCAAACTACTAAAAATATTGGTTCAGCGGAGTTATATTCATGCTCCTGGGACCAAAGCGCGTCTCCTGATACATATCTCAACATTCTCCTGATACATATCTCAACATTGGTTGTGTATTAGTGCTCGGTACCCCATGTAAACGATTACCCACGTCTAGATTTAGAATCTGAAATGAGATTTTTTTCAGCCGCTCAGAATTTTCTGTCATTTTCATGTGGTTGTTGTAATCACATTACCCTGTGAGAAAAGAGTGGCACGCGGAAGGACATCACCGTGGCGGTAGCCACGGCTATGGCAACCACCCGGAGTTGGAATGGCGTAGCCCAGGGTTATTTTTTGAAGCGCGGCCGAAGGCCGCCAATGCGGAAAGGAGTTCTGCACATAAATACCATGGATCACGCCCCGAATTGGCCATACTGGCTTTATTTCCATTAGCAGTTGGAAATAGGGCCATATGGCTTTATTTCTCAAACTTATTGGAAATAATGCCATATGGCTTTATTGCGTATGGCTTCATTGCACCCCACCGGTTAAACACTTATCTAAGAAGTACAATAGGGCAGGAGAGGCTGCTCTACTTAACATCCACTCTACTTTTAAATTAACTCCTGAAGAAATCCTAAACAAAATTTCAAAACAAACAAGAAAAATAAATATTGTTTTGTACACTGCTAAAAGTTTTAGCCTAGATTTAAAACCTTTTGGGGCTACATATACACCTAGACCAGTATGTCTGTGTTCAAAGTGTTAAAACAATAAAAATACTGCAACTCAAAGTTACGAACTTTGTGGAAAATTCACGAAAATTCAAGAAAACTCGAAAAACTTTCATCAAAATTTCTAAGTTTTTAGTACAAATTTTTAGATTTTTTTCGAGCATGCAGTTTTGTAGCCCGTTCAATTGAAGTGAACAAAGATACCAATCTTAAGCCGCTATAAGAGTTACTCGATTTTTGGCAATTTTTTTTCTACCCGACCAAGTGCATTATCTTCCATACAAATTTATAAGCGTAATATTGAACAAAATTCTCTTGATGCGCAATGCTCTACCTACTGAGCTACGACGCACTCAATTTTGTGCGAAAACTACACATATTCGCTGCGTATACGAGTTTTGTTGTATTTTTGTTTATCCCAGTTAAGTTTTAAATCTAAACGGCAAAAAATTGAGAATTTGTGAAGGTGATTGAAAGGTTTGGAATTTATTTCCAAAAAGTTTTAAAAATTGTGTAAACCAATGAATGGTTTAAAATTTAGGCTCAAATTTTTAGCCGTGTAGAAAGAGAAAAATTTCAAATAAATAAAAGTATAAGTATGTAATATGTAAAAATATAAGTTTGTGTGTATTTACAGGTAATTCTTATTTACTGACACTTTGGCCAAAATCCCCCCCCCGAAATTTTTTTCTGGCTACGCGCCTGCTATACACACAAAATTATATTACATTACACAAAAACCCACTTCCCCACCGTCTCGCACTGTTTTTTGCCTGTAATTTCCCCATTATTGTAGAAATAAATTTGTCAGCATACATTTGCCTGTTACATTGTCGCAATAGTTGCGCTATTAATTTGTGCCTTATTTTATTTCAATGCCCAGCGAAGCTCACATCGCTATAAGCTTTATTCGCGATTTTAATTGAATTTATATCGTGAATTTAATTGGCACGTGTGTGGCGATTCACACTAGTTTCATCACGCATAGTGGAAAGAATGCAACGCACGCCGAAGAGACGTAGTCCACGGCTTCTACAAGAGGAATCTTCCAGCAGTTCCAGCAATTGCAGTGCAACAACAGAGAAAGCAGCCTTATTTGAAATGTCTGTCGCACCAGCCACAACAGCCACAGACACCGCCAGTATCTGTACGATTCCATCAGTGATTTGCCCCACCACAGGCGCCGTGGGCCAAATCACCACGTCTGCCATAGACACCACCGCATTTCTTCCACAATTTGTAGCATCCACAACAACAGGCCGCCACAACCACGATCACCGCACCAATTACTGCAAGTATAACATCATCGAGCACAGGTACAAATCCTACGTCAAATGAACAAAGTATTCCTGCTGACAAGGTGAGTCTTTTAATTGAACGCATTCGAATATTGGAAAACGAGGTTCGGGAGCATGTGCGAGGCACCCAACAACAATCGCATGGTGTAGAATCCCAGACTAGTGGACAACCTTCCGAATTTTTGGCGCCAAATAGCCGGTCTTTCCCGCCAAATTCACATACATGTAGCGCCACTAGTTCTTCGTTGCCTTTAGTAGGTGCTTCGCCAATGCACATATACACCCATGCCTCTGAGTCGGTAGCAACGAGTGCTCTGCCAACGCACTCATACACACAAGACTCAGTCGTAACAAGTGCTCTGCCAACGCACGTATATGCACATGCCTCTCAACCAATTTCAATGCCAACACATTTGCATAATTTTAATAATACATACAGTTCAAACATAGGTTTTTCCGCACTCGTAAGCCGGAAAGTGGTAAGCCGGAAGACTGGCCACTGTTCTCCAATGCCTTCTTTCAATCAACCGCCGTATATGTTTACACCCATCTTGAGAACAACCAGCGCCTTTTGAAATCTTTGAAGGGCGAAGCCAGGGAGGTGGTGAAATCGTTATTAATACACGCAGATAACGTAGGTGAGGTAATGGAGCAGCTGAAATTTCGGTTTGGTCGGCCGGAGTGGTTGATACGCAGCCAGCTACAACAACTCAAAGAAATTAGCCCGATTTCTGAATATGCGATCGAAAAGTTCTCCCCTTTCTCAACCAAAGCAAAGAATTTAGCAAATTTTTTTACCTTCCGTGAATGGTGTTCAACACCTGTCAAACAATACGCTATTAGAGGAATTGGTTGTGTGGAGATTCGTAAGTCCAAGAACAAGCCTCATTTGACTCGTAAGAAGCACAACACTGGTCGATCGCAGCGTTATCGATAATATGTACAAGGATTCGATACTCATGACAGATGGCTTGCAATCTCTAACAATGACTTTTTTCTTCCCTTTTGCTTTTTGATCTTTTTACCGATTGCACGTGTAAACAACTTTGTGTCAATTCAGTAATTTGTAATTAAATATAGAATTAAAGCAAAAACGTATACTTTAATTTCTTGGAAACGACTACCCAACAGTTGGTAAACTTCCAATTTGTAAGCGAATGGATTGGGCTAGATATGTCGCCTCGATTAGGCCCTATGCAACCGTTATAGACTTCAGCAGCTGGTTAAGCGAATTAGCAAATTTAGTGTGTACGTTACAACAAAATGATACTCGTCGCCGTGTTGTGTTGCATGCAACCCAAAATGAACCCAGCAAGTCCCAACCCTCCGTAAAATGTCCTATTTGCAAGGGGCCCGATAAGGTAAATTTCTGTAAAGTTTTTTTGGATTCGAGTGTAGCTGACCCACCTGTCAAGGTTAAGAAAAACCGCCTATGTTTTTCATACCTAAGGAGTGGCCTTTCGTCTCGTGATTGTCGCAGCCGCGCATTGTGTTTGGTTAACGGATGTCAACGCAAGCACAACAAGCTCCTTCATGAACCTAGTCCCGCCACCGGCGCACCCGATGCATCAAAAAGAAGGCCGCAAGTAGTTGGAACTTGTTCCTCGAATATGACAAAGCGATAAGACCTGCTGTTTCGTGTATTGCCAGTTATACTATACGGACCGCGTAAACGCGTGGACACATTTGCCATGTTGGATGAGGGATCATCCATTACGATGATGGACGATAGTATTTTGGCCAAGTTTGGAATTCGTGGGGAAGAACGCGACTTGAACATTCAGTGGTTTGGAGGAAGAACAGCCCAGGAAGCTGCCACCGTAGTCAACATCGAGATTAGTGGCCTGGGCATGAGTAAGCGCCAATGCAAACTTTAAATAGGAACGACTTGTGTGGGCTTTCTGCTACTGATTTTCCAAGCATGCCGCAGCCATTCGACAACGTGCCCCAATGATACTCATCGGCTTGGATCATTGCCTTCTGGGATTGCCTTCAGTTACCATGCAGTTGAAAGATTGGGGTCCATATGCAGCTAACACAGAACTTGGGTGGGTGGTATTCAGGCCAACTAGTTACAGGGGTGAAGCGAACACAACATGTCTACACATAAATCAAGCTGGTGATTTGCACAGCCTCGTTGAAAATTATTTTGAAGTCGATAGTTTTGGAGTCCGTCCCGCACCGATAGTGAAGAGTAATGATGACATGCGCGACGAGCGTATCCTTAGAGAGAAATTTAGAAGAGACCCGGGTACTGCTTTGGCTTATAAGTCTATAATACAACGATACATTGATAAGGGATATGCGAGAAAGTTGACACCGTCCGAAAGGAACATTTTTAGCACTAGGCTATGGTATTTGCCTCACTTCGCGGTTGTCAACCCGAACAAACCGGGAAAGTTACGGCTTGTATTTGACGCTGCTGCGTCTGTAAATGGCGTTTCACTTAATTCATACTTACTCAAAGGGCCGCAGGAGTATAAGCCATATGTGGAGACATAGCCGAGATGTTCCACCAAGTGGACATTAGGCCTGAGGATAGATGCTCGCAGCGATTCCTATATAGAGAGGATGACACGAAACCATTAGACGTCTATGAAATGTTGATTATGACTTTCGGCGCAGCCTGTTTCCCGTGTGCAGCCCAATACGTGAAAACAACAAATGCGATGGAGTATGTGGATCGATATCCGCGCGCAGTAGAGTCCATAGTGAAGTGTCACTACGTGAACGATTTCGTTGATAGCTTCGAGTCAGTGGAGCAAGCAGTGAACGTAGCCCAACAAGTGACGAAGATCCATGAGGGTTACATAAGCGTGGATATATATATAATTCCAGTGATGTCATGCAAGCGCTGGGTGGTAACGTCGAAGTTGATGGAATTCGAAGCAGTTATTTTAATGAAAAGAATCCAGCTACTGAAAAGATCCTTGGTATGTTTTGGCAACCATTGGACGATACCTTTCGATATGATTTGAGGTTCCCACGGGTAGCAGTTGAAATCGTAAATGGAAGTAGGCCGCCAACGAAGAGAGAAGTTCTAAGCTATGTCATGTCCAGTCATCTGGTTATTGGAGCCAATTTAATTATGAGAGAAGTGTGCAGACGCAAGCTCGAATGGGACGAGCCGCTTCCCGATGACACTGCTGCCGCATGGAGGAGTTGGCAAAGAGAAGTACAAAGGACTACCGCAGTACGAGTTAAACGTTTCTATTTTGTTAATGGCCCACCGGAGCGCTTGTAGTTGCATATCTTCGTCGACGCCAGTGAAGAAGCCTTCGCCGCAGTGTGTTACTGGCGATACGTCACATATGGAGGAGCAATTAAAGTTTCGTTGATATGCGCCAAGTCAAAGTGTGCCCCCACGAAGTTGATGACAATACCGACGCTCGAACTCCAAACGGCCGTACTTGGAACGCGGTTGTCGCAGACGATTCTGGACGAACATCGCCTTTCAGCCACGTTGCGAGTTTTTTGGAGCGACTCGTCAACTGTTATTAATTGGATTAATTCTAAGGACCGACAATATAAACCATTTGTGCGCACAGGATTGCGGAAGTTTTATCAACCACGGACGCATGCGAATGGAGGTGGATCCCATCTGGAGAAAATGTTGCCGATGCCGCAACACGCCGTACGTGCCAGGTAGACATTGATGCATCATCCCGCTGGTTTTCCGTCTTGATGATGATGCAAAGATTCGTACTGGTTAGATTTCACTCTAAGGGGGTAGGGGCTAGAGCTCTTGAAAATCGACTAATCGATTAGTCGGCTAATCGATTAGCAAAAGTCGTTTACCAAAATAATCGATTACCACTAATCGACTAATCGTTTCTTTCCGACTAATCGATTTTTCGTCCATAATCGATTATTCGTCCATAATCGATTATTCGTCCATAATCGATTAGCTGTTTGCATTCGACTACTTGACAGAATCGAATATTTGATGACTTATTTTTTCACGATCAATGGAATTTGTGTAACACAACAGTTTTTGGTCACAGAAAATCACCTCTCATTACCGACTTTCTATTTCGTGACCGAAGAGGGGGTTAAAAGACCTCGAAGGTTCCAACGGTAATAACAAATCGTTCTCACCCATTCAAATACTAAAAAAAATACTTAAAAATTTTATTAAAAAAAACTATCAGTATGTAATCGATTAATGACAGCTAACCGATTGCGCTGTATGATGAAGTCGATTACTTGTTATTCGATTTTCAAGCAAAACAAAAGTTGCTTTCGACTATTCGAATAGTCGATTAGCCAGATAATCGATTCTGAACAAGAGCCCTAGTAGGGGCACTCACCACTGCTGCACTAATGCCTTACTTTCCTTTTGGAAATTAGAACACTGTTTAGTTTTTAGTTTTAGGTTTTAACAATATAATCTTTAATTTAATAGGTTTTTTAATTTCGTTAGGTCACAATTTTTTTAACTTATTTATATTTTATTTCACTTCAGTTCACAAGTTATTAAACTTTATAACTTTACTTCTAATAATTTGCAAGTAGGTATTAGGAGGTACGTAGTAAACCGCGCGTTCGACGACAACTGACTTGTGCGGCATTCGATGACCGCCCGCTAAGCTGTGCCGTGAGCATACATACATACATATATGCATATAAAAAAGAATAAGTAAAAAGAAAGAAGCTGTAGTTTTCCAATTTAAGAACTTTACATTAGGACGAGTCGAATACAAAGGTAAGTTTAATTTAGGGTAAGTATGATGCAAATGGTAAGTATAGTAGAAGGTAAGTATTTAGTTTTAAAGGTAAGTATATATGATCGTATTTAACAAGGTAAGCAGTGTACGAAAATAAACTATATTGTACAGTACTATTTCGTTTTGTTTCTTACTTTCATAATTCAAAACAAAACAAAACCCAACGGCTCAGTTCACTTTTCAATTATAAAAAACTTTTTTTGAAAATTACAGGAAAATCAGAAAACAAAACCAAACAATTTTTTATGTACTTATGCATTTGTAGTGATTATAACAGCAAATTGACATAGGGACTTCTCTTTTTGTTCATGACCGTACTTATAACGCTTAGTAAAGCTCAGCATGCATATTTCAAGTGGAAGCATCCTTTGAAAGCAGGGATGGGCAGTTTCGGCAGATAGTGGTCGTTGCATGCGTGGAATTATTTACAACAGCGTGCGTACAAAGCAGGTGCGCGTATAGTGATGACGAAAACTTCGCCCGCTGGGCGACGCTGCCAGGCTTGCTTGAGGGTAATAGGCCAAACAGAATCAGTCCGTTCTATTTTTTTCTCTGCTAACGATTTGAGTTATTTTGACCTCCCATATCTGCCATTACTTTTTTTTACCAAATAGTCTTGGTATATTTTGAAATGAAAATTTTTCAAATGCCTTTCTAAATTGCCCGCGTGGCTATTTAATGCTTTGCCACCGCAGTTTTCAAACTTGCATATGGCTTTGTCATTATCAAAATCGAAGAGTTTGCGCAGTATACTATTTTTCGGCCGCGGCATTTTTGAGTAAGTTTTAGAGCGAAGTTAATCTCTACATCTCTACATATAATAAAATTGTAACGGGTCGATGTCTGTACATGGCAGATATCAACAAAAAATGTATTGGGGGAAGCATTATTAAACGAGTAGAATCCAAATCAACCATTTTTTAAATTTTTGTGTGTCTGTCTGTCTGTCCGTATGTTTGTGGCCGTATCACTCTGAAAGTACTGAATGGAAATAAATGAAACCTTTTTCGTTGGATTGCTAGATACTCAACTTAAAATTTAAGATATTACTTTTTTCGATATCTCAACCGGTTTTCCAGTTATCGCCCAATATGTGAACCAAGGGTAACCAAAAATGTCTTAGTACAATATGGATGTCAAACGAATGGTGCCAGTGGTTATATGCGATGCGCCTAATTTAAATATCTAAAAAATTTTCAATTATATATCTTCAAAAATGACGGACGGAAAAAGAGAAAAAAAAAAATTAATTATACGCATACGAAGTCGCGGGTACCAGCTAGTTGTGAAATACAATATTTTTTTTAAGTTAAAGTTTCAATTTGAAACGTTTGTGTGTACAAATAAATATTTGTTGGAATTGTCACAAACAAAATGTAACAAAATGTACAAAACCAAAATGACATGATACACGATGAGCAAATGTACAGTATTTTGTACTGTTTATTTTCGTACCCTGAAGGTAAGTATAGAATTCAACTTTAACAGGTAAGTTTTAAAGTATATATATATATATATTAATCAAATTGAATAAGATCTTCATCCATGTCTTCAACATGGCGGGCGGCCTGCGCAGTGAACCAACTTAAAAGCTCTTGTAGTTTCTGTAGAGTGACCTTTGCTTGGTTAACCAACTTTCGTATGTTCCGTTGATTGCTACTACGACTCTGCAAACGAGCTGCTGGTCGTTCAGTGGTCCGGTTTCGAACTCTTCGCTGTTCCTCGCGCGTGTAACGTGCGGGTGGCGGAGGCGTCGAGTGTCGGACGGTGCAACAAAGTGTGATGGGCTCGGCCGCAGTGGTGGCAGCTGGCCAAAGTATCAGTAAATAAGAATTACCTGTAAATACCCACATACATATTTATATTTTTACATATTACATATTTATACTTATATTTATTTGAAATTTTCCTCTTTCTACACGGCTAAAAACTTTACACAATTTTTAAAACTCTTTGGTAGTAAATTCCAAACCCTTCAATTACCGACACAAATTCTAAATTTCTTTCGGTTTAAAATTTTAATAATTTTTATTAGAAGCATTTCTATGACAACCGGCGTAACCGAATTTTTTTTACAATGTCCATTAAAATTAACTTCTTTAGACCAATTTCATTATTTTTGAATGAAAATATGTGTAAATACACAATAAAAATACTTCAACTCAAAGTTAAGAACTTTGTGGAAAACTCATGAAAACTCGAAAAAATTTCATCAAAATTTCTAACTTTCAGGTAAAATTTGATTATTTTCGAGTTTGCAGTTTTGTAGCCCGTTAAATTATCAAGAGCCGACCAAGAGCATTTTCTTCAATATAAAAATATTACGCTTATAAATTTGTATGGAAGATAATGCACCTGGCTAGAAAAAAAATTGCCAAAAATCGAGTAATTCTTCTAGCGGCTTAAGATTGGTGTCTTTGCTCACTTTAATTGAACGGGCCACAAAACTACATACTCGAAAAAACTCTAAAAATTTTTACTAAAAATTTAGTAATTTTGATGAAAATTTTTCGAGTTTCTTGAATTTTCATGAATTTTCCACAAAGTTCTTAACTTTGAGTTGCAGTATTTTTATTGTGTTTTTACACATTCTTTCATACAAAAATAATTAAATTAGTCAAAGGAAGTTAATCTTACTGGAAATTCCAAACAACACTTTGAACACAGACATACTGGTCTAGGTGTATATATAGCCCCAAAAAGTTTTAAATCTAGGCTAAAACTTTTAGCAGTGTACAAAATAATATTTATTTTACTTGTTTGTTTTGAAATTTTGTTTAGAATTTCTTCAGGAGTTACTTCAAAAGTAGAGTGGATATTGAATAGAGCCGAAACGCTTAAGAAAAATTTCTTGTGTCAGAATCTCTTCTACTTTTCTACTGCTATTTTCTGGAAAATTTTTCAAAAAAGCGACCTGCGCAACTCTGGCTTTGGCAAGAAGTAAATATTTGTCGCTTTGTTTCTTGAAGAAAAACTGAAGCTTCGGAAAAATAAAAACAAAAAATATAATAAAATAACATTGAAATTCATATAAATTGGATTTATTCAACATGCAGATCGGAACGTCAAAACAAAAATAATTGAAAATATTTCTTCAGCATTTTCTTTTCAACAGCATACCTACCGGGCTTTTACTTTTAAACTTTTATCCCCTGACAAGTATAAGTACAATTTAATTGTTACTTTCTCTGATAATTCAATACGACTGCGTTGTGTACTGCTTGGTAATTTTTAGTAAGTTTTTTTAACTTCTTGGTCATTTTTTTGGTAAAACTTATGGCAACCGTGACTACCATAACGAGAGACACTCATTTTTACGATTTTCGTCCGCTGTATTCATAACTCGAAAAGCAGTTAATTTAAATTTCAACAGACTTGAGTTCGCATGACTCTTGCTGTTGTTAACATGCTATGTAGATGAGATGCTAAGTTGATCTTGTGCAGAGCAAGTCTGATAATTTTTCTCGAGTTTCTTAATGCGCCAAATGAGTGAACCGTTGCATGAATTTAGTTGTGACCTCTCAGACTTGCTCTGATAATTGATTAGCGACTACTAATATCTTCTATCAGTGTGAAATATTATTTAATTTTATTCTTTCGTGTTTTTATTTTGCAATTAATGCTAATTTCTTAACAGGGAGTTTAAAAGTGAATAGAGTAATTATTCTAGTACAGAAGTATATTTTTTAATTTTCGGAAATTTCGGGGGGGGGGGGGGGGGGGTTTGAACCCCCGAAACCCCCCCCCCCCCCCTGAATACGCGCCTGATATAGATGCATGTGGATGCGCATGTGTCGGTTCACCTCCCTTAAAACCGGAGGCTGAAATTCGGGGTTCAACGGTTGTGCGCGACTGGACAACCGGCTACTTTTCCAGCGATCGTCACAGCGTCAACACCTCACGGCCACCCCAAGATTTTTTCACCGCCAACTATAAGGTAAAACTTCAGTGTCAAATTGAAATCACTTAATTCAATAAACGGCCAATATTTATAACGAGAATTCTCGTTCTTTCTTTTATTTCACAAAATACCAAATCGACCGCGGTGCGTCCGAGCCACGGCCGCTCCAGCTAAGCACCACAGCCTAGTTGTCTGGGTTCATAGGGGCTTCTTCGAGAAACCGCAATCTACGCGACCTGCCAACGAAACCCCTACAAAAAGACTTGGTGCATACCAAGCAAATGTCACAAAGTTACTGTGCACAAAATGCAAATCAAACTCCCACAGATTGCGAAATTGTCCCCGTTTTCTAAAATTATACGCCGGTGGAGAGAATTAATTTCGTTAAATCCACCAATGGCTGCCTAAACTGTCTATCCTCAGGACACACAGTGTCGAAGTGCAGCAGTTCGTACGTCCAACTAACTGGGAATCTGCCATCCTGCCATATCGACGCAACGACTATGCAGGCATTCCCAGACTTAGTCTTGGCAGATAAGAGATTCTACGTTAATGAAGAAGTAGATCTCATACTAGGCGGAGATATATATCCGCAAATAATACTGAGCGGACTAAAAAAGAATGTACTAAGTACACTTCTGGCTCAAGAAACGGTGTTCGGTTGGATACTAACCGGGCGTGTAGACGCACCCAATCCAACCAGAAATATAGTGTCGTTTTACAATTCTTGGTTACAGTACAAGAACACGAATACCATAAAACCATACTTCCGTGGAGGAAAAGAGAGCGCAGGCCTACGCAATATCAAAGCAACCACTTCTGCAGGCGATGGAAAGCGGAATACTTATCCGAACTTCAAAAACGAGTGAAGTGGAAGCATCCGACACAAAACATTAAGGTGGGAGATCTTGTTGTCATCAAAGAAGACAACTTAACTCCGAATGAATGGAGGCTCGGTCGAGTTACCCACGTACACCCCGGCGAAGATAACCGAGTGCGTGTAGTGGACCTCGTTACCGAAAAAGTGCAGAGGACCGTTGGTCAAATTGATTCTGCTCCCTATGGAAGGAATGGATGGCGAGAGGCCCGCTACCTCAGCCTAACCATCCACTCCACCTCCAACCCAGACCCTACCATCTCCCATATCCCAAACTTCCACCCTTCACTCGTCACCCTTAACGAGGACGCAAGAAAGCCTAACGCAGGAGGTCGAACCATTCTGCAAGAGAAAACCTAATTTCACTCGAAACCGAGGCCAGAGAGAACCTAACGCAGAAAGGTGAACCTTTCTGCCATTGAAAATTAATCCACCTGCCACGACAAGTTGGCAGCAGATGGACCCACCCTCGTATACATACCCCAAAATACTAATACATAAACATGTTTATATAAATTACCAGTGTCACTCGCCCTGGAGGACACCTACTCCATCATACCGCACTTTACTCATACCTGAAAAATAAGAAATATGAGTATTGTTTTATAACGATGAATAATATATATCCATTCTAACCGATGTCTTTAAAAATGTTCGGTTGAAGTAACCTAAATATGTTTGCATATTGCAACTTTTGCACTGGAAAATAAACATAGCACATTTCATATTTTCCGCATGACGCGCGGATTGTCGAGATCTAAAACTGCTCAGCTACAGAGAAAACCTCATCAGCTAAGTAAGGTAGGTAAAAAATAGATGACACAATTAATAAATAATTAGTTGACAGCGAATAGTTATTGTAAAGAATAAAGATAAGAATCAAAGGATATGAAAGTAAATTGTTGCTATGTATTTAGGATAGAAAGAATTGAAATTTTTATTCTGCATAGTGAGTCTGAAATATCAAACCTACCAGAATGAGAGTTATAATCTTGACACAAACAACGAAAAGGCTGATTTAATTCAGTTAGTTCGGCGCTGTTTCAAGATAAGTGGTTTAAAATGTCTTGATGGACGAGAAGGTACATTGAAGTTCACTTCGCTCAAAAGAAACGGGCTAGTGATTGAACCATTTAGTAATTTAATCATGAAAACAATTCCAAGCATTTCCCTCCGACTAGAAAGGTTGGAAGATTAATTAGTTTTAAGCGACTCGTATACGATGGCAAATTATACAAGATCTCTTAAGGGAAATAATAAAAATTGTTTTTGAAATGATTCTAGCGATCCACGTGGACCTGGTAACGTGGGTTCCAAATTATAGAACCGTATTCAAGTATGGATCTGACTGATGTAGTAAAGAGTTTTAGTTACATAAGGGTTGCTAAATTCTTTAGACCATCGTTTAAAAAATGCTAGAACGCCTTTAGCTTTATTGACTGTTACGTTAATCTGGTAGTTGATACTGAGTTTGTAATCCATAGTAACCCCAAGGTCAAAAAAATAATATACTTTCTCAAGACTATAATTGTTAATTGTATAGGACGCTGGCTGAGAAATTCCTCTCGAAAAACGCACGTATTTACATTTCTTCAGATTAAGCAGCATATAATTTAAATCGCACCAAGTAACTAGTGTATTGAAATCTGATTGGCTTATTTCTATCTTCGAATGAAGCGAATGACGTGAAAAGCTTTACATCGTCGGCATACATTAACATTTTCTATTACTGTAGAAATATCATTTATAAACAATAAGAACAGAGTCGGGCCCAGATGGCTTCCTTGAGGAACTCCTGAGGAGACATAAATAACATCGGATTCACAATTTTTAAACACTACTTTCTGTGATCTGTCACTAAGGTAAGAAGAGATCCAGCAATTGAGACCCGGCTCGAAACCCAACTGATGTAGTTTATGAATAAGTAACGGGTGACACACTTTATCGAAAGCTTTGCTGAAATCAAAGTAAATTCAAGTAAGTTTTTAACGGTGGACTTTCGCTTACAGAACCCGTGTTGACAGTCGGAAATCAAGGTAGAGATAGGATTCGTAAGCTGATTGGTAACAATAGCTTCACACACTCTTGGGATGGCAGAAAGCTTTGCTATGCCACGATAGTTCTCTATAGAAGCTTTGCTTCCGCTTTTATGGAGCGGTAGAAGAAACGACTCTTTCCATGCTTTTGGAAAAACACCACACTTTAGTGACAGATTGAACAAATTGGTAAGGGGTTTGTAAATATTGTGAGCACAATTAATTAAATTGTTGACATGAAGCTCATAGGGATAATTTAGAAAGTCAGAATTGGTGACGGCAGAATAGTTAGAAGTGAAAAATTGCGCAAAGAAATTATGACCCAAAAGAAATAAAAAACGACCCCAAATAAGCTTCAGAAAAACACCAATAAAAGGCTCCGAAAAGAGTCCAAAAAGCCTCTGAATGGATGAATAAAAGAAAAGCACCAATTAAAGGGCTCCGAAAGGCGTCTGAAAAGGCCCCAAAAACCGTCAGAATGGAGGAATAAAAGGTTCAGAAACGCACCAATAAAAGGCTCCGCAGTTCATTTAACAAGAGTCAAAAAAGGCTTCAAATTCATCGAAATCGGAATCGAAAGAAGCTCATGTTGGAGAGTAAAGCTCTGAGAAATGAGCGTTTTATGGCTCCGAAAGGAGTCCTTTTTTGCACTTGTAGTTAGGTGGGATATGCCATCATATCACCAATTCTCTGTCAAATACAGAAAAATGTGTACAACCAGAAAACTTTTCTGGGGTATAGTTTTAGGTATCAGAGTATGCAGTTTCAGAAAAGTTAAAGAACATTTAAATTTATGATGTATGGGTCTAGGTATCTGTTTCAGCAAATATGTTTATCTTAGTGAAAAATGTATGGGAATGCAAATCTAAATTAAACCCCCCCCCCCCCCCCCCTCCCAAGGCTAATTCCTGCGCACGGCCCTGACTCAGTCAATATAGCCTTGGAATGGCGCTCTTAGTTTCCATGAAAACTGGGCTATTCATAATGGAATGTTGTAATCAAGATCATACATTGTATGTTGTTCGGGAGCGCGTCGTTTACTACATGACATTATATACAAACACGATGTGAAGACGAAAGATACAACAGGTATTGAAGGAGATACAAAATGTAGACTGGTATACCAAAATCGGAGTTTAAATAATAATGACATTCCTGAAATTCGTTACATCGATTCACCGAAGCGCTTTTATGTGCAAAAAGTGGATAATATTGCGAAATTTGCACAGCTTATGGACGATATGTATTTGTAGTATAATAAGAACCAAGTTGTGCGTGCAGACTCTACCGCCATAATTGTGCGCCATGTCGATTTTGGTTATGAACAAAAGGTCAAAAAAATTTACTAAGCACAATTGCTGAAAACCATTTAAAACTGCCACAAGCAGTACAATGCTGTCTCAAAGGTCTGCGACACTGCGGCCTGGTATACAACTGTTACTTAGCAATAGCAAAAGATTTAGTTTCTTCAAATAAGTATTTATTCTTTTGGGATGTGTCTACATGTACATATATGTATGTATATATATACTGCACTACATTCTCATAGTGGCGATTCCGCCAATGCACAACTCCATAAAATGCAAAAAAAATTATTGGAAATAAATAGCCACATTTACAATAGGGGAAATAGTTTTTTCCACAGTTAGATATATTCCTATTTTCACTATACAAAATACATGACCACTGCCCTCGTTTTTCAAGGAACACTCTCACATAACTACAGAAGCTAATAAATTTATGCTTTACATATTGAAAATAATGAACTTAACACTAGAGTACACGCGCCTGTTTTTTTTTACACTAACGCACGCGTGGCCTACTATGGTAGACCATTTTAAAATAGCAATAAAAATTTGTTTCATTACAGAACAATAGAAAAGCCGCAACAGAAACAATAGAAAAGCCGCAACAAAAAATCAGCAAGTGGATGCTTCAGCAATGGTCAATGTTACATCAAAAATAGACAACGGTAACACAGTAAATAACGATAATAATGCTAATAATCTTACAAACAAACGAGTAAGAGACGTATTGCATAATTCCATAAGTGAAAGTATAGCAAAATCACCTCGTTTAACTAACGTTGAATCTCCATTAAAAATAATAACAACAATGGATAAACGTTTTGATAAGCTGAGCGCAGATCTAACAGAAAATTTGCAAACGCTCATTCAACGTATGTTTCGGGAACATGAAGATAGACTTGAGCAAAGAATAAGCGTGGCACTCAGTGCGGTTGAACAAAAGCTTGAAGGCTATAAGAATGAGCTAAACGATGTTAAAGAAAGAGTCCTTCAATTGGAGTCAGTCGCAGCAAATGTCTCATATATTCAGAAAGAACTAATTGATCTAAAGAATGTATTCGACAAGCAAGAAAATGCTGCAGTTGCCTGTGATATACGACTATATGGTGTACCTGTACATGAAAATGACGATGTAAATCAAATTTTTAACAACCTTTGTGAAACAATTAATTTTAAACGTCCAGTAGTAAAGTCAATATTTCGGCTTAAGAAAAATAAATCTGGCATGAATAATACTGATCCTGCAATAATCGTTAGACTCGGAACCCCATTTGAAAGAAACGGCTTGTTAAAATCAATTTCAAGACTAACTCGATCACGCAAAGGTCCGTTACGCTTGAATGACATCGGAATTGCATCGGATATCCCTTTTAGAGTAAAGGAGAACTTAACACCTCGGAATTTTGGAATTTATATTGAAGCTGTCAAGCTCTGGAAGGAAAGAAAGCTGGCCTCAGTTTTCACAACACGTGGTGTTGTGTATGCCAAATTCAACCAGTCCGATGAGCCTTACCGTCTTAACACGATCGGTGATGTTTATAACTTATTTCGTCCGCAAGATGGTAATATTTAGGCTGTATATTAAGTTACTTCTGTTTTACAGTTTCAATATTCTATTATTTTTTTCCCCCTTATACTTGTATTTGGCCACTCGACCTCCATATCTAAAATTACCATCAAAACTAATTTTGTCACATCTAATATTTCTATTAAAATTTATTTGTAATACAACCAATTGTCGTAATACTAAACATGAAACCAAATTTAATGTACAAAACACATTTGCTTGCGTCGCAATCCGTTCTTTATCTCATGTTGAGCAATTTAAATAATACGAGGGTATATTCCAAATTCAATATATATAGCATGGTTCGCGTTTTTAATAAACTTAAAATTGGCTTAAGCGTTGTTCATATTAATGCTCAAAGTTTAAAAATTAAAATAGATGAGTTTCGTCATATTTTCGAGTGCTCCAATGTGGAGATAGTGTGTGTCTCTGAAACATGGTTTAATGACAAAGTCGATGATGTATGCTATAAATTGCAGGGATACAAACTCTTCAGGGCTGATAGAAAGCAAAAAAATGGTAAAAAGGACAAAAAAGCTGGCGGTGTTGCCATCTATGTTAAAAATAATATTAAATGCAAACTCAAAGCAAAATCAAAAGAAGGTGACCAAATTGAATTCATTTTCTTGGAATTATATAATGGAAACGAAAAATTACTGATTGGCAATGTATATAGGCCAAACAAAAATATTAATTCAGAGGTATTTTTCTCGGAGCTGTCCAACATCACAGTGGGATATAATAATATTATAATATCAGGTGATTTTAATAGCAACATTCTCGTAGATTCTTCATTCTCAGATGAAATGAAATATATTGGCCTAGATGTTGTTAATAAAATCTTACCTACACACTACACCTCTAACTCAAATTCGCTTCTCGATATATTTTTTACCAATACATTGTCAAAAATTCTATTGTTTGAGCAAATATCTGCCCCCGTGTTTTCTAAACATGATCTCCTATTTCTAACCTACGATTTTAAATTAAAAAAGGTTAATGAAAACTACAGATATCGGGATTTTAAGAATATAGATCTGTCTGCTTTATACGATAAAATTTCAAATGTTGATTGGGGTTGCACATACTATATGCCGTCCGTAGATGATCAACTTCAGTTTATCCAAGAAAATATTGAACAACTTTTCGAAGAATTTGTTCCAATGAAAACAAAAAGGAAAACAACAAATTACAATCCTTGGTTTACGTCTGAAATTAAATGTTTACTTGAACAACGTAATATAGCTTATGCAAGATGGAAGAGGTTTAAAACCTCTGAACTACTTTCTGCTTTTCGCACTATGCGAAATAAAGTTAACACAAGTATTAAAACTGCCAAAAGATTATACTATAAAACACAATTTGAAAACTGTCTAGATAGTAAGGCAAGATGGAATGAAATACGTAAGGTTGGAATCATTGGAAAAGCAGTAGACAGTTCAGAGGATTTAGATGTTAATGATTTAAACTGCAAATTTACGAACCTACCATCGTCTACGGCTGATGTTACTTATTACAAGAACCATGCCACTCTAAATGACCAAAATTCATTTTATTTTAGATGTTTTACTGAAGTTGAAATATTTCAAAGTTTTTTAAGCATTAAGTCCAATGCTATTGGCTCTGATGGAGTCCATCCAAAATTTACAAAAATTTTATTTCCTGCAATTTTACCATATATCACTCACCTGTTTAATTCTATAATAACCAAATCAGATTATCCTACTCTATGGAAGCATGCTAAAATCATACCTATACCCAAAACAGACACTGAGTTTCGGCCAATTGCTATACTTCCCTTTCTGTCTAAGATACTTGAACGCTTAATGCATAAGCAAATCAGCAAATATTTTCAGGACAACAATTTGCTTACTCCTAGACAATCTGGCTTTCGACCACAACATAGTTGTGTAACCGCTCTGATTGATGTTACGGAATATTTAAGATCACAAATTGATAATGATAAAATATATTTCTTATTCTCTTGGACCACTCAAAGGCTTTTGATACCGTTAATAGCGAAATTCTAGTATTAAAACTGACCAGGTTACTTAATTTTTCGTCTACAGCTGCGAAACTGATGACTTCTTATTTAACAGGCAGATCACAATCAGTTTTTCATGGGAGTAAAAAGTCCAGTAGTGTCGACCTTACAAGAGGTGTCCCTCAAGGATCTATTTTAGGCCCATTACTCTATTCGGCTTATGCAAATGATCTTCCGGGTCAGTTACAATACTGTAATGTTCAAATGTATGCTGATGATGTACAACTCTATATAAGCTGCAAAGCATCAGAGTTCGATGACTGCGTACGTAAAATTAATGTTGACTTGGATAATGTAAGAACTTGGGCTGCAACTAACGGCTTATGTCTCAATCCAAGCAAATCCAAATATATGTTGGTAACCAAAAAAACACAAATTGTAACATCTTTTCCCGATTTAGTTCTGGGTGAGTCTAAAATTGAATACGTGGATAAAGTAAAAAATCTTGGTATCACATATAATAAACACCTTCACTGGAATGATCACGTTATCATCACAACCGGCAAAGTATACGGGATGTTAAGAAGTTTATGGTGTAGCCAATGGTTCATACCACTTGAAGTCAGAATGCTTCTGGCTAAATCATACCTAATACCGACGTTACTATATGGTTGTGAATTGTTTTCTAGCTGTGACGTAACCAGTAGGCGCAAATTAAACGTGGCTTTTAATGGTATTGCAAGATATATATTTGGCATACGTCGATTTGACCGAATATCTCATTACTCCAAACTTATTTTTGGTGTTACCTTCGAGAATCTTTTGAATTGTAAAACTGTAATTTACCTTCATAGAATAATATACACACAACAGCCGCATTATCTCTATCAAAAATTAAACTTCTTCAGGTCAGAAAGAGGAAACCGTATTATTCAAATAGAACATAACACTGCTTTTTCAGATCAACATTTCTATATAAACGCTATACGAATTTGGAATCGATTACCCCCTTACTTGCAATTAGTCAGCAACGCAATGCAATTTAAAAAGTTAATATATGAACATTTTAAATAACACTGTTAAACATCACTGTTATATTTTTAACTTTAAAACTTAAACTCTTGACTTTTTGTTATCTGTTTTTTAATATTTTATATTGTAAATTAAATCTAAGTTGTTGTCTTAGTTTTATTTTATTATTATATTTATTTTTTTGGCATAATATTTTTTATTTTTAATATGACTATAATACTATTCAGTGCTGTTATATAAGATTAAATCTTTGTACTGAATTATAAGCATACAAATAAACAAATAAATAAAGTTTTTTTTTTACTGAAACTAATGATTGAAAGCGTATTTATATTTATTTAAAAGAATAATTTAAGCTCTAATTTATCCATAGAAAACAACATTTTAAAATTGAAGCCAATTTTGTTCTATAATAGTAAAAAATACCAAAACTTGTACTTTTGAGACCAATGATTCAAATTTTTTCTTACATTATTAAAGTTTATCAAAAACCTATTTTTGTGATATTTATTACACATCACAGCCGGTTGATTAGGACAAATCCATTTGTTGCACGTTTTGCACCACTTTTTTGATGATTGATTTCTTGCTGCTATGGTGGTCCGGAGACTTTTTCGCTAATCTTCAGAAATATGTGTACGAGCAGAAAGCTCTCACGGTAGTGACTTGACGACAAATTTAATGCATAGGGCTTTCCTGGAACTACTCCGCTCTAACATACAGAATTGTTAAGTTATCAACAAAAATATACCAATGGTCTACTATAGTAGGCCACGCGTGCACTCCAGTGTTAATAAAGACATGGCTACGAACCAGTTTTAAATGCTAGCCGAAGAATCGAATCGACAACGTCGTAGTGGAGGGTATTGCAAATGTTGAGGTGCGCTGCACGTGAAGCCATACGTCCCCATACCGCTGCCATTTCCGCTAATGTTAAAACCTGCAAATAACAAAAAAAACCATAACATCTGGACTTAATTGTCGCGTTGTAGGACGGAATATACCTTTAGGTGGTGGTGGTAACTCAGGTGATAAACGTCTTTCTCGTGGTTGATAAACATCAAATTGTCACTTGTGGGCACACCCCATGGATTCACTACGTCGTCTATATGAAGCAAAGTCATTTGTAACCGTACGACGCATTGCTGTGTCAGGCGTTGACGTTGCCGTCGCTGCAGTCTTTATCCTATCACTTTTCTTAGTATTGTTATCAACTGGTTTTGTTGTAGTGGTTGTTATTAGTTGGTTTAGCGCAAATAACTATATATTAATTATTATGTTTATTTTTATTTTTTTAAATATGATCACAACAAGAATCACAATTTAATAATAATAATAAATTTTAATTTCAAAAATTTTCTCTTTGAAATGAGAAATAAAAAATTATTTTAAAATGAAATAAATGCAAAGTAAAAATGAATAAAGTATAAATAATTAATAATAGTAATAATCCCTACATATACTCCCCCTCCAGTGAAACGATCAAAAGACATTAATTAATATTAAATGTAATTTTTTTTGTGTTCTGTGACGTATCTTCTGTGTTTTTGTTTAAAAAATTAGTTAAAATTTAATATGCAGGTTTAAGTAAATCAATAGATACTGTTTTAATTGTGTTACCATATTGAATTTTGAATGTTTTGTCATGTTTAGAAATAACTTTAAAATGACCAAGGTTTATAAATACAGGTTGCGTCGTCAGAAGGTTCGTGTGTTTGCTGTTGTTGTTGAAATTTTGTTTCACATGTCAAAAGTTTGTCAAATCGCATTGGTTTGTTTACAAATAAACAGAAGCAAAATAGAAATATTTTTCTAATTATATCATATTATTCTTTTTTTGTTGAATAATATGTAATATATCCATACATTGAACGCAAAGAAGTTGGACCGCGTATTTGCTAGACCATTTTTGGTAAATTAAGTGAACACCGCCTTAAAGTTGCAGGCTTTGCATTCCAAAAGCAAATTAAGTGAAGACTGGAGTTGCAGCCTTGTTAAGCTTCCCTTAGTGCACATTCAGGAGCTGTTCATAGTATGTCGTGGTCCCCCAAGTCTAATCTGGTTGCTTCGGCTGGCAAGGATCGTAAGGTCAAAGGTTGGGAACCAAAAATTCATGGAGTATCGTGAGTTTGAATGTTTGAACAAAATATCTGTTGGATTTGACAAAAATTTGACATTTGAAAATCAATAAAAAGCAGAAAAAAGTAGAAAAAAAAATTAAACAGCTGTTCCATTGGCGTCAGATGTCTTACTTCACGATGAAAAGGACCTTCATAAGGTGGTTGTAAATTTGACTTATGAATAACTTTTAAGAATACATATTCACAAGTATCTAAACTTTTAGGAAAAAAGCTACGTTCTTTGTTATGATGAATAATTTTTGATCGAACAATTGAAAAATGTTCTCTTAGTTTAGTGAGAGTTTCATTTGTGTTATCAATTTCATTATTATTATTAGAGACAATTAGTTCACCAGGTAATCTAAGTGTTTGTCCATAAACAAGTTCGGCAGATGAACATTTAAAATCGTCTTTAATAGCAGTTCGTAAACCTAGAAGTATCCAAGGCAAAATTTCAGACCAATGAGTAGAATCGTTTGAGGCTGTTATAGCAGTTTTTAAAGTCCTGTGGAATCTTTCAATCATTCCATTAGATTGTGGATGATAAGGAGTAGTGTGAATTTTATGAGAACCTAACAAATGAGTTAATTCAGTAAATAATTTTGATGTAAATTGTGAACCTTGATCTACTGTTATCTTTAGTGGAATACCAAAACGAGTGACATAATTTTGAACAAATGTAGTTGTTATTGTTTTTGCTGAAATATCGTTTAGTGGATATGCTTCTGGCCACCTTGTATGTCTATCAATGATAGTTAAAATATAACGATTTTCTTTTGATACAGGAAGTGGTCCAACTAAATCCATATGAATGTGTTCAAATCGCCCTGTAGGAATATTAATTTTTGGAACAGGAGTTTTAGTATATTTTGAAATTTTAGATTTTTGACAGTTGATACAACTAGTAGATGTCCAATTATTAATTTCTTTACGCATATTCGGCCAAAAATATTTAGATTGAATTAGTTTTCTCGTTCTACGTACACTAGGATGTGCTAAACAATGAATTTTGTCGAAAATAATTTTTCGCATAGAATTTGGTACATAAGGTCTAAAAGGTTTTTGAGTAGTATCACACCAAATATTGAGGTCAAGAAGAGGAATGTTGATTTCTTTTAAATTATTTTTTGAACTAAGATTTGAAGTAATATTTTTAAGTATCTCATCTTTTTGTTGTTCTTCAAATTTATATCTTTTGTTAAAATTGTATTAATCTCTGGAATACGTGAAAGAGTATCAGCAACAATATTATTTTTTCCGGAAATATATTGAATATCATTGGTAAATTGTGCAATGTATTCAAGATGACGAGTTTGACGAGGTGATCTATCTGTTTTTGAATTTAATATATGTGTTAAAGGTTTGTGATCAGTGTATATAGTAAATGTTCTACCTTCAAGAAAATGTCTGAAATGTTTAATAGAATTGTATATTGCTAAAAGCTCTCTATCAAAAGTTGAATAATTCATTTCAGTTTGAGTTAATTTTCTTGAAAAATATGCAAGTGATTCTAATAAGTTTTCACTTATTTGTTGTAAAACTGCTCCAATTGCAACATTTGACGCATCTACTGCAAGAAATAATTGACCATTTTTATCAAAATGAGTAAGAAGTGTTTTTTGTGTAAAAAGTTGTTTAACATTTTCAAACGCTTTGTTGGTTTTTTTTGTCCAATTTTATTCTTTAAGAGTATTTTTGATCGAAAAAGTTAACATTTCATGTAGTGGACAGAGTTCAGTTGCTAACATTTTAATATATCTATGATAATAATTTACCATACCTAGAAATTTTTGCAATTTATTAATTGAAACTGGTTTATCAAAGTTGGAAATTGCTTCAATTCGTTCTAAGGATGGTCTAATTCCTTCACTTGAAATTTCGTAACTTAGAAAATCTAATTTATTTACACCAAATTTGCATTTAGTAGGTTTAATATTTAAATTATATTTTTCCAATCTTTTAAAAACAGATTTTAAATGTTCCAAATGTTGATCTTCATTATCACTAGCTACTAAAATGTCATCGATATAGACAAAAACGAATTCTAAACCTGAAAATACTTCATTTATGAAACGTTGGAATGTTTGAGCACTGTTTCTTAAACCAAAAGGCATTCGCACGAATTCAAACATTCCAAATGGAGTGGTTATTGCTGTTTTGTGAATATCTTCTTCTGCCATTGGAATTTGATGATAGGCACGAATCAGATCAATTTTTGAAAAATAATTTTTGTTTTTTCAATCTATATTAAGGTCATGAATATGAGGTAATGGATATCTATCTGGTATTGTTATACAATTAAGTCGTCTATAATCTCCACAAGGTCTCCAGTCATTTGGATCTTTTTTAGGGACCAGATGTAGAGGAGAAGCAATGTGACAGTTGGAAGGTCTACATATACCAGTTTTAATTAAAAATTCAAATTCAGTTTTTGCTATTTTTAATTTAATTGGATCTAAACGACGGGGTTTAGAAAAAGGTAATACACCTTTAGTTTCAATGCGGTGAACTGTTTGATGTTGTACTTGTTTGGTATAATCTGGTTCGCAAGTTATTGAAGGGAATTCTTTTAGAATATTTGTAAATTTATTTTCTAACATGGGAATTTTGAGAGAAAATATGTCACAAAAACCAGATGAGCCAGTAACTTTTAATTTTGTTTTTAAATCAGTTATTTCTTTATTTTTGATATCAACTAAAATACCGAATTTTTCTAAGAAATTTGCACCAATAATAGGAGTAGAAATATCTGCAAGAATGAAAGGAAATTCAAAATCTCGTCTCAAACCTAAATCAATTTTTAAAAGTTTTGTACCAAATGTTTCAATACAAGATCCATTTGCTGCAGAAAGTTTAAGATCTGAATTACGTTTATACATTTTAAATTTTGTAGAAGGAACAACTGAAACTATTGCACCTGTATCAATTAAAAAGTTTAATTTATTGAATTTGTCATATACAAATTGATTAACTCCATTATCAGCCACCATCATAATGGATTTGTTTAGTTTAAAGAATTTGTGTTTAAATTTGAATAATTTTTGTTTGAACTGATTACCAACAAATATAATTTTGACCATCTGAACTTCTAGGTTTAGAAAAATTTCGTGATCTATTTTGATTTCAATCTCTAGATCTAGATCGCATTTGTAATTCATTAATGTCTGTAGTTATTTTGTTTAAATTTTGATGAATGGATGTAGTTAATTCAGTTAAATTTTTAATACATTCTGTAAAAATATTAGTTTCAATACTAGCTATTGAAGTATTCTTATAAGAATTTTGTTTATTAATTAAGTCAAAAAGTTTGTCTGAAAGTATAATAATTTCATTAATATTTTGAATATTACTTGAAGCTAAATGTGCTTGAATATCTTGTGATAATTTTCGTATCCATAATTTGACAAGTAATTCTTGACTGATTATAGACTCGGAACCAGTTAAAGATTTCATATATCTAAAAAGGTCTGATGGAGATCGATCACCTAATTTAGTATTTGAAAATAATTTTTCTAACCTTTTCACTTCACTAAGAGAAAATCTTTCAATTAAAACTCTTTTAATAGTCTGATATTTATTAGTTAAAGGAGGTGGTTTGATAATATCTATAATTTTAAAAATAGTTTCTCGTTGAAGAACAATTAATATATTTTGATATTTAATATTATCATTAGTAATGTTATTTATTTCAATTGTGGTTTTTACCACGCTTCAGGACATTCGGTCCAAAATTGAGGTAATTTAATTGATTTAGAAATAGATGTAAAATTATTTTCATAATGTGTAGTGTTATCTGCTTGTATAGTTTGTGAAGAACTTGAATTTGTAGTAGTATTTGTGTTTATGTTTTCATTTTGATTTTCCATTGTTGTTAAATTACGTGTACGTATAGGTGATCGTTGCATTTAAAATAACTTGGAGAAGGAGTTTACAAAATTGATAAAAAATTAAATAAATATATTTAATTAAGATTGAAGAATTATTTAAATAAAATTGATAACTCAATAAAAGAATAATATATATGTATACATATATAAAAAAAAAAAAATAACTTGCTGCGAAAATTGATGTTAATTTATGTATGGCCAAAATTTTTTGATGATGAATTCTAGTTTCCTTATATGATTAACTTCTTATTAACTCAAAGGTAAGTCCTGCATTTGTTGCCTTTTTGCTTTATTTTGTTTTCTTTCGTTTTCTCTTCTTACGTATTCATTTGTATATATGTAGATATTATTGCTTTTTCTTCTTTTCCTTTTTAAATTTTTATTTTGCTTGCTTTCGTTTTATCTTCTTTTGTATTCATTTGTACATTAAATATTATTGCTTCTCTTCTTTTTCCTTTCTTTTTTTTTTTGTTATAACATATAAATCAGCTCTTGCATTCAATCTCAATAGCATCACAGTTACAAATTTTACTTATTTAATTTTTTATGATACAATTTTTATATTTTCAAATGTTCAATCACACGCACATAGATGCAACCGTAAAATTAAGTGGAATTTCTGAATAACTCCAAATTCTTAATTGATATTTGATTTTGAAAATCCGTTATAGTTATTTCGACACCATGTAATGGATTACCAAGATAGATGTTTAATTTATATAGCCTTGTATGAAGATCTTCCGCTTAAGTATTAAAAATAAGTATTTGCCTTATTGCTGAAAGGTTCGCAGGATCGATAATATTTATCGCAAACAACTATATATTAATTATTATGTTTATTTTTATTTTTTTAAATATGATCACAACAAGAATCACATTTTAATAATAATAATAAATTTTAATTTCAAAAATTTTCTCTTTGAAATGAGAAATAAAAAATTATTTTAAAATGAAATAAATGCAAAGTAAAAATGAATAAAGTATACATAAATAATTAATAATAATAATAATCCCTACAGCTGGCATGATACCCTTTTACTGATATGCGAAGTCTGATGTTGTACATGATTATAATAACCGCTCACAATTTTATGGCATTGTATACATTCAAAGTAATATTGCTTCTTTTTAGTAATTTGATAAATCCTTGCTGTACGTTGCAATTCTTTCCCTTTTTTTCCACTACAATTAGTGAATAAATTTCGAATATGAATAACTTGGCGAAAATGTCAACGGCATTGAGCTATTTTATGTGTTTGCAACATATGTCGCAAAAGGTCAACATGTTGCATACCGGACATTTGAGATTTTGCATCATTGGATCTTTTAGCGTTTTCGATTCAATGGGATGTTGCTCCATGACATGTTGTTTATGCGTTTTAAAGACGGCATCAATACAACCACACAATTGACATTCATAATGTTATAACGTAGCATATAACGCAGACGGATTGCCATGGCTGAATTCTGTGCACAACGTGGTCGCTTCAAGCCCCTTGCAATATACTCAGGAGCTCTATATTCCGGAAATATTTAAAACAAACAAAAAAAAGTTCCAAACGCACACACAAAATCGCAGCAGATCAGCATGATTAAGTGCCGTTGTTGGTCGGAGATTCCACAAAAAACTATGCAAAGGCCAATTGTGCTAACTTTCCACAAAAATGAAAACTCCAACCCGCATGAACACCTGCAAAGAAAAAGAAACAAAACATTACGATTTGCACGAAATATATATACATACGTATATGTGCATGCAAATGTGTCTCAAAAGCATGTGCCGGCCGCCACAGCATTTGAGACAGTTTATTTTTCTAAGTAATTTGCGCTGCTACCGAAACGACACAGTATTTCGGGCAGCGCGAATAAAACTTACCTAATCCTGTCCTGATGTCCATGCGCCGTCCATGCGATCCACCCTATCTGCATCCAGGTGCCCAATGTGTCCATGCCGATCTGAAAATAAAGGAAAAATTAGGTTAGGCATACAATTTTCAACAATAATTACAAGTTCACTTACCTATCCTACTGCTGGTGACCACGAGTGCCGGAAACAATTATAATAATGAACTGTGCCATTTTTTCTCTGCTAGCAGAGAAAAAATGAACAATGAATTTTCTCTGTTTCGCACTTCTTCTTTACCTACCATTGTAAGTAAATGTAAATACATATGTATGTACGACATATTTTTCGGTCGCGAGCTTTGTTTGACCACTCACTAGCAAAGCGTGAGTAAACATATATATGTCAGTGTTGCCAGGATACAATTTATTTTGGAGCTAGATTTGAGAAAAAAAAGAGCTAGAAAAGAGCTAGATTTATTCAAGAAAATCCAAACATATAAAAAATTAGCTAAAAGGCACATCAGTATTGTATGTAAGTTTTTACATTTATTTCATACTAGCAGGGTACCCAGCTTTGCTCAGTATGTACCTAAGTAGTTAATAAATTCCTGCTACCTTCAATTGCGAAAACAATTTACAGGCTGAGAAGGTTCAGAACAATATTTATTTTCCCACATTATATCTTCTTTATGTCTACGGCAACCAACTAAAGTAAAGGCGTTTTTAATAGTCTAACTTCGACATTTTGCCATCTCCCCTCTATTTGACTCTTTAGCTTTGCCTAAACATCCACAGAAACAACTTATCTAGAGTTTTATTAAAGATATGCTGATACCCACATAGGACGGCAGTGTACATATGCAATTGATTTTTGATTTAGCTGAAATTGAAAAAAAGTGAACAAAAATTTTAGAGAGGCGCGCTCAGTTTTTTTTTTTGACAAAGTAAGTGAATTTTTCTTCATATAAATTTATGTAAGAAAAAAAATTCCATAGGTGCATACCTCCCTAAAAATCAGTATATCGACAGCCACACTGCAAAACCCCGTAAGTCACTATTTTTCCAAAAATAAGGTTCTGAGCCTTTCCCAAAGATAGTGATATTTCGCACATTAAAATTCAGTCAAAATCGGGTTACAACTTCCCGTTTCTTTCTAGTGGTGAAATGTAATAACGGTCGCTCATATACATATGTTATAATTATCACAGTTTTTTCCCTCTCCTGAAAACTTTTTGGTTTTGAACATACAGGGTTTTGCAGTGTGGCTGTCGATATATTATTTTTGTTTGTCGATATTGATAAAACAAAGTGCAGGTCCCTTTCTAAGCTTCAAGCAGTCCATTAGTGAAACTCTCATCAAAATTCATTTCTTAGTTTCCAAGATCCTTAAGTTCAAACAGACAGACAATAATTTTAAAAATTTATCAGATGAACTCTATAGCATTCCCCAAGTCATCACCAGTTATTTTTTCAAAGATATTTTTAATGTACGACTTTTCTAGAGATTTATTAGAGTATAGATTTAACTTAAACAATGTTTAAAACGTATAAAAAGTATAACTAAGTCAACAAAAAAAAATAAGTGTGTTTTTGAAAAATTATCAAGCTTGATAAATAGTTAAGAAAAAATATTCAATTCTTAGTAAAACTCAAAAATTATTTTTATTTTTGCGTCAAAGCCAAATGAAGTCATTTTAATTCTGACTCAGAATTCAAAACGCTTGAAATATTTTTTCTGATTTTTTATCATGAAGACAGAATCGGAGGGTAAGGTTGTTCAGAATCTTTAGCAACTTAGGAAAGTGTTTTTTACACACAATTTACTTACCTTTCCATTTTGATTCTTGTTCGCAAAATAAACATATGGCATTTAGGAATGTTACTCGAGAAAGTTACCGATTTAGGTATTTGTTATCGGTGAGGGAAACTAAGTTGCCACATGGTACACAATGAAACTAATATAATAATTTCGACGTCGATTACACTGGTTTACAGCCAAAATGCACCAGAAATGGCGCTGATTGTTGACCATCTGTTGAGGTTTCAGCCGCTTGTGGCTGTCCGGTCGTGGCCGTAGACATTTCACCATTCGATGTCGGAGGAGCTAAAGTGTATCCTTCGGTGTAACCTGCCTGCGTGGCGCCGCAAGACCTACAATTCCAACTTGTATTGGCTACATCACTATTTACCCCGACACAATCAAAATGATACCACCTGTCACATGTGTCGCACTGCACCATAAAATCGGTGTCTTTTTCACTGCAATTGGCACAATTGTACTCGATAGTCATGTTTATCAGTTTTTAGGAAATATTCTTAAAGATTTGTTGGCCTTGCGCCTATTAATAAAAACCAATACAACTTTTTTAGATTTGCACTCTTTTATTTGCACTAATTCACTTGCTCTTTATGCGCTATAGGGCTTTAAAAATATTTGTATGATTAATACGCGCTTAATTTCAATTACAAAAAGGCCCTGAATATTTCTTCGGCGGTGCTATTTATAGTGATCCCTTATGGTGTGATCATAAATTTAACTGTTACTATATAACTAATAATTTTCATGTACATTTCATTTAAACGAGTTACAATTCATGTTTTTATGTAAAAGGCTATTTTTTTACTTACATCCAATATGGTTCAGTTACGCGTACATATGCACGTATGTATGTTTATGATATGCCTACATATTGTTGAGAGCTTAGAAAGGAGTGAACAAGTATAACCAGTAGCGTGCGAGGAAGTATACCCAGCGGCAACAGTATTCATTCTTCCAACGCTTGCTGAATTGATGGGGTTTGGATTTTCTGCATTTGGTTCCGGCAGGGACATTAGGGGGGCACCATGAAGAAAATGTCCTAGTGTTAATGCGAGTTGGTCCGTCGGGTCCTCAGAGATATGCCTGGAGTTGAGGACTCCTTCAATACGAACAATGAAGGTCGTGAACTCCTCAAAGGGGAACTTTTGATTACCGGCTACTTTTGTTAAATGGGTTTTAAAACTTTTAACTGCTGCTTCCCAGATACCACCCATGTGAGGAGCATATGGTGGTATGAATTGCCAAGAAAGGCCTTGAGGAGCATATTTTTCGGCGACGTGTTTACCTGCTTCTAGGAGGAAAAGTGGAATTTATTTTGCATCGCTCTATGAGCGCCGACAAAGTTCTTTCCGCTGTCGGACATGATTGTCATTCCGCGGCGGCCAACAAAACGTGCAAAGGCAGCTTCAAACGCTTCGGTGGTTAAGCTTGAACAGACCTCCAGATGCATAGCTTTCGTTGAAAAACAAACAAAGACGCAGACATAGGCTTTGGAGTAGGATGCGCGTCGTAGGGTAGAGGTTATGACGAGGAATGGGCCAGCAAAATCGACTGCTGTCGTGTGGAACGGGACAGTATACGTTGACCTTTCAGCTGGCAGTGCCGCCATGATCTGGAAATTCATCTTCTGCTTGTGAATGCATGACTTTATCCTTTGTGTTTAAGCGACTTAAACAATTTCTTTCGTTTATTTCATTTGCAACCCTTTTTATAATTCTCACCCAGCTTATGAAATATTCTGAAGATATTGTTTTTGGCTGCCTAACCCAACGGGGGGTTTTTCCAAACGAAAATGAGGAAGCCAATCTCGTGCAATGCCTCAGAGCCAACAGTGCTCGCCCCCAATGAATACATACAAGGTGTAACAGATGCTCTGCATCCTCCCAGTTCTATATAGAACACATAAATTAAATAAATAATAATAATAATTTACTAAAAGGTCGTCCCTAGTAACCCGTGCTTTGGACACCCCTGACCTACCCTAAAACAATAATATAATAAAAATCTCAAATACAAAATTAAATTACAAAAAAAAAAAGAAAAAACTTCTCGCTCCCTCATAGCTTAGACACTTTGCTTCAAGCGCGGAATGTAATATTCTTGCTGAACCATCCGAAGCATGAGTTGCTTTTCAGCATGGAACATACGATTATGGGTAAAATCGAGGAACAGGGTACAAAATTTTGAGGCTTCGGGAATGATGATCGCATGGCGTTTATTTTAGCTGAGTGCAGCGTAACTTAGGCGCCCATTCACGCGCAATATTTCCTTCTTGTCTAACATCGGGTTCAATGACAGGAGCGGACTTGCTGATCGGCTTAGAGGCTTTTAATAATGATATTGTGTCCGCATAGTACATTTGTTGAGTTACGATGATAAGGCGTTCTTTTGCATAGTTAATCTCTTCCGTGGAGAGAGAAGGGGTTGAAGGGACTTGTCGTTTCTTCGCTTTGTGGATGAAATGATACACATATACAATAACACGAAGGGCTCTGGCGAAGGAGGAGAAACGTTCCAATGGATGCAGGATGTCCACCGTATGAAATGCTTCGATTCGCTTTTCTTCTGGCGGACTTACGTTTTGAAGTGCTGTGTTGGGCCATAATGTATGAGATTTCGATAGCCATTCGGGGCCTTTCCACCACAGCAAAGATTCTGCTAAGTCTTGGGTTTTACATCCACGGGTACCAAGATCTGCAGGGTTGTCTCTACTTGACACATGACGCCACGTAGCGTTGCTAACATTCTTCAGAACTTCTGCAGTGCGATTCAATACGTAAGTCTTCCATGTGTGGGGTGGTTTTTCTAACCATGCTAGCACGATTGAGGAGTCTGACCAGAGGAGCAGCTCGTGCGGGGGCAAATTTAAATGGGAGCGAATCTGTTTTACCAGTTTGGAGAGTAGTACTGCTCCACACAGCTCTAGACGAGTGAGGCTGACTGTCTTTAAAGGGGTTACTTTGCTTGTTGCAGCTAACAGATGGCTTGTATAGGTATTTTCCGTGGGCTGTACTCTAAAATGCACGCAAGCGCAGAAGGCTTTTTCTGAGGCATCGGAAAATACGTGCATTTGGAAAGATTTATGCGGAGAAAAGTCGACCCATCGAGGGATTTTTATATTGCTTAAAGCGGAAAGATTTTCCCTAAGGACGTTCCATTTATGGAAGGAGAGGGGTTTAACGTGCTCGTCCCAGTCTGTTCCTTCCAACCACAGTTGTTGGAGGAGAGCTTTGGCTAAAATCATTATTAACGATAGCCATCCTGCCGGGTCAAACAATTTCGCGATTGCCGGCAATATTTGTCGTTTTGTGGTTGAATAAGTGGCTGGTAGAGGATCATAGGAATAAGAAAAGGAGACATTAAGAGCATTCCATTTTATACCTAGTGTTTTTGTAGAGCTGACATCATGGAACTTTAGAAAATCTGCGTCAAGGAGGTCAGATTTTGGAATAGACTTCAATATGTCTGGGTGATTGGCCGTTATTTTCTTTAGGGGGAAACCGGCTGATTTTAATCTTCGATAGCTTCATTCATGGAATTTATTGTGGACTGTAGATCGTATCCGCCATAGAGAATGTCATATATATAAGTTTCATGCAGAAGTACATTGTTGGCGGTGGAGAATTCATCTTTGGTGTCTTCAGCTAGCTGATGGAGGGTGCGAATAGCTAGGTATGGTGCACAGTTGACACAAATTTGAAATCTTCAATAGGTGAGGTTGAAGATCTACGAAAAACTACTCGTTGAAAATCTTGATCATCAGGATGAACGAGTATTTGGCGTTACATCTTTTCGAAGTCACCGTTAAAAACGAACTTGTAGAGGCGCCATTGTAGAATAATAAGCATCAAGTCGTTTTGCAGAGTGGGGCCAGTGTATAACACGTCGTTCAGTGAACTTCCTGAATGCGAGAGTTTAGAGGCATTGAAGACCACACGAACTTTTGTGGTTTTGCTATCCGGTTTTATAACCGCATGATGGGGTAAATAGAAGGAATAATATTTTTCTTCCTTAATAATTTCAAGGGAGGAGGTGGACTCCATGTTATTCATTGTTAAATATTCCTCCAGAACTTCGTAATACTTTTCTTTGAGTTCTGGTTTCTCTTCTAGGCTTCGTTCTATACTTATGTATTGCTGCTGAGCAGCCGGTCGTGAGTGGCCGAGGGCTATTTTTTCATGTAGCGACCATCTGCTTGTCTACTGGTGGTCTTTTTGTAGAGCTCTTCGCAAAACGCGTCTTCATCAGTCAGGGGCGTGGTGGAATGAACTTCTTCTTGCTCCCAGAAAATTTTAAGGAGTTCATTAAGGGAGTCATCAGGCTTTTCAAGTAAGTTGGTAGAAAAGGACGAAATTTGCTCCGTTATTGGGCCACTTAATATCCATCCGAATATAGTGCTTTGAGCTATAAGGCTACCAGCGACGTTGGTTTCGAGACCTTGAAGGAGGATTTGTGGAAGTATGTCACTGCCAATCACAATATCTATTCTACCTGGCGCGTAGAATTTGGGGTCCGCTAGTGTAAGAGAGGAGAACTTTTGGATATCATCGATTTCTACTTTAGACGAAGGCAGGAAGTGGGTTAATTGCGGAAGAACTATCGCTTGGGTCCGGATTTGGGTCTTTGAATCCAAGGAACAAATTGTCAGAGAACAGATTTTGTTAGAATTTTCGTTCGCCCATACCTAATATTTGGTAACTTATTCTCTTTGTGGGTAAACCGAGTATTTTTTGGATTTTGGAGGAAACGAAAGATTTCTGGGAACCCTGGTCTACCAACGTTCTTTCTTTATTGGCAGAGAAGTGCGAAAGGACTGTGGTTTGGTTCGAGGAAGAGGCTTCAGTCCGCGATTCTTGCGACTGCATTGCCTGTTTAGAGGTAGAAGGTTTTTCTTGGTCATTGCTTACTTGAGGAGTGACCTTAGTATAACTCCTTCGCTGAGGATGGCGGGAAGTGTTGGAGTTACATGGCTGACGGTTTTGGTAATGAAGCAGGGAGTGGTGCCGCTTTTGGCAATATACGCACTTGAAGTTGCTGGCACATTTAGACTCGAGATGGGAAAAGGCCAAACAATTTTTACAATATTTGTTGTCAGTGACAAATTTATTCCGTTCTGCCACCGATAATTGCTTGAATTTGACGAAAATTCATCATCGAATGGTTGGAATTGCATAACTTGCAGGATACCTGTCACGCTTGCTCGCTATGGTACGAGAGAGACTTGTTTCTAAAACTATTATTATGGGGTATCGACGCTCGGTTGTTGAAGCTCGAGTTTGAGGTCCGAGGTTTGCTCGGTCTATAAGTACCGAGCCGTTCTACAACTTCATATCTGGCCGTGAGGATTTTGTCCATTTCGGACCATAGGGGCAATTCTTTCCTAGACTCAAGAGATTGTTCCCATAGAGCTAGGGTTTCATCGGGAAGCTTAGATGAACATAAGTATATGAGGATAGGATCCCAATTGCTAGTGGGTACGTTGTTGGAGTTAAGGGTAGACAGACAGTTATTAATTGTGGTTTGAACTTCTTGAATTCTTTCCCCACTTTCATAGAATACAGGCTGAATATTAAAAAGGGTTTTAAGCTGACTATCTCAAGAATTCTACGGTTCTCGCATCTGGACTTAAGGGCCCCCCACGCGAGCTCGAAATTTTGGTCATTAAGCGGGTATTTTTGAATTATGAGGTGTGCTTTTCCCCGGGTTTTTTGTCTCAAGTGATATAATTTTTGTACTTGAGAGAGTCTGGGGTGATTTATGTACACTGCCGTGAACATATCTCTAAAGGAGGGCCAAGTATCGTATCCTCCGTGGAATACTTCTGTGTCACATGCTGGGACTTTGAGGTAGGGTTCGGAGGTGGCTGGCGCTGCTGTTGCCTCTTGTTGATGTGGAGTTATGGGACCTGGATCCAGTTCCGCGAGCTGCTCATTTATTCTGGTCCGTGTCATCATGTTGTTCTCCATTGCTTTCTCATATTTTTGGTCAGCGCTTCCAGGGACTGTTCATCCTTCAGATTTAGGTGCGCTGCTTCATATGCCCGTTCTACTGCTGAAATGTGTCTGTTGAGTTCCTCCAAGTATGTCTGCAAACTGGGTTTTGTGTGGGTTGTCTCATCAATGTTCCACCATTTATCGCAGAATTTTTCGAGCTTATTTATCTCAAACAGGGATCTTTTTCCAATCTTGGATAATTCTTCGTCTTCCGATTGAGATTTTGACCGTGTTTTTGGTCCGAGTGGAGGGGGTAGGAAGTTTTTATTTATTTCACCTTTATCTTCAGCCATTTTTATGAGGGTATTCTATAAAATTTGTCTTATGAGATATATTTGTTGAAAGAGGTGTGTATTAATGAGTACACAAAAATATTTTATTGAATGTGTATAAGGAGTACACAAACTATATTTAGAAGAAGTGTATAAGAAGTACACAGAAATATTTTTGAAAATGTGTATACGGAGTACACAAATATTAAAAAAAAATGTGTATAAGAAATACACAAGGGTTAATAATAATATTAATAATTATTTGTAGTGTATTTAACACTAATATGGGTAAAACTAAGAGGTTTATTCGATTTTCGTGTGTTTTTTCCCACTATATTTTTGAGACCGTTTTTATGAGTTGCGGCCCACTGTATCTTGTGTTAACAGCTGTACTTATCAGTATGTACCTGTCTCAGCGCTTCCGAGTACAAGTAAACAGATATATGCAAAATGTAACTGTTGCTAATGGCTAGTTATTAAACCAAAGAAAATGGGTAAGAGAATGAGTGGGAAGAGAGGAAGCAATATTTGGCGCTGAGTGCAGTGCGATGGTGCTTTTGTTGTCGTGTTATAGCGGGGTTCTTATGTGGCTGCGAAGTTTGTGAACTAATAGTGGGTCGTATGTGGTAAAAGGGTAAAGCGAAAATTGGCAATGTACGTATATTTATAAATCCTAGGTTTGAAGGGGATGTGTGTATATAAATATGTATTTGATTTATATGTCTTAGCGGATTAGAGGGGTGAGTTTATAAATTTGAGGTGTTTTACGACAGCATAAATTGAGAACATAAGAGGTTTCTCATCTACTGCTTTAAATAACCGCTAAGTTATATACATAAATCTAAATATCGTGTATGTATGTGGCGGAAAAAAAATTTTAACGGAACTTACTTTGGTCTGGTCCCTGACTACCTGTTTTGTTATGGACTGCTGTCGATTTCCTGGTAACGGGGGATGTGTGTTGCGGCTTTCCTAATGATGATTTTTGGTTTGGCTGTACTTCCTCGGTGGAAATTTTTTCCGGTACAGTTTTATATTTTTGTCGGTATTTTTTTCCAGTCACAAAATTTTAATTTTTCTGTTTTATCTTTTCCGCTCACCAATTTTGAAACATTCTTTTCAGGTCAACAATATAGTAATTTTCTCTTTTTTCAGGTAAGTTTTATTCAACTTTTTCACCTTTTCCCTTCTTTCCTCAAATTTTTGATCAAAGCACCACTTTTTAATCAATATTTTATTTTTCTTTTCAGTTTTTCTTTCTCAGGTTTTTCTTTGTTTTATTATTTTTCACTGTTTATTTTCTATGTTTTTCTCAGTTTTTATTCACAAGTAGTTTTTCCACCTTTTGTTTGCAGCAGTTTTTTCTTTTTTCGGAGCACCCCAATGCCTTTTTGAAATATACCACTTACTTTCGCTTTTTTTTTGTAAGTTAAAAATTTATAAATTTTTTATTTTTAGTTTTTTTTTTTGAAGCACCCACTTTTAATAATTTCGTTTTTTTGTTTTTTAATTTTTATGAATTTTTCTATTTTCAGGTTTTTGTTCTTCACCTTTCTTTTCAGGTTTTTTCGAATCTTTTTTTCTAACTGTTTTTCTTTTACAGGTTTAACAGTTTTTTTTGGAGCACCCACTTTTAATAATTTCGCTTTTAAGTTTTTATGACTTTTTCTCTTCTCAGGATTTTGTTCTTCACCTTTCTTTTCAGGTTTTTTCGAATCTTTTTCTTGTAACTTTTTTTTCTTTTACAGGTTTAATAGTTTTCACTTATTTTCACCTATTTTTCTTATCTAGCACCATTTGCCAGTTTAATTATAATTTTTTTCAGCTTTAAAAATTTTTTGTTTGTTTTTAGGAGCACCCTAGCGAAGTTGGTTGCGCACTGTACTTGATTTTTTGAATCACACTTGGCACACCGATCTAATGGGCTTCTTCGCTGGTTCACTTTGGCACCGAGAGGACCATGTTTAGATTTCACTCTAAGGGGGTAGGGGCACTCACCACTGCTGCACTAAAGCCTTATAGACTGTTCATGCTGAGACAGCATTTTGCATTTACCTCGCATTCTAGCATTTAGCCCAAAAAGCAGCTTTTATTTTCGCATTTTCCATACACATTTTACCACCTAAATGCAACTTTATTTTTGCATTAGCATTATAAATGCAGGAATTAACCCTGCAATATTCGAAAAAAATCTAGGTTTTAATTTAGAGGAATGGCAATACTGGGGGCATTTTTGACAGTTTCTTTCATTCTCTGACATTCAGCAAAATAAATATAATTTATTTAAAAATTCGCACTAGTTGGAATTTAAATTCTTAAAAGTATTTTTGAAGTGCATTATTTCGGTAATTATTTACGACCTCCACCGAGTGCTAAAATACGTCCAGAGAATCTTAAAGAGACTAGTATCCGTCCAAGGAATTAGTTTGGAATAAAGTACGAGAGCAGCCGTTGCATCCAAAACTATCAATATCGTTATCCAAATACGCGTTTCGCGCCCAGTTAAACGAATATAGCTCCAAAGATGAATTGTTTTTAGTAGTTTGCAAGAAAAGTTCCAAATGTCGGTCATTTCCATGTGGTTGTTGTAATCACAAATTTGGTCGTGCCAAACTAGAAGGTAATACTAAAAGGCGTTTTAACCTCCGTAACAATAATTTGTTGGGAGAAATCCAAGTTATCATTTCGGTTAAGAGATATTTGCAGCTAAAAGTTTCAGTGAAAAGCTATTAGTGCAAAACCGAAAACTGACCCAGGTCTGATCCCAAATTCGGGGTGTGATCCATGGTATTTCTGTGCAAAACATCTTTCCGAATTGGCGGCCTTCGGCCGTGCTTCAAAAAAATAACCATTAATTACAATTAATACAATTAGCCAGTATTTCTGCGCCGAAAAGACTTTTTTGGCACGACCAAATTTGTGATTACAACAACCACATAGAAATTGGCGACATTTTTGAACTTCTCTTACAAACTACTAAAAACAATTGATATTCGGAGCTATATTCGTTTAACTGGGCCCGAATCGCGTATTTGAATAACGATATTGATAGTTTTGGATGGACAGTAGCACCGGCTGCTCTCGTAAGCAATTACCTTAATGGTTCCAACATTCATTCCAAAATAATCAGGCTGGTTCTGCAATTCACATGCATTAAATAATTAATATTTTTGTTTTTACAGTTTGTATTTATAAATATGAAGCGGTCCCGTGGTCTTTGGTCCCCAGATGCGGAGGAGGTGCTGATAGGGTTTTGGGAACAAATTTTGGACCAGCTTAGAGGACCCCGCAAAAACAGCCATATCTACCAAGAGATGGCGGCAGAGATGCAGGGACAGAGATATGCTGTCGACTCCTCTGCATTAAAGCCAAGCTGGACAACTTAACGGCGAAGTATAGGTAAAATATTTAACAGGATAATTGGTGGGTTAACAATCCACAACCTATCCAGCATCGTGGAAGAAAGCTATGCAGGTAAGCACAAGGTTTTGTAATAACATGCAGATTTATTTAATATTTTATTTATATTATGTATTGAGATATAGTATATTTTTCATATTTTTATGAGTACAAAAATTGTATTTCACTTTCAGGTCGAACCTCGTCAACTGTAAGCTCGCCGCTGTCGATATCGCCACTGTCCCAGCTATCACCACTGGCGATATCTCCATCGCCATTGCCATCACCATCTCCATTGGCATCACCATCGCCATTACCATCACCATCACCATCGCCGTCTTTATAACTATTTGTGAGAAGATGGGACATAGCTTCCCAGAAGGAATGGAGAAGTTGGACCATTCAAACAAGGAGTTTATAGCAATAGAGAAGGAGAAGCTAGCAACTATGAAGGAGCTTCAAGAAGACAACAGTAGGTTTTTTTATAGAATTTTTCAGAGTACTTCGTTCAATCCAAAATTTGTAAAGATGGTGAAAACTGCTGTGCCAATACTTCTGTTCGTCACTGTACATATTTAAAATGGTTGGGAATTAATTTATAGTTTTAGTACAAAGATTTACATACTTAAAATACTTCAATGAAATAGTTATAAACTATTTTTTTATAGTAATATTAACATACATTAAATTTTTATGAATTCGTTTTTTTAACATATTGCATTGTTGTTTATTTTTAAGTTTTAGATTTTTAAGTGCCTGTTGAAATATAATATAATTAAAAATAATAAAATATAAGCATAATATAATAAAACAAATATAATATAATAAAAACTAATATAATAAAAAATAATAAAATATAAATATAATATAATAAAACAAATCCTACTAATATTATAAATGTGACTGTAGCGATGTTTGGATGTCCAGACGTTTGCTTTTGTTCCCTAAAAACGTGAGAATGGCTGGACGGATTTTGTTGAAATTTGGCACGCCTACAGGTTATAGTCTGGAAGGAGCTATAGGCTATTTTTGTTTTAATTTTGGGGGTTCCGACCCTGCTAGGGACCGTTTCTTTTCGAAATTTTTTGTATTCCATATAACTCTAGGTATATTGAACCTATACTTATGATATTTCGCATAAAGGTATAGAAAGATCGTACAATATGGGTATCAAACGAAAGGGGAAGGCGCCAGGTTTCATTTTAGCTTCGATATATTTCGATAAATTGATCGATAACTAAGTTATCGGTCAAAATTCGATTACCCGAAAACCTTAATATTACTCTGCAATATGGGTATCACACGAAAGGGGATAGCTCCAGCTTTCATTTGGACTTCGATAGGTTTCGATAAATGTATCGATAACTGAGTTATCGGTGAAAATGTTATTGCACAAAAACCTTAAAATTGCCCTACAGTATGGGTATCAAACGAAAGGGGAAGGCCCCAGGTTTCAATTTAGCTTTGATATATTTCGATAAATTGATCGATAACTAAGCTATCGGTCAAAATGCGATTGCCCGAAAACTTCTATATTACCCTACAATATGGATATCAAAGGAAAGAAGATAGCTCCAGGTTTCATTTGGACTTCGATATATTTCGATAAATTTATCGATAACTGAGTTATCGGTGAAAATGTTATTGCACAAAAACCTTAAAATTGCCCTACAATATGGGTATCAAACGAAATGGGAAGGCCCCAGGTTTCATTTGTACTTCAATATTGTTCGATAAATTGATCGATAACTGAGTCATCGGTCAAAATGCGATTACCCGAAAACCTCCATATTACCCTACAATATGGGTATCAAACGAAAGGAGATAGCTCCAGGTTTCATTGGGACTTCGATATATTTCGATAAATTTATCGATAACTGAGTTATCGGTGATTGCCAAAAAAAACTTAACATTACTCTATAATATGGGTATAAAACGAAAGGAGAAGGCAGCAGGTTTCATTTGGACTACGATAGGTTTCGATAAATTGATCGATAACTGAGTTATCGGTGAAAATGTGATTGCCCAAAAACCTTAAACTTGACCTACAATATGGGTATCAAACGAAAGGGGAAGGCCCCAGGTTTCCTTTGTACTTGGATATATTTCGATAAATTGATCGATAACTGAGTTATCGGTCAAAATGCGACTGCCCGAAAACCTCTATATTACATTACAGTATGGGTATCAAACGAAAGGAGATAGCTCCAGGTTTCATTTGGACTTCGATCTATTTCGATAAATTTATCGATAACCGAGTTATCGGTGATTGCCCAAAAAACTTAACATTACTTTATAATATGGGTATAAAACGAAAGGAGAAGGCCGCAGGTTTCATTTGGACTTCGATAGGTTTCGGTAAATTGATCGATAACTGAGTTATCGGTGAAAATGTGATTGCCCAAAACTTGCCCTACAATATGGGTATCAAACGAAAGGGGAAGGCCCCAGGTTTCATTTGTACTTCGACATATTTCGATAAATTTATCTATAACTGAGTTCTCGGTAAAAATGCGATTGCAGAAAAACCTTAATATTACCCTACAATATTGTATCAAATCAACATTTGAAGTTGAATTCATCCTGGCACAATGTGTCAAAATTGAATTCTTGAAAGGCCCCCTAACGTTACCAACGAATACCTCAAAAGAGCATTTTTGAAAACCAGTTTTTAATATTCTTTTTCAAAATTTGGTAATTTCTTCAGTAGGAAATAATCATACTAATATTATAAATGTGAATGTAGCGATGTTTGGATGTCCAGACGTTTGCTGAGATGAGAATGGCAAGACGGATTTTGATGAAGTTAGGAACGCCTACAGGTTATAGTCTGGAAGGAGTTATAGGCTATTTTTTTTTATTAATTTTGGGGGTTCGGACGCTTCTAGGGACCATTACTTTTTGATATTTTTTCCCCCATACAATTCTGAGTATACTTGACCTATACTTATGATATTTCGCATATATGTAGGTATAGGATGGCCCCAGGTTTCATTTGGACTTCGATATATTTCGATAAATTTATCTACAACTGAGTTATTGGTCAAAATGCGATTTCAGAAAAACCTTAATATTACCCTACAATATTGTATCAAATCAACTTTTAATTTGCATACATCCTGGCACAATTTGTCAAAATTGAATTCTTGAAAGGCCCCCTAACGTTACCAACGAATACCGCAAAAAAAAATTTTGAAAACCGGTTTTCAATACTCTTTTTTCAAAATTTTCAAAATATTCGAATTTGGTAAATTCTTCAGTAGGCAATAATATTATATAAATATGAAATCTTAAAGTATATTATTGATTTTGAAAGGCCCCCTAACTACTTACATCCCGAGCAACGCCGGGTACCCTGCTAGTATAATATAATAAAATCCCTAAAGATGAAATATAATATAATAAAAAATAGTATAATAAAAAATAATAAAATATAAATATAATATAATAAAACAAATATAATATAATAAACAGTATTAAAATATTAATTAATTGTTATTTTAAATTTATTGATATATTTACAAAAAATACAATAAAAAATCAAAAAAGATGTTAACAAAAATGTGTACAGATTCTGGTAAGGCTTGATGCAAGTTTGTTGATTGGTGTTGTGTTCTCCTTACCTCATTTCTGGTTTGTTCGGTCAGCCAAGCAGAACAAATCGGATCCTTTTCAGCTATCAAAAAATTGTGCAAAACGCAACAAGCCTTTATAATAGAATTCGCGTTATCTATTACGTTATCAATACATTTTCCAATAAGGCGAAACCTGGAATGGTAAACATATTAATTGATATTATCAAAGTTATTGATGTTGCTCGCATGAAGGCGTTTACCTAGCTTTATATTGTCCGAAAGCATTTTCAACCACTCTTCGAGATTTGGCATGTTGGTAATTGTATGCTTTCTGCGCTGGTGTTTTATCTAATCTAAATGGATAGAGTTTCATTAAATATTTGGAAAGACGAAAAGCCGAGTCTCCAAGTATAATTACTGGAACATTAAAGTCCCCCAAATTGGTGCTCATCGAGCTTAAAAGGGAACAGTTCTCCAGTTCGCGTTTTAGGCTTGAGTTTTAGAAAATTTGGGAGTCATTGCATCTCCCTGAACTTCCCACGTTAACCCTTTCGGTACGAACGGGACTTATATGTCCCGGCACATGTTTGAAGATACCTAGCATGGAAATTTCGTACTTAATGCCATTCTTAACGGTATTTGCTTCCGTTATTTGAAGGTAAATTGTAAACACGCGTTCTTTAGTCGAAAAACAAAAGCAAAAGTGGACGCGAATTTTGCAAGTGGTAGGTTTTTTTGCGATTTTTCGTGGTTTTTTAGCTTCAAAGTTTACTGAAAGTATATTTATTTATTGTGCTAGTGATCTATTATTATATTGAGGTAAGTAAGTATACGTTTTTTTGTTATTTATAAAATTACTGGCATTTTTATCCCGGCGGGAAGTATGTGTCCCATCAGTATTCTTGTTGGGCTCAAACTGTCCCATTCAGGATTAAAAATGCCTTTTCTTGTATATTTATTGGAATAATATAAAACTATTTTTTATTTTTAAACTTGTACTGTTATTTTTCTACAGACGCATAATGCCTAAAGTACTTGACAAGGATGCAATTGCTAGCATTTTGGAGTCATCTAATGAGGAAGATGACTTTTCGGACGGCAGTGATGATAACTTTGAGCCTTATAGTGAGGTTTTATCTACTGATGAGAGAAGCATTCAGGATGATAGTGAAGAGGATGCGGAAGAGGCTATAAAATCGGCAATATCGCGGGATAGATTTCTGTTACTGTCATCAAAAATGTATTTTGCTTCACCTGAAAAACCTGAAGGAGCATCCAAGCTGTATTATGTGGAAGATATTGTGGAGTGCCTAAAGTCTCGATTTGCAAGTGCAAGGAACGAAAGTGCTTACCAAAGTATCGATGAAAGCATGACGAAGTTCAAGGGCCGTTCTTCCCTGAAACAATACCTACCATTGAAGCCTACTAAGCGCGGTATTAAAATGTGGCTCAGGTGTGATGCTCTCTACTGTGGGAGAGAAGAAGGAACTGTCGAGGGAACCCTAGGCGAGCGCGTCGTAAACCAATTAGCTGCAACAATTCGAGAAACAGATGTAACTTTGTGCTTCGATCGGTTCTTCACAAGTATCAATCTCCTAGAGAGTTCTAGTTATGCAGCGTTGGGAACCGTTATGACAAACTGTAAAAAATCGACGTAAAGCTGAACAAAGGTCAATGCGTTTTCCGAGCAAGCAACACAGGTTTGATGTTTACCAAATGGCATGACACCAAGGAAGTAGTCCTTGTTAGCAATTGCCATTCGTCTGAAGTATCTCAGATCGAAAAGAAATTGAAAAACGGTCAAAAAATGAATGTGGAGTGTCCCGAAATTATTAAGTTTTACAGAAAGATAATGGGCGGAGTGGACAGAGCTGATCAAATAGCAGGTCAATATGAGCTGGATCGGAAATCTAACAAATGGTGGAAAAAAGTATTTTATCGATTATTGATGATGTCAGTGGGAAATTGCTGGGTAATCAGTTCCGAACTTGGACGGAGAAAAAATCCACTCTTAGATTTTATGATCGTTCTGGCGGAAGATATGATAGCCGAAGGTAAAAAAAGAGCTTCTGTTAGTCGATCCGGTACATCTGGAAGAAAAAGGAAACTATTTGCAGGACATCTTCCTGTTCCCATTGCTAAGCGTAGGCGTTGCATAGGTTGTGCACAACAAAATAGAGAAAGGCGAACAAAGACACTGTGCGAAGAATGCCAGATTCCTCTTTGCAAGGACTGTTTTGCTCCTTACCATAAGTAAAAACCACTTTTTTTATACTGTATTACTTGCTCATTGTTTTCTTCTTTTCACTTTACTGAAACTATATGTTGAATTCAAAATAAAACATGAATTATTATATAAAACCAAATGGCATTAATATTTTAGATATTGGATCATAAAATACTAAAAGGGGCAAATAAGTCCCAGCCAAAAATACTGGCGGGACATATATGTCCCAGCCCCTCCCACCGCCCCTTTTTAACCGAATACAATTTTGATGTGACAAACATATAAAATAATTTGTATTTCCGCTAGCGGCTTTCCGTACCGAAAGGGTTAATGTACAGAAAACGATACTTAAAAGTGAAAGAAAATCGCGCATTAGCTTTCGTGTGCACATACAATAAAAAGGTGGAGAGAACGTTTGGCTTGGTACATACTTTGCGTCAACTAGAGCTAATAAAACTGTTGAATACCACCCTTTAAAATTCATATAATCTACAGCATCTTCTCGTTTAGGGTGAATCTCTATGTGACAGCCATCTGCAGGCGCGTATTCAGGGGGGGGTTTCGGGGGTTCAACCCCCCCCCCCCCCCCGAAATTTCCGAAAATTAAAAATTAAATATCTGTACTCTATTCACTTTTAAAACTTCTGTTAAGAAAATAGCATTAATAGAAATAATGAAAATACGAAAGAATAAAATTACATAAATAATATTTCACACTGAGAGAAGTTATTGGTAGTCCCTAATCAATTATCAGAGCGAGTCTGAGAGGTCACAACTAAACTCCTGCACAGTGTTGCCAGGATACAATTTATTTTGGAGCTAGATTTGAGAAAAAAAAAGAGCTAGATTTATTCAAGAAAATCCAAAACATATAAAAAATGAGCTAAAAGGCACATCAGTATTGTATGTAAGTTTTTACATTTATTTCATACTAGCAGGGTACCCAGCTTTGCTCGGTATGTACCTAAGTAGTTAATAAATTCCTGCTACCTTCAATTGCGAAAACAATTTACAGGCTGAGAAGGTTCAGAACAATATTTATTTTCCCACATTATATCTCCTTTATGTCTACGGCAACCAACTAAAGTAAAGGCGTTTTTTAATAGTCTAACTTCGACATTTTGCCATCTCCCCTCTATTTGACTCTTTAGCTTTGCCTAAACATTCCCCAAGTCATCCACAGAAACAACTTATCTAGAATTTTATTAAAGATATGCTGATACCCACATAGGACGGCAGTGTACATATGCAATTGATTTTTGATTTAGCTGAAATTGAAAAAAAGTGAACAAAAATTTTAGAGAGGCGCGCTCAGTTTTTTTTTTTTTTTTGACAAAGTAAGTGAATTTTTCTTCATATAAATTTATGTAAGAAAAAAAATTTCATAGGTGCATACCTCCCTAAAAATCAGTATATCTTTTTTGTTTGTCGATATTGATAAAACAAAGTGCAGGTCCCTTTCTAATCTTCAAGCAGTCCATTAGTGAAACTCTCATCAAAATTCATTTCTTAGATTCCAAGATCCTTAAGTTCAAACAGACAGACAATAATTTTAAAAATTTATCAGATGAACTCTATAGCATTCCCCAAGTCATCACCAGTTATTTTTTCAAAGATATTTTTAATGTACGACTTTTCTAGAGATTTATTAGAGTATAGATTTAACTTAAACAATGTTTAAAACGTATAACTAAGTCAACAAAAAAAAATAAGTGTGTTTTTGAAAAATTATAAATAGTTAAGAAAAAATATTCAATTCTTAGTAAAACTCAAGAATAATTTTTATTTTTGCGTCAAAGCCAAATGAAGTCATTTTAATTCTGACTCAGAATTCAAAACGCTTGAAATATTTTTTCTGATTTTTTATCATGAAGACAGAATCGGAGAATCGGTTGTTCAGAATCTTTAGCAACTTAGGAAAGTGTTTTTTACACACAATTTACTTACCTTTCCATTGTGATTCTTGTTCGCAAAATAAACATATGGCATTTAGGAATGTTACTCGAGAAAGTTACCGATTTAGGTATTTGTTATCGGTGAGGGCAACTAAGTTGCCACATGGACACAATGAAACTAATATAATAATTTCGACGTCGATTACACTGGTTTACAGCCAAAATGCACCAGAGACGCCATAGTGAAATTCCTATGTAAAATCACCTCCTTATTCCGAAAATCAAGGTTAGTTTTACTTGAATGGTACCGTTTTTGAGATATTTACGATTTACCGTTATTTCAAAAAACAAAAAAGATAGCTCCACTTAATCGTGTATATCTCAAGAACAAACTGAGCTCTTCCAAAATGGTTTGAAAAATTTGAAAGCTTATAAAATTTACTATCACCCCTATTCTGCATTTCGACTTGGATCGAAAATTTCTCCGCTTGGCAACTTTGGTATTCTGCGTTTCAATTCCGCTACGTTCAACTTCGAAACTTCCAATTCTGCTAATTCTGCACTTCGATCGTAGCTCCGTTTTTCTACGTTGGAATTTTGTTGGCGGATAACTGCTTGTTTTTTATTTTGCAAACAATTTACGATTAATTTCCGCGATTTTTTGTTGAAATTCTTAAAATTTAAGTAAAACACGTATGTAAAAGTTGTAAAACGATCGCTATATTTTGTTTTTGTGCTCTTATGATGTTTTTTGATATGTTTGCAGGGTAATTGTTTTCTACCGGTGCCAAGTGCAAATATTTGTCCAAAAATGTAGGGAGGGGTATTAAAAGACGCGTTCCCGATGCCAGGAATGTGAATCCGCCTACGGAGATCTAATACTTTTGGACGCGCATTAGCATCGGCACCGGTTGTAAACAATTACAAATTGGACTAGCATTCAAAACACCAAACAATATTACTAACGAAATTAAAACTAAGGTAATGGCTTTGACTTTGCCATTATATCCAAACGTGCACCGGCGGCCACTCCACACCACCCACTCATACTCTGTAAACTGCTTTGTCAGTTCCGGGGCGGCCGATGTCTTCCTACAGCGAAAAGTACCACCTGCGGTCAGACTTAACCCTGACATGTTTAATGTTTGCTCGGCGTATGGTGTGGCCCCACGATGCGACGCCAACCATCTGTGTACCTGGTCGACAAAGCGCACTCTTCTAGCACTAGCTCTATGGAAAATACCAGCTACCTACTGACGATGTGGTAACATCCACCAACAGTGTCCTCTTGCTTTTTGTTGGTCCTTCGTTGTCTGCTACAATCTGTCAATTGATCTATAAAATTTCACTCAATTTATTCAATAATGCTCTAACATATACAATTAAGTTTATAAATCATAATAAAGCTTTACTTTTATTTCAAAAGTAATAATTTGTGTAATTTAAATTGCTTTGTTATGTTTCAATTTCACACATTCCAAGGCAAACAGCTGACTTCGAAAAACTTATAGCTCTTCCTCTTCTTCTTTCGATCCAAGCGTAACTCAGAATGCATGTTTACGATCCAAGCGGAGCGTAGAGCGGGAACGTAATTGTAATGCAGAATAGGGGTGTATAATCAGTACATACAACACTTTTTGCTAGGTCCTGCAGATTCAAACATATTATTTATTTATTTAAGTCAATGGTGTTACAAACCTTACAGACTATATGACAACTTAAGTATAGACTAAAATTAAAATTACGAACTAACAATCAGACAAAATAGACAGACAGCTCTTAAAAACAGAGAAACTAGAAAATAAATTAACATCAATACCTTTATAGTAGAGCGAGTTGAAGTCCAATAGCATTCTAGTGATAGGCTCATTTCTAGCGTAATTGCACCTAAAGCATTCAGTCACAAAAAAGTCAACATGACGTAAAGATCGACTTGGAACATTAAGATTTACGAGTTGCAACAAAGGCGGACAGTCGATTATGCCATTAATCAAACCATGTAAAAACAATAGACCAGCCAAGGTCCTCCTACAAGCAAGGGTTTGTAAATCTATCAGCCTACAGCGAGAAATATACGAGGGAATAGGAAAGTCAAACCTTATTCGCCAAAACGCAAAGTGCATAAATTTTCTTTGAACACGCTCAATTCTATTCGAGTGATTAGCATAGGATGGGTTCCAAACAATAGCAGCATATTCGAGCCTTGACCTAACAAACGCATTGTAGAGTACTTTTCTAGTATAAGGGTCACTAAACTCACGGCTGTTCCTTTTAACAAAAGCAAGGGAAGAGTATGCCTTAGGAATAATGAAATTTAAGTGATCCGTAAAAGTGAAACGTGAGTCATAAATTATTCCCAGGTCTTTGATTTTAGTAAATGATTTTAGCGATGTATTGGCAATATAATAGGATGATTGCAAAGGAGATCGTAATTTATGGTATGTAACGACACAGCACTTATCAATGTTGAGAGACAACATATTCCGCCTGCACCAGACGTCAAACGAATTAAGCTCACTTTGAATAACATCCACATCAGCTTGGGATTTTACTGCCAAGAAAATTTTCAAATCATCAGCATATAGGAGATGACCAGAATGTTGAAAGCAAGAGCTAACATCATTGATAAAAATCAAGAATAACAAAGGGCCCAATATACTACCTTGGGGAACACCAGAGGTTGCAATGTACGGAGGTGACTTAGCTTTATCAACTTGCACAAAATTAACTCTATTATTAAGGTAGGACCTAATCCAAAGCAGAAACTGATTATGGAAACCTAATGCATGAAGTTTAGAGATTAACAAATTGTGACTGACCCTATCAAAAGCTTTGGAAAAGTCCGTGTAGATAGAGTCAACCTGATAACCTCTTACAAAGGCCGATGTGCAGTAGTTGGAAAAAACTAAAAGGTTTGTAACAGTTGAGCGCCCAGGTACAAAACCATGTTGTGCCAACGAAATTAACGGTTTAATCGCAAAAGAGAGTTTAGAGCTGATAGTCTTTTCGAACAACTTAGCGAAGTTGGAGAGCTTCGAAATTGGCCGATAATTAGATATGTCACATTTATCACCAGCCTTGTAGATGGGAGCAACCGAAGCTACCTTCCAGTCATCCAAAAATACACCAAGCTTTAGAGATAGATTAAATAAAATTAGTAATGGGCGAGATAAAGACTCAACGCATTGTTTAATAAAAAAAGCTGAGAGTCCATGAACATCAACAAGCTTAGAATTTTTTAGATTGAACAATCATTACGGATTTTTAAAATTTTTTTTGTAAAAATATAAAAAAATTTGTACTTTGCGAGGAAGCATCTCGAAAACTTTTTGTTTTTTTGCAGATATTTTTTTCCCCCTCTAAGCTCTGTTTTATTACAAAAAAAATAAGCTATCAGTGAACAAAATCGATGAACTAATACAAAAGTTATAAGCATTCAAGTAAATATATCCATTTAATGCTTAAGCACCCTACTGGTACATATGAGTTAGTATTCGTATATCAGTTGGTTAGCAGGTAGATTTTCGAAAAGTTATTAGATACAAAAAGCTGTTAGTGTCGTTTTCTCAAACCTAGGTACATTTTAAACAAGAGCATATTTTTGAGGCAGGTAGTGTTTTCTTTGTAGAACTAGGGAACCTTTGAAAGTTACATACTATAAGTGTTTTGGAATTGAGCCTAAAAACCATGGACACCGAACACTGTGTGCACCACATGCCGAGTAGAATTGATTTCTTCGGAAACCGGAACAAAAAGGTACGTTGTAAAAATTAGGAATTTGGTCCCTTTTAATGCATAGCTGACTAATTTCTGAAACTATCTATTTAGGCGACGCACTGTGAATCGAATAGAACAAGCTAGCTGGACAAAAGTGACCATTGAATTTTAAATAAAAATATATTGTAGATGACAGCTAATAGTCCAAATATCACGAGTCAAAAAAAAATTTTACTTAATATTTGCTGATGTGGATGTAATTAGCTGCTAATCTCAGAAAAACGTGTTTTGATCTGCCTAAATGTATAATTCTGGACGTCTCACGGTTTTTCATATTAATTTATTACTGCGTTGTTTTTTCGTGTTATTTAAAATGGATGTGATGGTAAACAGTGAGTACTATTCATATGATATAAAGTTTTTTATTTAGAGCATGTTGTTGTTCTAAAAAACACGCCGAAATTTGAAAATTTATATTTTTATTTGCAAATTTTTACATTTGTTAGAGAAAAAGTAGTAGTATTCCACCAGCTTCCAGTCTGAAATTTATGTAAATCATAGCCGTGGCTCCGTAGCCTCTAAATGTACAAATTTCGTTCGGCACAAATTGGTCCAACTATATTTTTTTTTTTTCTAGCTTATTCCTTCTCGATTAAAAAAAAGGTTGTGCAGACTCTGTTAATAGTGGTTCAGATGTGGAAAGTACTGATAGTGACTAAGACTTACATACATTTTAATTTATATTACTTATAGCAATAAGGATATCTTTGAAGTATTTTTAGTTTAATGTTAACATAGAATGAGTTATTTCAACGAAAATAAACTTGAATTGTTTTTAACCCTTCTGCTATGTTTGGGTCAATAAATAGAAGGGGTTTGCTAACAAATTAAAACCATAACGGTTTTCAACACTACTAAAAATATCTTAGAGTGTTTTTGCTACACTGATTGTGTTACTGGGTCAATTTGACCCACCATGTGATTTAGTATACTCTAATGTATACATTTTTAGGAAACTATTATAAAGAACAGTATTTATGGAAAATTGCATACACATTTCCTATTTTTCGCATACCATCTTTATCAATTATTGAAAGCTTCATTAGTACTAACAAATCTGCGAACCTCTGTTTTATGTATGAGTGCAAAAAAAACTTTGTATGTCGTAGAAAATTTGCCGCTTCTTCTTCACTTTCATAGAGAAACATACTTCGCAATTAGCAGCTTAGTGTGTAAAAACTGCCAGTAAAACATTAACCAATAAATACAAATCTTTTCCATATTTGTAAGTTTTTGCAAGCTCGAGACCAGAAAACAATAATTCGTAATGAATTTTAATTGTCAGTTTTTGGGAAAAATTGATAATTGGAGAAAAATGACAAAGGAAAAATCAACAGCGATGGATAGGATTACATGTTTCAGAGTTTCCAGGCTCATCATCAGATCCCTTTTCGGACACTGGGATGCGAACCAGTGTCTGCACCAAAGCCGCTGTTAGAGAATTCTAACACTAAGCTATGATGCCCTGTGACGTCACAATGTACTTATCTCCACTTCAATTAATTCCCTTTTGTTTGTTTGTTCTTGCCAACAGTGAGAACACATTGTTGTTAGACCTTCGGTCATACGAACGCATGTGTATGCTGGACTTTTTTGTTTGTACATATTTATGTACGTAAACCCGTGCTACGGTTCTTAATATTTTGTTGTTGGTTTTTGCGGTCTTTCTTGTTTTACATATTTGTAAGTTTTTGCAAGCTCGAGACCAGAAAACAATAATTCGTAATGAATTTTAATTGTCAGTTTTTGGGAAAAATTGATAATTGGAGAAAAATGACAAAGGAAAAATCAACAGCGATGGATAGGATTACATGTTTCAGAGTTTCCAGGCTCATCATCAGATCCCTTTTCGGACACTGGGATGCGAACCAGTGTCTGCACCAAAGCCGCTGTTAGAGAATTCTAACACTAAGCTATGATGCCCTGTGACGTCACAATGTACTTATCTCCACTTCTTCTATATTAAATAATAAATTATTTTAGATGAAAACAAAAATGAAGTTTGGTTAAAAAAATTATAAGCAGCGCTAAGTTTTCATGAGTGCGTCAAATTGACCCAAAACACTAAAAGTGCGATTTTTTTCTAACGTAGCAGAAGGGTTAATGAACTAATTTTTGTATTGACAAATCAGACAAAACAAACAAATGGAAGATAAATGAAAAATCGATTTTTTGTTTCTGGCCCACCCTAGTACGTATGTATATTATCCAACCATATTTTGTCCTTAGACTTCATTTTTACTTAAATGTGCACAATATACTTGGATACAGTCATTTAAGTCCGAAAATCCCATAAAATAATTTTGTCCAGCTAGCCTGTTCTATTCGATTCACTGTGCGACGTGTGAAATTTATTACACCAATGAAGTGGAGGGAACCAACTTGCCATTCAACGGACTGCTATATTTGTACTACAAAAGTACTTGGGGTTGGAAAAGTTACCTATGCGAGCGTATCTACAGTGTCATTACCAGAACTAATTTCAACAGAAGCGACATTGCCAGAATCAAATTTAACTTTAGTTCCGGCTCCAGTTTCATTGTCAACAGTAGTATCTGATTACGCGGCATCATGTTGTACTGAATTTCAAACGGAAAACGAAAGAAATTCTTTGTCACAAGCACAACTCAATGATTGGATAAGGGATTTGGAATTGTCAAAGGAAAAGGCCGAACTACACGCCTCTCGAATGCAACAATTTTAATTTGTTTCATCCGATGTTAAGGTAACATATTATAGAACTCGTCACGATGAATTTTCCAAGTACTATACGAAGGAGGACAGTGTTTGTTACTGCAAAGACATTGCTGGTCTATTCAAACAATTTGGTGGACCATATGATTCAAAAGGGTGGCGATTGTTCATAGACGGCAATAAATTAAGTTTAAAGGCCGTATTATTGCATATTGGCAACCAAAAGCCATCTATCCCGATCGCGCATGCAGTAAATACGAAGGAAACATATGAGATAATGCAAAAATTGCTCAAGTTAATCAAATACGAAGAACATTATTGGAAAATATGTGCCGATCTTAAAGTCGTTGGAATGCTATGTGGTCTACAAAGTGGATACACAAAATACTGTTGCTTTCTATGCAAATGGGATAGCCGAGCTCGTCAAGACCACTACATCATAAAGGATTGACCAGAACGAATCGACTTTCGAGTTGGGGTAGATAACATAAAATACTCTCCACTTATAAAGAAGGAAAAAATAATTCTACCTCCGCTGTGTAGTTTTAAAAGCGATTGGAAATTCGATGTACGAACTCGGCGATACCAGTGGAAAGAAAATTGGCGTATACCACGCTAAAGATATTTTTGTTGCATAAATCTGTGTTGCATGTTGTTTGGTTGTATGTTGCATGTAGTTAACGTATAATGGTTGCATGTTTGTTAGAAAGTCCTGAGTTGACGGAACATAACCATGTTGACAGTTATTTATATATCGGTAATTATATTCGTACTTATTCATCATTTAGTTTTAGTATTTATTTTTTTTGTAATTATTTTTTTTTTTTTTTTGTAATTATTTATTTATTTATTTGCCCATGTATTGACTAATCTACCTTTTTTCATATTGGCACCCGTTTGACTAACCTGCTAAACTATGATATAGATATAGATACTCACCTGTGATTTAGGATTAGATACTTACCTGTGATATAGCTTTAAGTTAACTTGCATGCCATTCTGGTCTTCTAGATGTAAGGTAAATTTTGATGCAAATTACTAGTAGAAATAATTCTGAGTGCTACCCATAAATTAAAAACGCGTTACCTTAACTAAATGAATATGTAAGGGGATAGCCCGGCTTTAGGTCGTGGGTCGAAGCCACGCGTTGGGCACACCAAAACCAAAATGAGACAGGCTGCGCTTTGAACCTTTTTACGGACACGCTCCATGTTGCATGCAACATCGGCGGCATCCGAGCCTGTAGCGGCAGCCTGTGGGTTAATGCAACATTGTAAAACTCCGAACACTGCTGTATCTGTGTGTTAACAGCAACGGAGTTTCCTTGTATGTATTAGTAATGTTACGAAAGTTAAATACACGTATTTAGGTGTCTGAATGTGTATCTGTTAGTATGGGTGAAATTTATGTCGTGAAAGTGGATATCTGTCGTGTCCCGCCAAATCTGTTAGATGTATGGGTGTCCTTCGTGATTGAGTGAAAGCGAACTTTTTGTCTAAGAGGTACGATCGCCAAGCTAAGCGAGGCAATGAAGCAAATCAAAAGTTGAGCCAAGTGAGTGCGGACACCTTTACCCGGTTGTGAGAAAGTTTCTTAAACAGTTTTTTTATATAGCGGATAATTTTTTTTTGGTGGATTGCAATAACGGTCCGTGAAATCTCCGATTCGAAATTCTATTTAAAAACTTAAGTGTTCTAACACTTGACTTTTAAATAGAAGAGATTAAATTGCGATTGACCAAATTGGTTAAAGTCCATTCACCTGCACCCAAGTTTCTGTCGCCCTAATGTTATCGCGAGGTTCTAAAGGAAGTTCTCCTTGCTATCCTTTTAGAAAAAAATTTTTGCCTGTCTACACCACCGCCAACACATCATATACAACAGTTTTACGGGATCCCACTATAGATAAGAATTTGGAAGGTAAAGGGGGAGCATAAGTGTTGCACCGGGCTCCACGCTAAAGCAACCAAGTGCCTCCGAGCGCTCATGCCACAGCAACCACCACCACATCAACATACATTGTGGAAGAAAGACCATTTTGAGAAGAGATCGAGGAGAGGAAAGGAGGGGAACCGCCGCTGCTGCGTCAAATCTTGTTTTTTTACATATCTTGTATTAAAATAATTTTTATTTCGGTTTCAATAGTCATTCATTCATTCAGTTCATTGTTTTATTTCCTAAAAATTTACTTTGCTTAAGTTAAATTTCAAAGTTAGTTCCAGCTGTTTCATCATATAATTTTTTTGCCACCTTAATATTATATTGTTTTATACGATTTTAATAAATTTAGAGTAATTTAGCTAAAATTTTTTTTTAGTAATCGACATTATACTTCGCTTGTTAGAATTTTCCCAAAATTTTTAGTTTATCTAGATACGAAAACTTTTTTATTTTTTTGTCTGGATTCTGACCTACCCTAATAGTATTCCTAATTCTAATCGTATTTCTGCTAAGTTAACTTTCTCTCTTTTTTTTGTTTAAGTTCAAAAGCCTCATTTTTATGATTTTTGTAAACCTGATTTGCGCATTTTCTTTTACGTTTCCCCTCTCCTGAAATTCCTCCAATAATTTTTTCTTATTTTTCTTAGTTTCTCGGTCGGCTAATTTTTCTTTATCCCTTATTTTCTTATAACTGGTTTGATTTTACGACTTATATTTTTAACTTTGCTTTGTTTTTTTATTTTTTTTACTTATCGAAGCTTTTGCATCCCAATTTTCCTCACTTCCCTTTCTCAACCCCGATATCCCCTAAAACCCCTTACCACCTTTCTCACCACCTTTTTTTTCTGCTTTTATTTCCTTTTGTTTCTTGGTTCTTGAACACATTCCTTCCCATAACCTTTTTTTTTTTTTTTTGCTTTCGTGCAAAAGTTTCCACTTAAGTTTGTTTTAGATAGTTTTTGATTTACCATTCCATTTTTTTGTTTTCACTTTCATTATTCAGTTGCAGTTTTAGTTTAAATTCATTTCCTGAATCAATTTCCAATTTTTGTTAGCCTGCAAAGCATTTATTAGTTTTTTAAGTAAATTTAATCATTAGCGCAATTTTGGCATTGATTCGGACGGCCGCCACACGTCCGAATAACTTGTAACAACAAAAGTGTCACCTCCCATACCTGCTAGTGGGCATTGGAAAAAAAAAAACTTCCAGTAGAGGCGAACTTATGTATGTATGTGTGTGTTAGGTTTATTTTTTTTTGCAGCAATCCTCTCTCCGCGACGCAGGCGCCTCTGTCAACGGGATGATCGGTAAGTGCTAGCGAGTAAGACATTTAAAAATATTGCCCACATACCTATGTATAAAGCTATACCATATTGGAAGCTAGGGGAGTAGGACAAGCTACCGGCGCACAGTGGTCGTCCGATAAGCCTTAGTTGTAGTTTTGAATTTCTTTTTATTGCCTGATTTTTATTTTTATTTGAATTTTCTTTTGGTTAAATTTCCTGTACTCATTTTTTGCAAGGCTTTCCTTTATTGTAGTAAGATTTTTTTTCCTTTTTTTGTTTCTTCTTTTTCCTTTGAGTGAACTAAACGCGTTTCGTTAGCTTTTAACTTCATTTTCCCTTTTATTTTCTTCCTTTAATTCTACCATTATTAGTCTTAAGCGCCTCTATTTGAATTGGATTTATAGTTGTAAGGTTTCATTGATGTTTTATTATTACACACTGTTTTGCTAGTTGTAAGTTAATTCATAATTTTTTTGTTAATATTTTTTTTTCTGAATTTTGGATTGAGGCTAGAGGCTTATTTTTTTTTCTTTTGTTTTTAGAACAGTTTAATTAAGCTTATCATTTTTTTCTTTTTTATCTATATTAATAAATTAAGCTTGGTTGTGAAATTTGAAAAGAATTTTGAGTTGTTTATTATTTATTATCTTTTTTTATATGGGCTGAAAGATAAATCCCATGTCTGGCTAAAGAAGCAGCTGATTGGTGTGGGTGTTGCACTTGTGCATTAGAGGGGGCGTGAATGTGAGGTGACTGGGACAGACAGGACTGGTAGGAACATGGGACGATAACTGACGGACTGACATGTGTCAGGCTAAGGGGACTCCACTCGGTGAGCGGAGTCAAAGTGGAGTCCAAGGTCGCTCACCTTCGGTGAACGAGAGGGGCGGGATGACTCCACCTGACATGGACAGGCCTTTCTCTTTTTCTCTTCTCTCTTTCCCGCCTATGTAGATTTCACCAGGCATGAACCTCCTTTTTGTTTACGTAGCTGAAGGTGAGGCAGGTGAGCAAAAACCTACCCCATCCGACGAGCTAACGGGATTGCCACCATGCCACTTGCCACCTTTGCCTTGCCCCAACAGCCAGCTACATTACAATGGCGCCCAACGAATAGCCCAATTTTCGATTTTTTTTTTATTTTCAATTTTTAATTTTAAATATTTTGGAATTTTTATCTCTATTTCCGTTTCATTTCTATTTTGTTTTAGCCTTCATTCATTAAATAATTTTTTTCTTTTGCTATAATAAATTTCCTTTCTATCTGCTTTCCTGTTTTTGAAAGACCTCTTTGCTTTTACATAACTTCTTATTTTTGTTTTTCAATAACGTTCCTTTTTATAATTTCGGTCTACACTTTCCTTTTTTTCCTTTATTTCGATTTTCGATTTCCTTCTCTGACTGGACTGATGACAGTTGTAGGGGCAACATCGCTTGGATCAGTCCGACGCGATATGTGCCGCTACAACAAAAATAAGGGGGGATACTCGTCTTGCCGTAGAAGTTCCCTATGAGAGCTACAACGCTTGCATAAGTGGTATCCTGCGGTAAGACTAGTATATGGACAAGTAGATGTTGTAGCGTGTAGGTGACTGTTTAAGCTACCGCGCACGTAGTCCAGCACCGCGTGCACGTGAGGTTTACAGCCAGCCTACACGGAGGAGTTGTTGGCAGTGTGGCAACCAAGCTTGAGGCCAGAGCTTATAGGCTTGTTGTGCCACACTGCATAAACGGACGAATTTGGGAGACATTAGCTGACTAGGACCTAGACTAGTGACAAACGGACCACTCACATCCATTATGACCTTGCGAGGTGCGACACCAACACACACCAAACACAGATATATTTTTTTAATAATTTAAAGGAAACTTAGTCAATCACGAAACTAGAATAATAAATAAATTTGCTATAACTTGTTTTTTTTTTATACATATACATATACTCACACCGGTTATAATTACTATTATAATTTCATCGCCACGTTTATTTCAATAATACGCGTATATAACATTTTTTATAGGTACATGCACACATTATTATTTAATTATATATAACCTTTTATTTTACCTTTTTTTCAACTATTACATTTAACCCTTCAGCTATATATTTTTCGGTTATGAATAGAGCTTTGGGTTTAATACTGAATTCAGGCTTGAATGGAGATAATTAAAAATCTTAGTTAAACTTAGCCCTATATTCAAAAAAAAAAAAAAAAAAAAAAAAAAAAAAAAAAAAAACAAGAAAAAAAAAACACTTTTACTTTTACCTTTTATTAATATTAATTTTCTTTTATTCTTTTTCACCTCGGGTACTTGAATTACCTCGCGCTTGGATTTTTTTTTTTTTTTTTTTATATATATATATTTCTTAGATAAGAATACATATATTTTGCAAGTCGAAAATTTTCAGATTGGATTTGTTTAGGTTTATTTCAGTTGTTGCTATTCGAGATATTGGATTAAGGTATTCAATCTCAGTGGACAATTCTTTTTACACCCTTATCTTGCAAACTTATTATTATCTTTTTTATTTTTGTTTGCTATTCTGAATTTTTTGTCTTGGAGTTTTATAAATCCCTCCTTTTTTTTTTGAATTTTCCTTAATCCACTGATATTGAATTGTTTCTCTAACGAATTTTTTTTTGCTTTTTTTTTTCGAAAATAAGATTGAATTTACCATATTTTTACCTTTTTCTCTTCACCTGTTGAATTTTGCCTTTATATAATTTTTTTATATATTTTTGGAATCGTTTTTTTGGTGACGGTTTTGGGTTTTTATTACGCATTCTACTAGTTTATATTATTATTAAAATTTCTTTACGATTTTTTTTTTTGAACTTGAGTTCAGACTGTGGATTAGGTTTAGCTTAGTCGAACCGAGCTACATAGTTTTACCATTATTTGCTTTTTCTCTTTACCTTCTTTTTCGGTTCAATACCACTCCTTTTTTTTCTCATTGTATTTATAATTTTTTTTGTAAGTGTTCGCAGTTGGTATCTTTCCACTCGACTTCTGAATTTTGAAATTTTCATTCTTTTTAGTTTTAATCTTAGTTACAAGTCCATTCGCAAGCTCGGTTTGGATTTGTTTTGAATTTTTTTTGGATTTATGAATAAACCTCTGGCTTTCTTTCGTTGTTCGTATCCTGTGACCCTTAATCACTATAACCTCTTTCGGTCCTGACGACGTTTGGTGACGGGAACCATTTGTTTAGCGTGAGTAGGTATCTCTTGTATGGAGAGAGAGGAGGCACGGGAAGAAGTTGTTGGCGGATTGGGGTTGAATACGGATAGGATAGTGACAAGGAGTATCACCAGGGCATTACGGGACGAGGTCGTCGGATCTATTTTTACCCAAATCGATACGGGCATACCTCATCCCGATTGCTTACCAACAGACCTTCTTCACAGGTGCGCTTCGCGGGTTTTCAGGTCAACGGAAGAGCAGATAGTCCAATCAGTCCGTCCGTCGACTATTAGGGTAACCAATACATTTTCGTTTTCCGAGGGGGGGAGTAGTTTTTCTAGAAAAATTGACGACCTCTTTAATATGTCCGATTCGGAGCAGGCTGAAGCTGTTGGGGGAGCTGTTGGCGGAGCAGGCCCCGGGGCCATTCCTAAGCGCAAGGAGCCATCAAAGAGCCAAGATGCTGAGGGTGCGAAACAGCGGCAAGGCGGACCGGCCACAACGGCCATCAACATAAATCAGCTGAGCCATATGATGGAGATGATGGCGCAACAAAATGAGGTGATGGTGCAGTACATGGACGAGGTCCGTAATATTCGCGATAACATCTCAAACCTCAGTAGCCGAGTCGCTTTGATGGAAACTTCGGCGCACGGGTTAGGGAACCGACCTGCTCAGTCATCAACTCCTGAGAGGGATAATGGGAATGAAGCCAGCCAGCGTGTCGATACAAATGCTACGTTCGTGGGTCCAGGTTCATCGAGAAACACCCAGGACACGCCGAAATGGAAGAAGTTGGACCTGGAAAAGTGGCATGTGAAGTTTGACGGTACCAACAAAGGGATAACGGTGGAGAGCTTCATTTTCAGAATTGAGAAGTTGCGGCAGCAACACAATATATCCCACTTCCAGCTCTTCACCGATTTCCATTGCCTCGTAACGGGCTCTGCCTTGAAGTGGTACTGGCAGATGCTGGAAGACCATGCGGATGAACCTGACTTCGGTTACGTTGAACTCAAATCGGAGCTGCTAGTCCACTTCAAGACAGCATACGGGAAATCATGGAGCGCAAACAGCAGCCACAAGAAGGGTTCGACGACTTCTACGGTGAGGTCCATGACTTGACTTTCCGTCTACGGAAGAGTATACCCGAGAAGGAGTTAGTAGGGATAATTAGGGGGAACCTGAAACCCTATCTAGCGAACTTGACGTTCGCATCGAAAATCGACACGTTGGCTGGACTTAAGGCTGAATGTAGGCGAGCTGAGCGGCTCATTAAAGAAAATAAGAGTAGGGCCAAGGCGGTTAGTGAGATCAGCTATCCCGAAGCGATACCTGGGGATGAGGAAGCAAACCAGGCTCCCGTAGACGCAATCAGCAATCCGGTCCAGCGGAAAGCACCATTCCAGCAGCAGGCGTCCACAGTGCAACGGAATTTGCAGCCGAAGCCAAACCTTAACCTCAAACCCACCAACGGTTCATTCTGTCCGTCCCCTTTCCATCTCATGTTATGTTTTTCGTGTGGAATGCCCGTTGACTTTTTTGTTAAAAACCCGTCCGAATTGAAAAAGGAGAATCATTGTAAGTCTTCGTTCCATAACATGGTGTGTTTTGCTTGTGGAGGTGATATGTCTTTTTGTGTTTATAAAACTGGGAAGGGAAACTCGCAACTGGCGGAGATTGCCGGGAGCTCTCGCCAGGGGACAGACTACCCGGAGTCCAACCCGGCTACCAGATTTTAAAGAGGGAGAGCGGGGTGATAGGTACAGCAGAAGGGAAGAAGGTCGAACCAAAAGGTCTACACCAGAGGAAAATGGAGTACGAAGAAGCTAGACGTAGGATATTTACGGAGGAAATGTCAATAAATAATAGTCGAAATTTTAATAAAATAAAAAAAATGCGAGAAAAAAGGAGAATCATGAGGAGGATACACCACAAGATAGTGTCCACTATTGTGACTCTCAAAGGGGACAACCGTTTCTTCGCGAAAACCAAGATTGGAGGAAAAGAGGTTCTAGCTTTATTAGATTCGGGGGCTGGCGCGAATTGTCTAGGGAAAAATTTCGAGCAGTTGGTAGAAGGCAGAGGATAGCATCATTAAGTTGGCTAACCACAACATTCGAACGGCAAACGGCGGTGAAACGCCGGTAGTAGGTGCTATCACTCTGTCAGTTCTATGGGAAGAAGAAGTTAAAAATTTGGAATTTTTAATCGTGCCAGGCCTCCAACAAGAAGTTTATTTAGGGGTAGACTTTTGGCAGGCTTTCGACCTGGATGTTGTAAGTCGAGGAACGATGGTGCGTTCGGCTCACTCTGCTGTTGCAGAATTGGTGCCTGCCGAAGGCGACCTGTCGTTTGATGCAGTGCAACATGTCCTCACGAAAGAGCAAAGTGTTGCCTTAGAAGGGGTCAAGGCGCAGTACCCATCTCTTGCTGTCTTGGGGTTGGGAAAAACCAATGTGGAGGAACACGTGATTGAGGTTTCGGATGAGAATCTCCCTGTGAAACAGAGACACTATCCAATATCACCAGCGATCCAAAAACATGTTTTTGCTGAGCTAGACCGCATGTTGGGTCTAGGGGTGATTGAGGAGAACAATAGCAGTTGGAGCTCTCCCGTGTCGCTGGTGATAAATTGTGAAAAGAAGCGTCTCTGTCTTGATGCGAGGAAAGTGAATGAGCGAACTATTAAGGACGATTATCCGCTTCCGAACATCGATGGGATTCTCAGCCGACTCCAAAACACGAGGTTCATTTCGGCCATCGACCTAAAAGATGCCTTCTGACAAATACCACTCGAAAAGAAATCCCGAGAGAGAACAGCGTTTACAGTGCCAGGGCGTCCCCTTTATCATTACACAGTCATGCCGTTTGGACTGTGTAATGCAGCACAAAGAATGTGTAGATTAATGGACAAGGTTATACCCGCTTCTTTACGTGATAGTGTTTTTGTATATTTAGATGATTTGTTAGTGTGTTCCGTAGATTTCCCGTCTCATTTAGTGTTGTTGGAAAAGGTCGCTAAGTGTTTACGTGAAGCTAACCTTACGATTAATGTCGAGAAAAGCAAGTTTTGTTTCAAAGAAGTTAGGTACCTAGGTTACGTAGTGGGCGATGGGTGCATCCGAACCGATGCGAACAAGATTGCGGCTCTGAGGGATTTCCCCGAACCAAAGACGCCAAAACAGCTCCGACGGTTCCTAGGGATGTCAGGCTGGTACCGACGTTTTATCCAAGACTACGCAACCATTGCAGCACCGCTGCACGACTGTCTCACTAAAGAAAAAATAAAGAAATTTACTATGACAGACGAAGCAAGGAGTTCGTTTGAACGACTAAAGGAGAGTTTGATTTCCGCTCCCGTACTGGTACACCCTGACTTTGACAGACGCTTTTACATCCAGTGCGATGCTTCAACCGACGGAGTGGGCGGGGTACTCTTCCAGTTAGACGACGAGAACAACGAAAGACCAATAGCTTACATTTCCGCCAAGTTGAATAAAGCGCAGCGTAATTATAGTATCACCGAGCTGGAGTGCTACGCTGCGGTGATAAGTGTGAAACGATTTAGGCCGTACGTCGAGGGTTTACCCTTCACCATCATAACTGACCACGCGAGTCTCAAATGGTTGATGAACCAAAAAGACCTCTCTGAAAGACTCGCGCGGTGGAGTTTGAAACTTCAGGCGTACGACTTTCAAATCGAGCACAGAAAAGGAGCACTCAATGTTGTACCCGATACGCTGTCGCGAGCGCACATGGAGGAAATGCAGCTATCAGACAGACTAATGGACGTTGACTTAGACTCGGACTACTTTAAAACTGAAGAGTATGACGAACTTCGGAAAACAGTGACCGACCACCAAGATAAACTTCCAGAACTGTGCGTGTCGGACGGCTACGTTTATAAACGGACTCAGTTTGACCGGGGGGACGAGCTTCAGCAGGACCAAGCCTGGAAACTCTGGGTGCCGTCCGAGTTGCGCGCGGGGTTGGTGGAATCCTCCCACAGCTCACCTTCGGCCGGACACGGGGCATCCATAAAACCTTAGCCCGAATACGCGAAAAATACTATTGGCCTGGTATGGTAACCGACGCACAAAACTTCCTGAAAGAATGCAAAGTCTGCAAGGGAAACAAAACCCAAAATGTATTTAATAAACTGCCCATGGGAAAGCAACACGTAACCGAAAGACCTTTCCAACGTCTGTTTATTGACTTTATGGGTCCATACCCACGTACTAGTGATGGTAATGTTTATGTGTTTGTGTGTCTTGACCATTTTTCCAAGTTTGTGTTTTTAAAACCTATGCGTACAGCCACGTCGGTAGATGTTTGTAAATTTTTGGAAAAGGAGGTTTTTCACATCTTTGGGGTTCCTGAATACGTTCATTCGGACAATGGTAAACAATTTGTTTCCGACATGTTTAGGAAATTTTTAGATAGGTATGGAGTTAACCATATAAGAACCGCTTTTTACTCCCCTCAGGGAAATGCAGCGGAGAGGGTCAATCGCTCTGTTCTGCAGATAGTGAGGTCTTTCATTAAAGATAACCAAAAGAACTGGGATAAGTGTATAAGCGATGCAGCTTTTGCCCTGCGCAGTGCTATACACTCATCAATAAACTGCTCCCCATACTATGCCACGTTTGGCATGCCCATGATGCAACATGGGGCATCATATGCAATATGCCGCAAGTTGGGGGCAGTTAAAGATGCAGATGTAGAAATAGATACTAGAGCCGATAAGCTACAGAGCATTAGGGATTCTATAATGAAGGAGCTTAAGTTAGCACATGAGCGGAACAAGAAGTTTTATAATACTCGAAGCAGAGATGTGAAATTCCAAACTGGACAAGTGGTATACCGCCGAAATTTCAAGCAGAGTTCGAAGATTGAAAACTACAACGCTAAACTTGCCCCAAGGCATGTTAAATGTGTAGTTTTAAAAGCGATTGGAAATTCGATGTACGAACTCGGCGATACCAGTGGAAAGAAAATTGGCGTATACCACGCTAAAGATATTTTTGTTGCATAAATCTGTGTTGCATGTTGTTTGGTTGTATGTTGCATGTAGTTAACGTATAATGGTTGCATGTTTGTTAGAAAGTCCTGAGTTGACGGAACATAACCATGTTGACAGTTATTTATATATCGGTAATTATATTCGTACTTATTCATCATTTAGTTTTAGTATTTATTTTTTTTGTAATTATTTTTTTTTTTTTTTTTGTAATTATTTATTTATTTATTTGCCCATGTATTGACTAATCTACCTTTTTTCATATTGGCACCCGTTTGACTAACCTGCTAAACTGTGATATAGATATAGATACTCACCTGTGATTTAGGATTAGATACTTACCTGTGATATAGCTTTAAGTTAACTTGCATGCCATTCTGGTCTTCTAGATGTAAGGTAAATTTTGATGCAAATTACTAGTAGAAATAATTCTGAGTGCTACCCATAAATTAAAAACGCGTTACCTTAACTAAATGAATATGTAAGGGGATAGCCCGGCTTTAGGTCGTGGGTCGAAGCCACGCGTTGGGCACACCAAAACCAAAATGAGACAGGCTGCGCTTTGAACCTTTTTACGGACACGCTCCATGTTGCATGCAACATCGGCGGCATCCGAGCCTGTAGCGGCAGCCTGTGGGTTAATGCAACATTGTAAAACTCCGAACACTGCTGTATCTGTGTGTTAACAGCAACGGAGTTTCCTTGTATGTATTAGTAATGTTACGAAAGTTAAATACACGTATTTAGGTGTCTGAATGTGTATCTGTTAGTATGGGTGAAATTTATGTCGTGAAAGTGGATATCTGTCGTGTCCCGCCAAATCTGTTAGATGTATGGGTGTCCTTCGTGATTGAGTGAAAGCGAACTTTTTGTCTAAGAGGTACGATCGCCAAGCTAAGCGAGGCAATGAAGCAAATCAAAAGTTGAGCCAAGTGAGTGCGGACACCTTTACCCGGTTGTGAGAAAGTTTCTTAAACAGTTTTTTTATATAGCGGATAATTTTTTTTTGGTGGATTGCAATAACGGTCCGTGAAATCTCCGATTCGAAATTCTATTTAAAAACTTAAGTGTTCTAACACTTGACTTTTAAATAGAAGAGATTAAATTGCGATTGACCAAATTGGTTAAAGTCCATTCACCTGCACCCAAGTTTCTGTCGCCCTAATGTTATCGCGAGGTTCTAAAGGAAGTTCTCCTTGCTATCCTTTTAGAAAAAAATTTTTGCCTGTCTACACCACCGCCAACACATCATATACAACAGTTTTACGGGATCCCACTATAGATAAGAATTTGGAAGGTAAAGGGGGAGCATAAGTGTTGCACCGGGCTCCACGCTAAAGCAACCAAGTGCCTCCGAGCGCTCATGACACAGCAACCACCACCACATCAACATACATTGTGGAAGAAAGACCATTTTGAGAAGAGATCGAGGAGAGGAAAGGAGGGGAACCGCCGCTGCTGCGTCAAATCTTGTTTTTTTACATATCTTGTATTAAAATAATTTTTATTTCGGTTTCAATAGTCATTCATTCATTCAGTTCATTGTTTTATTTCCTAAAAATTTACTTTGCTTAAGTTAAATTTCAATATTAGTTCCAGCTGTTTCATCATATAATTTTTTTGCCACCTTAATATTATATTGTTTTATACGATTTTAATAAATTTAGAGTAATTTAGCTAAAATTTTTTTTTAGTAATCGACATTATACTTCGCTTGTTAGAATTTTCCCAAAATTTTTAGTTTATCTAGATACGAAAACTTTTTTATTTTTTTGTCTGGATTCTGACCTACCCTAATAGTATTCCTAATTCTAATCGTATTTCTGCTAAGTTAACTTTCTCTCTTTTTTTTGTTTAAGTTCAAAAGCCTCATTTTTATGATTTTTGTAAACCTGATTTGCGCATTTTCTTTTACGTTTCCCCTCTCCTGAAATTCCTCCAATAATTTTTTCTTATTTTTCTTAGTTTCTCGGTCGGCTAATTTTTCTTTATCCCTTATTTTCTTATAACTGGTTTGATTTTACGACTTATATTTTTAACTTTGCTTTGTTTTTTTATTTTTTTTTACTTATCGAAGCTTTTGCATCCCAATTTTCCTCACTTCCCTTTCTCAACCCCGATATCCCCTAAAACCCCTTACCACCTTTCTCACCACCTTTTTTTTTCTGCTTTTATTTCCTTTTGTTTCTTGGTTCTTGAACACATTCCTTCCCATAACTTTTTTTTTTTTTTTGCTTTCGTGCAAAAGTTTCCACTTAAGTTTGTTTTAGATAGTTTTTGATTTACCATTCCATTTTTTTGTTTTCACTTTCATTATTCAGTTGCAGTTTTAGTTTAAATTCATTTCCTGAATCAATTTCCAATTTTTGTTAGCCTGCAAAGCATTTATTAGTTTTTTTAGTAAATTTAATCATTAGCGCAATTTTGGCATTGATTCGGACGGCCGCCACACGTCCGAATAACTTGTAACAACAAAAGTGTCACCTCCCATACCTGCTAGTGGGCATTGGAAAAAAAAAAACTTCCAGTAGAGGCGAACTTATGTATGTATGTGTGTGTTAGGTTTATTTTTTTTTGCAGCAATCCTCTCTCCGCGACGCAGGCGCCTCTGTCAACGGGATGATCGGTAAGTGCTAGCGAGTAAGACATTTAAAAATATTGCCCACATACCTATGTATAAAGCTATACCATATTGGAAGCTAGGGGAGTAGGACAAGCTACCGGCGCACAGTGGTCGTCCGATAAGCCTTAGTTGTAGTTTTGAATTTCTTTTTATTGCCTGATTTTTCTTTTTATTTGAATTTTCTTTTGGTTAAATTTCCTGTACTAATTTTTTGCAAGGCTTTCCTTTATTGTAGTAAGATTTTTTTTCCTTTTTTTGTTTCTTCTTTTTCCTTTGAGTGAACTAAACGCGTTTCGTTAGCTTTTAACTTCATTTTCCCTTTTATTTTCTTCCTTTAATTCTACCATTATTAATCTTAAGCGCCTCTATTTGAATTGGATTTATAGTTGTAAGGTTTCATTGATGTTTTATTATTACACACTGTTTTGCTAGTTGTAAGTTAATTCATAATTTTTTTGTTAATATTTTTTTTTCTGAATTTTGGATTGAGGCTAGAGGCTTATTTTTTTTTCTTTTGTTTTTAGAACAGTTTAATTAAGCTTATCATTTTTTTCTTTTTTATCTATATTAATAAATTAAGCTTGGTTGTGAAATTTGAAAAGAATTTTGAGTTGTTTATTATTTATTATCTTTTTTTATATGGGCTGAAAGATAAATCCCATGTCTGGCTAAAGAAGCAGCTGATTGGTGTGGGTGTTGCACTTGTGCATTAGAGGGGGCGTGAATGTGAGGTGACTGGGACAGACAGGACTGGTAGGAACATGGGACGATAACTGACGGACTGACATGTGTCAGGCTAAGGGGACTCCACTCGGTGAGCGGAGTCAAAGTGGAGTCCAAGGTCGCTCACCTTCGGTGAACGAGAGGGGCGGGATGACTCCACCTGACATGGACAGGCCTTTCTCTTTTTCTCTTCTCTCTTTCCCGCCTATGTAGATTTCACCAGGCATGAACCTCCTTTTTGTTTACGTAGCTGAAGGTGAGGCAGGTGAGCAAAAACCTACCCCATCCGACGAGCTAGCGGGATTGCCACCATGCCACTTGCCACCTTTGCCTTGCCCCAACAGCCAGCTACATTACAGAATACAGCGGGCAAAAATCGTAGAAATGAGTGGCTCTGGTTATTGTAGTCACGGTTGCCATAAGTTTAACCAAAAAAATTCGTGGTCATTTAAAACAAAAATACCAAAAATTACCAAGCAGTACACAACGCAGTCGTATTGAATTATCAGAGAAAAAAACAATTAAATTGTACTTATACTTTTCAGGAGATAAAAGTTTAAAAGTAAAAGTCTGGTATGCTGTTAAAAAGAAAATGCTGAAGAAATATTGTCAATTATTTCTTGACCATGAAATTGTTATGAATAGCCAAGAAATTTTGACGTTCCGTTCTCCATGTTGAATAATTGCAACATTATATGAATTTCAATGTTATTTTATTATATTCTTTGTCTTTTTTTCCGAAACTTCAATTTTTCTCCATGAAATAAAGCGACAACTATTTATTTCTTGCCAAAGCCAAATTTAAAAAGATGTAAAAATTTTCCAGAAATTAGCAGTAGAAAAGTAGAAGAGATTCTGACACAAGAAATTTTTCTTAAGCTTTTCATGTGTAATTTTATATAGAGTTTTTGGATTTCTTTTGAACAGCGTAAAGCCCTAAAAAAGAAAAATATTTTCCAATCCCAAAGGAGGAACGACCAAGCACGTTCATTGATGCATTAAATAATTGTTCCGTGCTTTTTTCCCTATGGTACATCGATATATAAAAAATGCTGCAAATCTTCCAGTTTCCGTTGCTCCTTCCGTACAGTCTTTCTCTTCCCTTCGAAGGTTAAAAACTTATCTAAGAAGTACAATGGGGCAGGAGAGGCTGGCTCTACTCAACATCCACTATACTTTTGAAGTAACTTCTGAACAATTTCTAAACAAAATTTCAAATCAAACAAGAAAAATAAATATTGTTTTGTACACGGCTAAAAGTTTTAGCCTAGATTTAAAAGTTTTGGGGGCTACATATACATTTCTTGAATTTTCAACAAAGCTCTTAACATTGAGTTGCAGTATTTTTATTGTGAATTTACACATACTTTCATTCAGAAGTTAATTTTACTGGAATCCCAAAAACACCCTTTGAACGCAGATATACTGGCCTAGGTGTATGACCAAACCAAATTTGGTTTAGAATTAAATTTACGCCGGTTGTCATAGAAATGCGCGTAATAAAAATTATTTAAATTTTAAGCCGAAAAAGTTGTTAACAATTTTTTATCTTTTTTTAATGTTTGGACTCCCAAATCAGTGCGCAATGCTCTACCTACTGAGCTACGGCGCACTCATGAATTTTGTTCGAAAAGTACACATATTCGCTGTGTATACGACTTTTGTTGTATATTTGTTTATCCCAGTTAAGTTTTAAATCTAAACCGCAAAAAATTGAGAATTTTTGTGGATAATTGAAAGGTTTGGAATTTATTACCAAAAAGTTTTAAAAATTGTGTAAACCAATGAATGCTTTAAAATTTAGGCTCAAATTAATAGCCGTGTATAAAGAGAAAATTTTCAAATAAATAAAAGTATAAATATTTATGTAATATGTAAAAATATAAATATTTGTGTATTTACAGGTAATTCTTATTTACTGACACTTTGGCCAAACCCCCCCCCCCCGAAATTTTTTTCTGGCTACGCGCCTGGCCATCTGTAATATGAACATCTTTAATTAACTGAAAAGAAAATAGTACTAAGAGGGGCTTACCAAGAGCGCCCAAGCACTGGGGGAAACCAATACGATGGAAGCCACTAACACAATTCTCTATTGTATCGGTACTTAGAGGAAGATGGTTTAAGAACTTGGGCTGCAATACTTGCCACACTTCATTGAAAAACTCCAGCAGAAGTGTACAAACCGTTGATTTTCCCACGCCAAACAAATTTGCAATACTACGGTACTCTGAGGAGGACCCAAGTGCATATAGTGCAATCGCCACTCGTTTTCCAATCAAATTGAATTTTGGAAATTCGTTTCTTTGTTCTTCAAGCTCCTCAAGGCACTACACAAATGGGTGAATGAGTTTCTGCTCAATCTAAAATTTTGCTTGAAGAAGTAATCATCACGTGATTGGCAGTCCACTTCCCAAAATGTGCTCCCTCGACCCTACAAAGTTATAAATGTGCAGAACAACATAGATTTTTTCACACTCGGATAGTTTCCACTTTATTGTTGAAGGTCAACCCAGATTGTTCTTAAATTCGGTCTGCCCGACAGCATTAACACAATTAATTGTTTTTATACCTCTAGTCTGCAGCAGGATCTTTGATGGCCAGTAAGTTCCGCGTGAACGTACTCCAAAGCAATAACTTGCACTTTTCTGTATAGTAGCAAAGTTTTCAAAATAGGCGTGCGCCTTTTCATGACTTCCTCAATTGACATACTCAATTCCGTGATTTTTATTGTCTTAGAATTTATGGAAATATGTAGTTTTACCAAAAATAAAATAAATTTCAAAAGTCGCATTTTATTTAATTGTAATGTAAATAAAAACATTTGATTCGAAATGAAAAACATATGATTCGAGCTTGCTAAATGTGCATTTGGTAAATGCGCCACCATGAACGCTTTTTCGAAACCAATGTCCGAAAATGCAAAATGCTGCTTTTTAACTTCAGCATGAATGGCACATTACTTTCCTTTTGGAAATTAGAACACTGCTTAGTTTTTAGTTTTAGGTTTTAACAATATAATCTTTAATAGGTTTTTTAATTTCGTTAGGTTACAATTTTTTAACTTATTTATATTTTATTTCACTTTAGTTCACTTTATAACTTTACTTCTAGTAATTTTGAAGTAGGTAGTAGGAGGTAAGCAGTAAACCGCGCTCAACGACAACTGACTTGAGCGGCCATCGATGAACGCCCGCTAAGCTGTGCCGTGAGCATGCATACATACATACATATATGTATATAAAGAAGGGTAAGTAAAAGGTAAGTAAATAGAAAGAAGCTGTAACTTTCCAATTTAAGAACTTTACATTAGGATGAGTCGAATTCAAAGGTAAGTTTAATTTAGGGTAAGTATGGATGCAAATGGTAAGTATAGTAGAAGGTAAGTATAGTAGAAGGTAAGTATTTAATGGTAAAGGTATATATACAGTTGCTCACTAAAGTAAGTACACGGCCCCGGTTGCTTTTAAAATTCGTCAATATTTCCAAATATTACATGAGCAATATGCATATACTAAAAATCAAACATGAGTTTTAGTTTACGCTATGCTTTTTACTAAAAAATAACTGTTAATGTTTATCCCGTTAGACGCTATGAGCGTTTAGTTGAGATGCTATCGTTTTTCACATAACAAAAGTTAGTACACAGCGGGCATTTGCGACGATAGTATCAAACAACAAAATAAAAAGAACGAAAGTGGCTTAGTTTTTTTATTATTAAATAATTGTTTGGAAGAATTTTACAAACAAATTTTAAAAATATACGCGATTAAAACTTATATTTTAATGATGGCACCAAGAGGAAAGGAGATCTCAAGTGATATGAAGGAGCTTATTATAAAACATCACAAAAATAAGAAATCAGTTCGGGAAATTGCTAAAAATCATTGAAAAAAGTCCCAACACAGTTCAGAAAATAATAAAAAAATTTAAAATGTCCGGTTCAGTCGCAAATAAAGGACGATCTGGTCGATCCAAAATTTTCGACACCAATGAAAGCCGCCTGATCGTTCGTAAAATGCAACAAGATCCCAAGAAAAGTGCTCCAAAAATAAAAACTGAAGTTCAAAATCAGTTTGGAAAAGATTGCAATCCACAAACCATTCGTCGAATTCTATATGGTGCGGGATATCACTGCCGAAAAATACGAGGGAAGCTGTATGTGAGTGATATTAACCGACGTAAGCGAATAGAGTGTGCAACCAGCCACCAAAAGTGTGATGCAAATTTTTGGAATAACGTAATTTATTCCGACGAAAGTAAATTTAATATCCATGGGTCTGGTGGACGCGCAAAAGTTTGAAAAAAGAAGAATGAAGAGCTGAATGTCAACAATATGGCTGGTACGGTAAAACACGGAGGTGGTGGTGTAATGGTTTGGGGGTGTATGGTGGCGAATGGTGTGGGAAATTTGGTTATAATTGATGGAATAATGTACAAATTCGCATATTTGCGCATTCTAAAAGAAAACCTGAAGCAAAGTGCCATGAAATTTAGCATTGAGGCGTCGTTTGTTTTCCAACAGGACAATGATCCAAAACATACTGCGCTTACTGTCCGCGAATGACTTCTTTATAACGTGCGAAAACACCTCAAAACTCCACCTCAATCACCTGACTTAAACCCCATCGAACACCTGTGGGAACATTTAGACCGACAAATAAGAAAACATGTAATCAGGACTAAAACATACTTAGTGCGTGTCCTTAAAGAAGAATGGAGTAAAATACCACCAGAGACCACTCAAAACCTGGTAAAATCGATGCCATCACGACTTAATGTAGTTTTGAAGTCGAAAGGATATCCCACAAAATATTGAAGCAATTATATTTTTTACTATTCTTACTTTCATGCCTTCTGTGTACTTAATTTTGTGATGTGAAATCTGCATTATTTTCAGTTACATAGCAATATCATTTGTTTTGTAATTTCTATTTAAAAAATGTTTGGCATGCTTTTAATTTACAGTTCTTATTACTTGAATTTATCTTTATAATCCCGTTTTCTGTATTTGAATTAAATTTATTTCGCAATGAATACCATTACATCACGTGTGTACTTACTTTAGTGAGCAACTGTATATGATCTTATTTAACAAGGTAAGTATAGAATTCAACTTTAAGTATCAATTCAATAAATTCATGTATAAATTCAACAATTTTAGGATTCAATTTAACAGGTAAGTTTTAAAGTATATATATATTAATCAAATTGAATAAGATCTTCATCCATGTCTTCAACACGTACCAATCAAGTTTTTCTCACCAACAGAGACAGTCTTATAGATTTTAATCGATTTTCGTCATAATTAAAGCTGAAAAGAACGGTGTCGTGTGCTTTAAGGTTCATAAATCTAACTCAGGGAAAAACCTGCGAACCCGTCAGTAAAGGATTAACAACAAAGGAATTGGATACAACCGAAAACGTTTTATGTCGTCAAGCCCAAGCAATGACATACCGTCAGGAGTTTAAACAACTGATGGGGGATAAACCAATTTCAATGGAAAGCCAAATTTTGAGGACTGTTGCCATACTTGGACTCGAACTCCGTCATCAGAGTAGGTGGAAGGATTCAGGCTGCCAGCTGGTTACCATTCGAGGCCCTACACCCCATCGTGCTGCCACCCAAACACCGCATCACCATACTGATCGTCGTGCATTATCAGAGAAAAAAGAAACATCAAAACTTGGAGGCTACGATAGGAGAAATCAGGCAAAGGTTTTGGGTGGTCAACGTGGACAGGTGCTACGACGGGTAGTAAGTGACTGTATGAGGTGTAGAATAGTGAGTTCGACGCCTTGCAGACCGATTATGGGTCCACTACCTAAAGACAGATTGACGCCTTACATCCGGCCATTTAGCTATACTGGACTACTTCGGATCTTTAAAGGTAACCATTGGTCGACGCCAGACGGTGGGTAGCCCTTTTTACCTGCCTCACGATTCGCGCAATACACATGGAAGTGGCGTACGATCTAAGGAGTGATAATGTTAATAAAAAAAATGTTGCCAGACCTTCAAACAGTAATTGTAACAAAAACTTCTTATATTTTATTACAACTTTATCAAATATGTATGGAAATTATGCGAATATGTTTGTAAAATTGTAGTTGATGATACAATTTAAATCTTTATAGCTATATCTGTTTAACTTGTTTTGTTGAAAGCCCCCTTAAGTTGGCGCCACTATCATTAGTTGGAGCTATTCTGTTATTCAAACTTAAGGTACTTTTTATTACGGTAGCACTTTCCACAGAACGTCAAGTGTTAATATACATATGTCCAAAAATCTCGTGAGAGGTATCAAAAGACGCGTCTTGACCTTGAGGGGGAAATCCGAAATTTTTAGAAGTTTGCCAGATATTTGAAGTTAAAGTTCACAATTTTCTGTCATTTTCATGTGGTTGTTGTAATGGCACATTAGGCTCAGCCAAAAAAATTCAGGCAACCACCCGGAGTTGGCATGGCGTATCATAGAGTTATAATACCGAAAGGTGCTCTGCACATAAGTACCATGGATCACGCCCCGAATTGGGGCGACTGAAACAAATTATTGCTTTTCCCTCTTCAGATTATTGTTACGGAGGTCAAGCCGCGTCTTTTGATTCGCGCGATTTTTCGCCTGCGGCGTTTTTTACAATAAATGTCCAACAGGTTACAAACCTCATACTCAGAAGTCGAATTATCATCAAGATTAGATAAAACTATACATTCAACGTCAAATGCTAAAACACGTCCAAAGATTTCAGGGATGGGTATCGAAAGATGCGTTTCGCAACAATAATCCAATGCATGTGCTTCTGGTAGACATAGATATAAGGTATGGATGTACAGTATTACCCAAAGTGATTCATCCCAAATGTTCAGTTGAGGCGCTATTACACTGAAAATACCTGTCATGTCATGTTTTGTTGTTAAAAAACTTTCTCAGTCAGCTTCAGTTTTTGAAAAATTTGCATATTCATTTACACATGTCTGGCACCTCCTATTACTCGCTGACGATTCAACTAGTACCAAACTGCTATTGTTGTTCATAACACAGCTATCAGGATATCAAGACAATTGCGTGGCGCAATGTTTTATTGGTAATCGTTTACGTGGGGTACCGAGCGCTAATACACAAACAAAAATGTTGGGATGTGTATCTGGAGACGCGATTTGGTCCCAGGAGCATGAATATAACTCCGCTGAACCAATATTTTCAGTAGTTTGCGAGATATTTGCAATCAAATTTCAGATCAATGAGAACGCAGTAGGTGGAAGTCCCAGGGCCCAGGAGTTTTCGGACGTTTTACTTAAAATCGGGAGGGGTTACATACCCGAATTAAATGGATTAGTAATCTCTGTACTATTGTTCCATCAATGGAGGAGCTTTTTACTTCAGTTTATGGAGAAGTATCTCCGATAACGCGTCAGAACAATACTTGGCTTTGTGAGCGAGCAATACCTTCACCAAAAAATGATCAAGCAGCGCCCATAAATCGAAGTGTCTTACAAAAAATTGATGGAGAAGAATTCTCATACACGTCAATCAACATTGTTTTAGACAGAACCGATACTACCAGTTACCGAGTAGAGTTTCTTAACTCTCTTTCAGCACCAGCCAGCGCATAACATCGTTTTAAAAGTTGGTATTCCGATTAGGTTGCTTCGAAACCTAATCCCGCCAAAGTTATGTAATGGAACCCGACTTAAAGTTAAATCGCTTCGAAATAATGTGATAGAAGCGGAAATTCTAACGGGTTGTGGAGCAGGTGAAGTAGTTTTTATACCACGAATACCCATAATACCAAACAATTATCCCTTTCAATTCAAACGTGATAATTCAATGACAATAAATAAGTCACAGGGTCAGACACTCCGAGCAGCTGGTATCGACCTTAGGACTAATTGCCTTTCACACGGGCAGCTTTATGTAGCTTGCTCGCGAGTAACTTGCTCGGAAAATTTGTTTATAATTTGTAATTTGGGTAGAACTTCAAATATTGTGTACAAAGAAATTCTATAATTTATGTTCTTTATATTGCAAAAATAAATGTTTTTAGAGTCGTTTTTTATTCAACGTTAGGCTTTATCAGTCCGATGAAAACATTTTTTGTGATCGAAATTTGGGTTTATCGAGCAGATAAACTTTAATGCTTCCATGACAACACGACCTTTAAGTCCTGAACTCCAGCATTTCTGTTGGATTTTATTCTTTGCTAACCCGGCAGCAAAAAAAAAAAAAAAAAAAATTATACGCATACGGTTTCACTTTGCTCATCACATGAAAACTCTCGTATTTGATTCAAATGTCTATTTTTTCCTCAAGTCGCGACGCTGTCTGCATAAAAAAACGGTTAGTTTGGGGAATATTTTAGATGATGCCCCGAGCCTATGAAGATTTTTTTTTTGTGGGGTAAGGAAGCCTCAAAATTTACCCGATTTGCTTATAATTATTCACCTTAAAGAATTAAAAACACTTCACACTGAACGATATGTCTCACCACACTGCATATTTTTAATATTTTAATTTTATTTTAATAAAAAAACATTCAAATAAATAATAACCGGAATGTCAACAGAGGAAATGTATGTATGTATGCGCGTAGATAATGGAATAAGCGCTATTGCGGATGACCGTTTATTGTTGCGAAACGCATCTTTCGATACCCATCCCTGAAATCTTTGGACGTGTTTTAGCATTTGACGTTGAATGTATAGTTTTATCTAATTTTGATGATAATTCGACTTCTGAGTATGAGTTTTGTAACCTGTTGGACATTTATTGTAAAAAGCGCCGCAGTCGAAACTGGCGCGATTTTTTATTCCAAATTTAAATAGTAATAAAGGTAATGCTTTCATTCAAACGTCAAATGTTAATACGAGTCCAAAAATCTAGTGAGAGGTATCAAAAGACGCGTCTTGACCTCCGTAACAATAATCCGAAGGGGGAAAAGCAATATTTTGTTTCAGTGGAAAGTTATTAGTGAAAAACCGAAAATTGACCCAGGTCAGATCCCCAATTCGGGTGATCCATGTTGTTTATGTGCAGAACACCTTTCTGCGTAGGCGGCCTTCGGCCGTGCTTCAAAAAATAACCCTGGGCTACGCCATTCCAACTCCGGGTGTATGCCATAGCCGTGGCTACCGCCACGGTGATGTCCTTCCGCGTACCGCGTTTCCCACACTTTTTTGGCTAAACCTAATGTGCCATTACAACAACCACATGAAAATGACAGAAAATTTTGAACTTTAACTGCAAATAACTTTTGAACGGTTGAAAAAAACAAAACTCTCATTTCAGATTCTAAATTTTGATACCCCACTCGACTTTTTTGGTCTAGTTTTGGGTGGGCCCCATAAACTGCACCAGTACCTAAAATATAAGAAGTTTTTGTTACAATTACTGTTGGAAGGTCTGGCAACATTTTTTTTATTAACTAGTTCAAATTAATCTCGTTGCAAGCTGCTTAGTTTTCGGCATTATATCTGTTCGTGGTTAATAAACGTGATAAATCTCCGCGTTTCTTAACAATTATTAAAGAAAATCTATAAAATAACTCATAAAATGAAGAATAAACAAGCTATGTTGCAGTGAACGTGCCATAACATAGTTTGTTTATTCCTTCAGAGCCAACAGCAGTTGCAACTCGCTGTAACTGCAACTAATCCGAAGGCATTGTTGTTGCCAAGTGAAAAAACTTCCTTTTCTTTCTGTGATAAAAAATTTAAACGTTTAAAGCGGTTATTCGTGCAGAACTCGTGCAAAAAACAATGCGGGACTGTGTGGAATCGGGTTTTTGTGTAATGTAATATAGTTTTGTGTGTATAGTGTTATCAAAGTGATTTAAAACTTACACATTTTGGTTGGGAAAATTCGAATCTTCAAATACGATTTTCTCTTAAAATATGAGTTGCCTCCAAGTTCGAGCTTTAGTTCTGTGATTTCTGGGAACCCTTCCAAAAAAAAAACACACTCATATGCACGGTGCACTCAATAAAACTCTACCCATTTGATAACAGTACAACATATTTGGGGTTGGGTTTCATTGAGTGCACCGTGCATATGAGTGTTTTTTTTTTTGGAGGGGTAGAGGGGTCCCAGAAATCACAGAACTAAAGCCCGAACTTGGAGGAAACTCATATTTTAAGAGAAAATCTTATTTGAAGATTCGAATTTTCCCAACCAAAATGTGTAAGTTTTAAATCACTTTGATAACACTATACACACAAAACTATATTACATTACACAAAAACCCGCTTCCACACAGTCCCGCATTGTTTTTTGCACGAGTTTTGCACGAATAACCGCTTTAAACGTTTAAATGTTTTATCACAGAAAGCCCGACATGTTTTTTCACTTGGCAAAAACAATGCCTTCGGATTAGTTGCAGTTACAGCGAGTTGCAACTGCTGATGGCTCTGAAGGAATAAACAAACTATGTTATGGCACGTTCACTGCAACATAGGCGCCTAATATGACAAAAATTCGATCTTCGACTGTGATCGAAAGAGTTGATCGAACGAATTTTCATTTGGTATTACCACAACCATTCGACAAGAACTGGCGTCATTGTGAATTTCGATGTTTTTATCTCTTCACAATAGCACTTTTCTGTCAGCTGTTATTAAGTAAAAGAAAATAAACAGAGCAAAACAAATCAAGTGCGGTATTATTTATCTATTTTTATGAAGACAGACCAAAAAGTCTTATATATTTAAATACAAAATATGACTACGACGGAAATGTGTTTCGATAGTTCATCAGACCAAGAAGATAGCTTACTGGAACTAGGCAGAAGTAGAAAACGTTTGAGGGATGCCTCCAATCCTTTGGAAATGAATACAGCTGCGTACATTTATCTTTAAAAAGGTTAATCAGTTTGTAAAAATTATAACTTCTTTTATAGATTTACAAACAGTTTTAGATTGCACCTTTCGACAGGTTGGGACTTTATTCCATTATTGAAACCACCGTTTCCAGCTGTTGCTTTGTACTTAAGACCTTTGACCTATATACAATAAATGCAAATAGAAAAATATTTGCATTATAAATCAAAAAAGTAAAGGATAAATACAAAAACTTACATTTCTTAGCAATTGTATATAAATTCGATACAGGATCGACAGCAAATTTATATTCGATCAAATAATAGATACACAACGAAAATTTCGACAGCGATGAGCTACCCATAATACGAATTTGAAATTCGATTTTCGATCTTCGATAGCCACCAAAGAACGAACAACGAAAAATGCTCATAATAAGGGCCATAGCTTGTTTATTCTTCATTTTATGAGTTATTTTATAGATTTTCTTTAATAACTGTTAAGAAACGCGGAGATTTATCACGTTTATTAACCACGAACAGATATAATAATGGTATTCATGCAATCGTGTATACAGCGTGTAAAGCTCATAAACGCGTAAATTTACGAAGTGCGTAAATAAACTGTCAAAATTTGTATGGAAAGAAGTTTACGCAAACTTCGTAAATTTATCAACTGATTTCGGTGTGTAAATGCTCGTAAACTCAATGCTCAAACTCATTGAATCAGCTGTCAGCCGCCAAAAGAAAAATAAAAATATGGAAGAGGTAAAATAAAATAAATTTGCACAATTTCTATAATTTTATATGTTTTTTTTTTTGTAAAGTTATTACTCATTTTGCGGTTAGTGAACACATCTAACCATCGCTGACTGACAACTTTACGAGGCTATTTATATGTGCGTTCATATAACGGGGTGTGTAAACTTATAAAAATACACACTTCGTAAACTTCTACGATTATATGAATACCATTAATGCCGAAAACTAAGCAGCTTGCAACGATATTAATTTGAACTAGTTAATACAAAAAATATTGCCAGACCTTCCAAAAGTAATTGTAACAAAAACTTCTTATATTTTAGGTACTGGTGCAGTTTATGGGGCCCACCCAAAACTAGACCAAAAACGTCGAGTGGGCTATCAAAAGACGCGTGTTCACGTCTAGGTTTACAATCTGAAATGAGATTTTTTTTTTTTCAACCGTTCAAAAGTTATTTGCAGTTAAAGTTCACAATTTTCTGTCATTTTCATGTGGTTGTTGTAATGGCACATTAGGCTGTGCCAAAAAAGTGAAAAAGTGTGGGAAACGTGGCACGCGAAAGGACATCACCGTGGCGGTAGCCACGGCTATGGCACACACCCGGAGTTGGAATGGCGTGGCCCAGAGTTATTTTTTAAAGCGCGGCCGAAGGCCGCCTACGCGGGAAGGTGTTCTGCATAAAAATACCACGGATCCCGCCCATAGAGTAGTAACCGTGGCATGTTGCTTTTCCCCCTTCGGATTATTGTTACGGAGGTCAAGACCCTACCAGAAACGCTGATTTTTTTAACTAACACACTCACACTCAAAATTTCAGTGCTGACCATGTACTGACCAAAATAGTGACAACTAGGGGTCGCTGTTATCAGTGTGAGACGGATATGTTATGGCAAATGTAATTGTATGTAGGCTAGAATAGTTCGTCCAATTGAATCATATGGTCATTAGTGACTGTCATTTGACTATCAAATGATTATCAGTAGTGGTGCATTTTCAAAATTCCTAGAAAATTTTCAACCGGCACGCATTCTAAGCGAAAACTTTTCAAAATGCAGTGTTACGAGGTAAATAATATGTTAATGGCTAGTAATATCATTTCTAACAAAAAATTATTTTCCAGGAGTGTTGGAGCAAGGTTCCCTGAACTTCGAGGAGGATATTCCGGCAACTATTTCCAAAAGCCACCACCCCAACGTACAACAAATATGTATACCAACATTTAGTACTTATAAGTGTTACGAGGTAAGTAAAATGTTAATGGCTAGTAATATCCCTTCTAACAAAAAATTATTTTCTAGGAGTGTTGGAGCAAGGTTCCCTGAACTTCGAGGAGGATATGCCGGCAACCATTTCCAAAAGCCACCACTCCAACATACAACAAATATGGCGCACATTATGTACTTTACTTCTGAATTTGTGTAATGTTTAATGAACGGCCTTATTTTAGTTAATTCATAGATGTTCAAGAAATTTCAAGATGTAAAGAAATAAATTTTTCTCTATGCAAAAAAGCATTAGTACTTTTTCACATTGGTCAGTAGTGACATTAATATGGTCAGCACTGGTGTAAACAGTGTTGTATCATTTATGACAGTAAATGACAGTCTTATAGACAGCGCTGATTCAATAAAACACGTGGGAGTGAACAGCACAGCTCTATGCTTAATTAAAAGGCGATTTCACTGTGTTAGAGTGAAATAAAAGCTCACACGTACACAGTTGTTTACATCAGCTTTGCGCAAGCCCCCTTGTATCCGTGATGTAAAGTTTGTATGGAGCGCTGACAATTAGACTGACAGTACTGAAGATCAGATGTTGTGTCAAATGACAGTCAGCGTTCTGGTAGGGGACGCTTCTTTTGATACCTCTCACTAGATTTTTGGACTTGTATTAACATTTGACGTTCGAGGGAAAGCATTTCCTTTATTACTCCAAAAATTTTAAATTTGGAATAAAAAATCGCGCCATTTTCGGCTGCGGCGCTTTTTACAATAAATGTCCAACAGGTTACAAAACTCATACTCAGAAGTCGAATTATCATCAAGATTAGATAAAACTATACATTCAACGTCAAATGCTAAAACACGTCCAAAGATTTCAGGGATGGGTATCGAAAGATGCGTTTCGCAACAATAATCCAATGCATGTGCTTCTGGTAGACATAGATATAAGGTATGGATGTACCGTATTACTCAAAGTTATTCATCTCAAATGTTCACTTGAGGCGCTATTACACTGAAAATACCTGTCATGTCATGTTTTCTTGCTAAAAACCTGTCTCAGTCCTCAACTTCAGTTTTTATATTATTATATATTTTAGAAGGCTAAAATATTAAAAATATGCAGTGTGGTGAGACATATCGTTCAGTGTGAAATGTTTTTAATTCTTTAAAGTGAATAATTATAAGCAAATCGAGTAAATTTTGAAGCTTCCTTACATACAATTTTGCAAATTTAATTAATTTAAACACGATTTTTTCTCGAAATATATAGCTTGCTTCCAAGTTCGGTCTATTGTTTTGTGTTCTGTGCGACCCCCTCTAACACTTAAAAAAAAAAAAATTCCTAGGCTCGGTGCATCAACTAAAATATTCGGGTTGGATTTTATTGAATGCACCGTGTCTATGAATGTTTTTTTTTTTTTAGAGCGGTAGAGGGGGTCCCAGAAATCACAGAACTAAAGCCCGAACTTGGAGGCAACTCATATTTTAAGAGAAAATCGAATTTGAAAATTCGAATTTTCCCAACCAAAATGTGTAAATTTTAAAACACTTTGATAACACTATACACACAAAACTATATTAGATTACACAAAAACCAGCTTCCACACAGTCCCGCACTGTTTTTTGCCCGAGTTTTGCGCGAATACCCGCTTTAAACATTTAAATTTTTTATCACACAAAGCGCGACATGTTTTTTCACTTGGCAACAACAATGCCTTCGGATTAGTTGCAGTTACAGCGAGTAGCAACTGCTGATGACTCTGAAGGAATAAACAAACTATGTTATGGCACGTTCACTGCAACATACCTTGTTTATTCTGCATTTTATTAGTTATTTAATAGATTTTATTTAATAATTGTTAAGAAACGCGGAGATTTATCACGTTTATTAATCACGAACAGATATAATGCCGAAAACTAAACAGCTTTGAACGAGATTAATTTGAACTAGTTCTTTTTCGTCCGTGTTTATCGAGTACGATAAAAAAAATGTTGCCAGACCTTCCACCAGTAATATTAACAAAATTTTCTTACATTGTATTACAACTTTATCAAATATTATGAAAATTATGCGAATATGTTTGTAAAATTGTAATTTAGGTAATCGTTGCGATGGACTACCGAGCGCTAATATTTACACAAGAATGTCGGGAGGGGTCTCAAAAGACGCGTCTCGGTCCCAGGATATTTTTAGTAGTTTGCGAGATATTTGCAGTTAAAGTTCAGAATTTTCTGTCATTTTCATGTGGTTGTTGTAATCACATTACCCTGTGAGAAAAAAATGACCCATAGAGTCGGAACGGTGGCATGTTGCCACCGTTCAGGGCAACCACCCGGAGTTGGAATGGCGTAGCCCAGGGTTATTTTTTGAAGCGCGGCCGAAGGCCGCCTACGCGGAAAGGTGTTCTGCACATAAAAAACGTGGATCGGGCCCCGAATTGGGGATCTGACCCGGGCCAATTTTCGGTTTTTCACTAATAACTTTTTACAGGAACAAAATATTGCTTTTCCCCTTTGGGATTATTGTTACGGAGGTCAAGACGCGTCTTTTGAGACCTCTCTCGAGATTTTTGGACGTGTATTAACACTTGACGTTCGATGGAAATGCTAAAACAAGTCCAAAAATCTCGGGACGGGTATCGAAAGACAATCCAAAGGGGGAAATCTGATATTTTATTTCGGTCAATATACATATATTTGCAATTAACGTTAAAAACTTTCTGTCATTTTCATGTGGTTATGGTAGACACAGATATAAGGTATGGATGTGCAGTATTACCCAAAGTAATTCATCCCAAATGTTCACTTGTGGCGCTATTACACTGAAAATACCTGTCATGTCATGTTTTCTTGCTAAAAACCTGTCTCAGTCCTCAACTTCAGTTTTTGAAAAATGTGCATATTCATTTACACATGTCTGGCACCTCCTATTACTCGCTGACGATTCAACTAGTACCAAGCCGCCATTGTTGTTCACAAGTGATTCGGCAAAAATAGAAAGCAGTTTATTTGAATGTTTTTTTTTTCGTGTTATGTATTTTAGAAGGCTAAAATATTAAAAATATGCAGTGTGGTGAGACATATCGTTCAGTGTGAAGTGTTTTTAATTCTTTAAAGTGAATAATTATAAGCAAGTTGGTAAATTTTGAGGCTTCCTTACATACAATATTGCAAATTTAAACACGATTTTTTCTCAGAATATATGAGTTGCCTCCAAGTTCGGTCTTTTGTTTTGTGTTCTGTGCGACCCCCTCTACCCCTCAAAAAAAAAAAAAAATCCTAGGTTCGGTGCATGATCTAAAATATTCCCCAAATATTCTCCAATAGTTGTACATAGCCATGCTATAAAAACTCATTCGTTATTATCGCGCAAAGTTACAGAAACGGGCTATTGTAAAAAAAACTTTCTCTTTCTTACAGCAGTTGTGCGTGGATTTACTTGACTTTGTATTGACCGAGCTTAGAAAGAATACCACAAACTCGTCGACTTCGTTCCATTCCTAAATAATCGATTCTGCGAGTAGGACTGAAGTGAGTTTGTTGCTTCAGTCTTTTGTTATGTGTGAACTGAAGAATATTGCTCAACAGGTGCTGTGAGTTTAAAACTTTCTATCGTATAATATTACCTTTTTGTGTTGAAATACAAATAAAGTAGTATATAAAAAGGGGAAAAATGCAGAATAGTGCATACTTTGAGTTAAAAAATAATAAACCATTGAGCAATCGGTCTTAAAATAGCTCGACCAACAAACAGCAACCTTCACACATAAAGGTGGGAACTGGGAAAGGTGGTATTTGTTGCCTTTAGGAGACAACTGCTAAAACACAACTCAAATTTTAGGAAAAGGGTCTTTTCATGCCCCACCCGACATTTTTGGATAAATATAGCATATTGTCGGGAGGGATATCAAAAGACGCATTTCGTTCGCAGTAACACAAATATGCCTCCGGAGAACAACTATTTTTGAGCAGTTTGCGAGATATTTTCAATCAAAGGCCTCCTACGCGGAAAGGTGTTCTGCACAAGAAAAAATGCCAAAATCAAGTAAAACCAAATTGTGAGCTGCCACCAGTATCTATCCACATTATAAATGGGCAAGCTGAGAAGAATTGTCCCACATTACGTCCACACTATATATGTATCTTAGGTATAAACAAGGTAAAGCTTTCCATCGAACGCCAAGTGTTAATACACGTCCAAAAATCTATATTTTTAGAATTTTGGGCAAACTTTTAGAGAGGGATCCAATTGGTAGGAAAAAACGGTTTTTTCAGGATGGTAGAGGGACCTCTCCTGATCACAAATATATATACCCTAGGGTATAGGCAAATGTATAGTTTTGGAGTTATTTCATGTTAAAGGTTGAAAATTTGCCCAACTTCCACAGAAAATATCACCTTAATTTTCGCACTTTTTCTTAAATATGTATACGCGTATGTGTGTATTAGATAAAATATCACCCACGTTAGTAATTTTTTCCAATAATTTTGCAATATTTTGTGCAAAAACTCACATTTAAGTAAATTAACTCGCGCTTCCCTTTTCTTGCAAATTTTTTTCTATGTATGTGAGTATACTGTTTGTGTCATAACAAAACAGTGAGGCCAGAGCTGAAAAATATAAAGTACCCACAATAAGAGGTTCCAGGGTCCGATCCATGTTTTTTATGTGCAGAACACCTTTCCGCATTGGCGGCCTTCGGCCGCGCTTCAAAAAATAACCCTGGGCTACGCCATGCCCACTCCGGGTGTGTGCCATAGCCGTGGCTACCGCCACGGTGATGTCCTTCAGCGTAGTTTTTAATTCCTTATTACTATTCTATGCATATGTAAATGAATGTGGTCAATATAGTAAGGAATCTTTTTTTTTTGTAGATGCGGCAGCACAAGTGTGTAATGACAAACAACTACATCACATACATATATACAATAATAAAAAATGGAAGCGAGAGTGTTAATTTATTTAATTGTGAGTTTTTGCACAAAATATTGCAAAATTATTGCAAGTAATGATTAATGTGGGTGGTATTTTAGATAATACAAACATACGCGTATACATATTTAAGAAAAAGTGCGAAAATTAAGGTGATATTTGCTGTGGAAGTTGGGCAAATTTACAACCTTTAACATGAAATAACTCCAAAACTATTCATTTGCGCACCCTAGGATCTATATATTTGTGAACAGGAGAGGCCCCTCTTTCATTTGATACCACTTTTATTGCAAAATTCTTTGGATCGATTTCTAAATGATAGCCGAATTTTGCGAGATATTTGGGTACTGGTGCAGTTTAGGGGGCCTACCCAAAACTAGACCAAAAAAGCCAAGTGGGGTGTCAAAAGACGCGTATTCACGTCTAGATTTAGAATCTGAAATGAGATTTTTGTTTTTTTCAACCGTTCAAAAGTTATGGTACTGGTGCAGTTAAGGGGGCCCACCCAAAACTAGACCAAAAAAGCCAAAGGGGGTGCCAAAAGACGCGTATTCTCGTCTAGATTTAGAATCTGAAATGAGATTTTTGTTTTTTTTTTAACCGTTCAAAAGTTATTTGCAGTTAAAGTTACAATTTTTTGTCATTTTCATGTGGTTGTTGTAATGGCATATTAGGCTGAGCCAAAAAAGTGAAAAAGAGTGGAAACGTGGCACGCGGAAGGACATCACCGTGGCGGTAGCCACGGCTATGGCACACACCCGGAGTTGGAATGGCGTAGCCCAGGGTTATTTTTTGAAGCGCGGCTGAAGGCCGCCTACGCGGAAAGGTGTTCTGTACATAAAAACATGGATCACGCCTCATAACTTTTGAACGGTTGAAAAAAAAAACAAAAATCTCATTTCAGATTCTAAATCTAGACGTAAATACGCGTCTTCTGACACCCCACTCGACTTTTTTGGTCTAGTTTTGGGTGGGCCCCCTAAACTGCACCATTACCGATATTTGCAGTTAAAGTTCACAATTTTTCTGTAATTTTCATGAGGTTGTTGTAATGGCACATTACAATTTGCGGTGAAGTACGGTAGTAAGACAGATTTCAACAATTTCACTACTGGCGGGAGGAGCATATCGGGCGATAGGACTCCCTCACGGCAGCTTGCTTGCCAGGCTTTAGTAGTGTTGGAGTACTCCGATACTTCAACGTTTTTACAGGATATATCCGCATTCCAATGCGGAAAGGTGTTCTGCACATAAATACCATGGATTACGCACCGAATTGGGGATCTGACCTGGGTCAGTTCTCGGTTTTTCACTAAAAACTTTTCACTGAAACAAAATATTGCTTTTCCCCCTTCGGATTATTGTTACGGAGGTCAAGACGGGTCTTTTGATACATCTCTCGAATTTTTGGACGTGTATTAACACTTGACGTTCGATGGAAAGTATTACCATAAACAAGCTGAGGGCCTGTGCATTTAAATAATTTAAAAACCATTTAATATTAATTCAAGAAACAGAAGGGGTGAAAGAACACCACCCTGCGGAACCCCTTGTCTAATTCTTCTAGGTCTACATCTCTCGTTTCGAAACTGCACTGACGCCAGCCGACCGTTCAAGTAGTTGGCGGTCCACCTTTTAAGGCTGATGTTGTGCTATGGTTTTTACGGAAGCCATGTTGATGATTGGCCAGCTGCAGGTTTGCAGTATAATATGGGAGCAGAATAGCTTCTAACAACTTCACTACCGGCGAAAGGAGAGATATCGGACGATAAGAGTCTCCTTGATTTGCCGGCTTCCCAGGTTTTAGGAGGGGGACCACAGTCGCATGTTTCCAGATATCTGGTATAACGAAGGTGGACAGTGAGAGGTTGAATAGAGCCGCCAAGTACTTGTGCCCCTCGTGGCCTAGGTGTTTCAGCATCTTCATGGCAATTCCGTCGGGTCCGAGTGATCTTGAAGGTTTGGCCTTCCTTATAGCTTCCTTAACCTCTGCAGCGGAGACGACAATGGGCGCGGCTGTGTGTTTGTGTTTGTGCGCGCGTCGGATGGCTTTTCTCTTAGCCCTATCCGCAGGAGAATGCAGTATAAATTGCCGGCCGAATGCGCTCGCGCACTTCCTGGGGTCCGACTTGACGTTATCGCCGAAAGCAATGGCGACCTTGTCATTGTATTTGGTCGGGTTGGATAGGGCCTTGACTGTCTACCATAATTTGCCGACCCCGCCGGAGAGGTTGCATGACTCTAGGTGTTCTTTCCACTTCTTCAATTTATGATCATTGACAGTCCGACGGATTTCTGCGTTGAGATCCTTTATTCTTGGATCTGCGGGGTTCAAGAGTCTCACTTGGTCACGTTCTCTTGCCATTGCCGCTGCTTCCGCAGGGAAATTCGGCCGAATTTCCGGGATTCTGCCAGCAGGGATGAAGCGGTCAGAGGCTGAATCAATGACTTTGCGAAACTCTTTCTCACCTTTGCATACGTCCGTCGGTGTGGGTAGGTCAGCGAAGGAGTGCTCTGTAAAGTCCGTGAAGCGGTCCCAGTCCGCTTTACTAAAGTTGATGTACGTTCGTTTTTCTGTCGTTATGAAGTCGGACGGTCGTTCAATGTCTAGTAGGATGGGTAGGTGGTCAGATGCCAGTGTAAGCATAGGTTGCCAGTTAACGTGGTTGATAAGGCCCGCACTTGAAATGGAGATGTCTGGCGAACTGTGGCAGTTACCTGCCACCCTAGTGGGGGCATCTCCATTCAATGTACAGAATGCCGAATTATCTATTTGCTCTGCGAGTGCGTGCCCTCTGCTATCTGCTGGCAAGTTGGAGTGCCAGAGATCGTGATGTGTGTTGAAATCACCTAGGATGAGGCAGTTATCGCCCCTTCGCAACGCACTAATATCAGGGCGATAGTCGCGGGGACAGCACGTAACAGGGGGAATGTATATATTTATCACTCGCAGGTCGACGTCGCCTGTCCGGACTGCTATGCCCTGGCATTCAAGGGTAGAGTCCCTGGGGTCAACGTCCGGGGCAAATAGGTTATACTGCACAGTATGGTGTGTGATGAATGCAAGGCCGCCCCCATGACCGCTGGGACGGTCTTTCCTATGCACATTGTACCCATCTCGAGTACGTAAGTCCGAGTTAGCGTTCAGTTTGGTCTCCTGAATGGCGGCCAGTTTAATGTTGTTCGACTTCATAAAGTCTGTTATCTCCGCGATCTTTCCAGCTAACCCGTTGCAGTTCAGCTGTAGGATTTTGAAGTGTGTCGGGAGGGAGGGTGGAGGCATGCTGGGGGTAAGGGACGGATGCGGTTGCCTAGGTGGAGGTGGGCATAGTCCCAAGCTGTGACGCAGTCTAGGGTTCAGCGCGTCTTGGCCGATGTTGTGTGGCGTGGAGGGCGGCTGAGTACTGCAGCAAGGGGCAATAAATGCATCCGTCCAAAGGTTCCTGTTTGCGAGCCCAGAGCACATATGGATGTGGCACAGGCCAAGGCAGTTATTGCACTTAACCGATGCCGCAGGTGTATATAGTCTTTGTCGACAAACAGTGCACGTGGTGAAAGGTACGAGGAGGTTATGTTCCTGACCCACGTGCATGCTGGAAGTAGGGGGGGACGAGAGTGGGGACTGAGGTGAGGCGGGAGCAGCAAGGCTGCAGGTCGTGAAGACCGGGCCACTGTCGTGGCCATTTGATGATGGTAGGTGCGGTGTGTGTGCGCCGGAGCGACGAGAACCGCGGGACGCGCTTGTGCGCGAACAACATGGTGCCTCAAAGGTACTGAAAAAAGTACGGGTTCTGGGGATGGCAGGGTTAAGCCCTGAGCATCCAGATCTATGCAACCATCTCTTGCATTTACTGCATTGAACGGAATGTGAACGTTTAACATATATTTTCTTCCAGTAGACGCAGCAGATCCAGTCTCTCGGTCCGGGGTTGGATTCGATACCAGCCCGTAGCAAGAGACATTGGAGTTTCAGTTAGTTTTCATCAGTCATCGCGTTGCCTCCACCCGTGTAAAAAAGAAAAGAAATTAAAAGAAGTTTATAGTTATATTAATTAAAACTAAGTGAAAGAAACAAAGAAGTGAAACAATAAATTATATAAACTAAAAACTTAAATAAACTGTGTGCAAAACTTATTTGTTTCGTTGGACAACTAAAGTGGTGGATTAGCGGGTGCACCCAGCGTGCACGTATATACAGTGTCTCACAAAAGCGCTGTAAGTATGAAACTGCACGCACACTACGTGCGTATGAAACACACCCCATGCTTGTGCGCAGTCTGGCAGCGCATTCAAGCATTTAACTACGCTGCCAGCTGCACACAGCGCATGCGCTAAAATGGCAACGCAATGGCTGATGAAGCTAAAGAAACCGTTTTGAGTTTCAGTTAGTTTTCATCAGTCATCGCGTCGCCTCCAACCGTGTAAAAAAGAAAAGAAATTAAAAGAAGTTTATAGTTATATTAATTAAAACTAAGTGAAAGAAACAAAGAAGTGAAACAATAAATTATATAAACTAAAAACTTAAATAAACTGTGTGCAAAACTTATATAAACGCCATATAAAGCGCACATACTTACAGCGCTTTTGTGAGACACTGTATATACGTGCACGCTGGGTGCACCCGCTAATCCACCACTTTAGTTGTCCAACGAAACAAATAAGTTTTGCACACAGTTTATTTAAGTTTTTAGTTTATATAATTTATTGTTTCACTTCTTTGTTTCTTTCACTTAGTTTTAATTAATATAACTATAAACTTCTTTTAATTTCTTTTCTTTTTTACACGGGTGGAGGCAACGCGATGACTGATAAAAACATTAAATACCTAGTAGTGATCTGTTTTGGTATCCTAATGTACTCAGGTCTATTTTAATACATACCTGAAAATTTGTTATAAAGGCAACTGATTGTTTTCGATAAAAACACTTCTGTTGTGAGTGGTAAATTAAATTATTACTAAATAACAAAATATAAATACCTTTCCTCATGTTCATGAAAGGTATGAAAATAAAAAAAATTAATAAAAAAAAGGCAGTAGGGTGTTAACTACTTGCCCGTAAATCCTGCTTGTTTGTTATTCGATTTGCGTAAATTTTGGCAGGAGTATACTACATACTATTGGGAACCCTCTCACAAAATCATTGAAATACATTCTTGAAATTCCAAACAATCGCTTTTGAAAATAGCAGAGCTTTTATGCTAAAAAGTGGGCGGCGCCACGCCTACTTCACCAAAATCCACAAAATTTTTGTACAGTTCAGTTTTGCTTAAAAGGCTTATTATGTGTGTAAAATCTTATTTATATAACTTATACAATTATTGAAATATCGCGATTTTAAGTTTACGAAGAAATTTTTTAGAACTGTGTTCAAAAAGTGGGCGTGTCCGTTCTCCGATTTTGTTTATTTTTACAGCAAAGAGTAAGCTTTATATGCTGAACACTTTCTCTAAATATCGTTTCAATAAGTAAATTTTTACCGGAGTTATGGCATGGAAAGTTTTGTGGAATAATCCCCCATAAAGGGGCGGGGCCACGCCCATTTTCTAAAAATTTTGTGCTTTCGACTTTCTTTGCCCACGAACACTTCAGAGGTGAAATAGAAATTATATACAGCTAGTTTAAGCAAAGTTATAGCATATTCAATATATCTATGATCCTTTTCAAAATCTTTCGTATAAAATTGGGCGTGGACCTAACCCGATTTCGCTAATTTTTTTCGAAATATTGCCTGTATTAATATACATATGTATGTGTGCTGAATTTTATATTGCTATCTTGAGCGGTTTTTGATTTATGATTAATAATATTTCCAAATTTGACTATATCAAAAGTGGGCGGTGCCACGCCCCTTTTTAAAAATTTCTTCAAAAATGTATTTGTTGCCTTAACGCTAAAGTGCACACCAAATATTATCCTTATAGGTGTATTATGTACTGAATAATCACTCTTTTTGTATTTTCCAAAATATTATATATATAGAAAGGGGGCGTGGCTTTTAACCGATTTTGCCTATTTTCAATATCGCTCGGAGATAAGTGAAAAGGAACCTACATACCAAACGGACGGACATGGCTCAATCAATTTCTCTTTTCCTCCTGAACATTTTGATATATATAAGTCAATATTTATCTCGATTCGTTTATGCCGTTACATACTACCGTTAGGCGAATGAAGTTAATATACCTTGTGTGCGAAGCACTACTAGGTATAAAAATACGGTATAAATGCAGAATAGCTCCAACTCCCAAATTAAAAAAAAATGGTGAGGATTGATAGATATCATTGAGGTGAGTATAAATATATAAATTTTTTTTGGTGCAAACAACAACAACGAGAGTTATTAAGGGTCAAAGATTATTTAATGCTTGTAGTAGTAGTGGTCCGAAAGGGGAAAGTGGGGCATCAAGTGGACGCGTATTGACGAGTAGATTAAGAATCCGAAAACGGAAACTAAAAATTGTATTTCTGTGAAGAGATATTTGCAATCAAAGTTGCGGTAATACTTCCCATCCAACGTCAAGTGTTAATACACCTCCAAAAATCTAGGTAGAGGTATCAATAGACTCGTCTTTTTTTGAAATCGGTTCGTTAGTTTTTGAGAAATTTTGATTTTAAGAAATGCTTTATATGAACTTTGACCTTCTATAACTTTTGTTGTTGTTTGCACCAAAAAAAAATTATATATTTATACTCACCTCAATGATATCTATCAATCCTCACCATTTTTTTTTAATTTGGGAGTTGGAGCTATTCTGCATTTGTTCCATTATATTCATTTAAAGCCTTATTTAGGGGTGCAAAATTATAATAGTTGCATCTGATAACACTAATATTAAGTGGTAGGAAAAATCTTTAAGTTCTACTAGGGATATTGAAATTTATAAGCCCAAGAAGATCTGGAGAATCGATGGAACCGCTAATTATATCTATACTAGTTTATATTTTGAAAGCCGTTTTCTTCTGGACCGCAAAGCTCAAAAACATCTGAACCGAATTAAATGAAATACTGAAAAAAATACTTTGCGCAAATGTAATTTCTTCTCAAATACTTTCGAAAGGAATTGAAAATGTAATTGAAATTTTTCCAATTACATTACAAGGAATGCCAAAAGTACTTTCGAATTTCCAATTACATTCCTCAAAGGAATTGTAAAAGTAATTGAAAACTGAAATGTTAATTCTTGCATAAAAACTTATTTCAATCGACTTTTCGGGCACAAATATGAGAACCTCTGTCCTTATCACTAGAAGGCTCATATGATATTGGAAGCGTCCACGATTTCTTGCAAGTCTATCATGGAGGGATTGAATAACGACTTATAGAACGTGACCTTTATTCATCGGGAGAGAGCTTAACTTGTAATTTTCCGCCAATCTCCGATAAGGCAGGCTCTTCAATATATGATTTATCCGCGTCCTTGCGCTGATGGACCGGAAGAAATACGAGGACAGGAAGTCCTATGACAAAAGATATAAAGCAAATAAGTGCTGACCACGCCATGATATTTTTATATTTTTTGCTTGACGCCTTCAATACCTAACAACTTCCAACGGAAGGAGACCGCTGCCAAACAATGGTCGTCTACAACAAAGCTAAAGCTACAAATTTGGGGAACATACAGTCCATTGTCCACTGCGAAAGGCGCCTGCAATATAGATGAATATTTACTGACAAGCCCTTCATGCTAGAAATACACTCTGGAGGGGACCCTCCATTTATGTGGTCGCCGTATGAAAATGACACCACCTGGAGGACTAAAAGTTGTTACGGGTATCTTCTAGCTGTGCTTATGTCCACCTCCACAAAGAAACTAAAATACTAAATATTTAAGAATTATTATATTATTATTATCTTTTGGTCGAAGATTAACCTTCCAAATTCAAAAGAGATGAAGGAGAGAGCGCGCTTCCCAGGAAGACTAGTGTCAATCTAACCTATCACAAAACACTCCCTGTATGACATCAATCATCATTTCAACTGCATAGTAAAGACAACACCACTAAGATTAACTATTTTGTACAGCATGTGTATACACAACCACAGTTTTAATAGCTAACAAATTTAATAAGCAAATAAACATTTATCAGATTTTCAATTACTTTTGCAATTCCTTAAGGGAATGGCAAATTTGAAATTACATTTGGGATTCCTTGTAATGTAATTGGAAAAATTTCAATTACATTTTCAATTCCTTTTGAAAGTATTTGAGAAGAAATTACATTTTTTTTTAAATTTTTTGTACTTGAGCCTCAAAATGAGGAAATTACATTTGGTATATTTTTTTTTTGAGGAATTGAAATGTAATGAATTCCTTTTGTGTGGGGCAAAGGAATTGATTACTTTTCCCATTACATGTGTAGGGTTAAGACTCTACTACATTACAAATTAAAGTTAACGATGCGTATTTGGCATCTCTTTTTATTCATACATTTCCTGGTACATAAATTGCTTTTGATATTTGCAACAACGCAAGAACACTTTTGTAACTTCGAGAAAAGAAATCATATAAACAATAAATAATAACCTCTAAAGTGGTGACCCCGCCGATTAACATGCCGGACAACACGGAAGAAAGATTCGTAGATGCTGAGAGTATGCTGCATTTGGGGCGACTCGCTGTGAAGCCCCCCCGTTTTGGAAGCCAGACCCGGAGGCACAATTTGTTCGTGCCGGAATCACAACTGACGACACCAAATACTATACAGTGGTTGCGGAAATCGATTCGGCTGTATTGATGCACGCTAGCGACATTATAGCGCAACCACCTACTGCGGGCAAGTACGAAGCGCTTAAGAAGAGGTTATTAGCTGAATTCGGAGAATCGACTGAAAAGAAACTTAAGCGCCTTTTTGATTCTTGCGAGTTGAACGATAAGAAACCGTCAACCTTGTTAAGGGAGATGAAGGATCTGTCACAAAACCGATTGGACGAAGAAGTGTTGAAGGCAATTTGGTTGCGTCGTCTGCCTCCGCATATACAACAAATTTTAAAGGCATTGGACGAGAACGTAGAGGCATTAGCAAAGAGAACAGACGGTATTATGGAGGTTACGGCGGTGAATGTCGTCAATGCGGTTGAGGTACCTAGCAGCAGCTCAGAAGCAGCTCTCGCTGAGCTAGTTTCCAGGATAGATAGACTAGAGCGAAGCACAAGGGACCGATTTGAGCGCAGGGGGCAAACCGAGCGAAGTAATAGGGCCCGTGCAAGACCGGCCACCGCAGCGGGAGGCGCATCCGAGCAGACGACTACGAGCGATATATGCTGGTACCACCGCACCTTTGGTAGCCAAGCCTCAAGGTGCCGGCCACCTTGCAATTTCACACGATCACGCACGGAAAACTAATCAGCCCTCCGTTCAAAGCGGCTACAACGGAGGCTAAACAGGGATCTAGCCGCCTGTATATATTGGACAAAAAGTCATCAACTAAATTTTTAATAGACACTGGGGCCGAAGTCTCAGTGGTGCCCAGACACAATAACGACCCCCGACAACCGGCGTCAATGAAATTGATCGCTGCAAACAACACCCAAATCAATACTTACGGAAGGAGGAGTATAACGCTAGATTTGGGTTTCCAACGAATGTTTAACTGGCTATTCATCGTAGCTGACGTAGCTTACCCAATAATAGGCGCCGATTTCCTGCAAAATTTCGACATTTTGGTGGATATGAAAAACAAAACAATTATCGACAGGACAACTAATTCTCTGGTGGGTTGTCTAAGAATTATACCACCACAGGGTATCACTACGCTTAAGTGCTCAAGTATTTTTCACGAAATTTTAACACGCTACTTCGATCTCACCGAGGACAAGGTAGCCAACGGCAATTGTGGCGTCTATCACTTTATCGAAACGAGAGGGCGCCAACGGTACAGAAAGCGCGGCGACTATCACCCGAAAAATTGAATATCGCAAAGCAGGAGTTTCAATATTTGCTGGAAAAGGGTATCTGCCAACGATCAAAAAGTCAGTGGGCTAGCCCATTGCATATGGTGCAAAAGGCGAACGGGTCGTGGCGGCCATGCGGGGATTATCGCAACCTCAACGCGAAAACCGTTCCAGATAAGTATCCCATGCGCCATATACAAGATTTTTTTGGAGATTTACGCGGCAAACAAATTTTTTCGGTTATAGATTGTAAGAAGGCGTATCATCAGATACCGGTACACCCGAACGACATTCCAAAGACAGCAATCGTAACACCTTTCGGACTCTTCGAGTTCAAGTACATGACGTTCGGGCTAAGAAACGCTGCCCAAACCTTCCAACGGTTCATGGATGACACAGTGTCAGGATTGCCGTTCGCTTTCCCGTATCTTGACGATGTGTTGGTGGCTTCAGCGTCACAAGAAGAGCACATCATGCATTTACAGCAGCTCTTTGATCGTTATCGCCAGAAAGGACTCGTTATTAACGTGGATAAGTGTCAGGTGGGCCTACCAGAAGTCGAGTTTCTAGGTCATGCAGTGTCCTGCAAGGGCATTTCACCTTTACCGCGCAAAGTACAAGGTATCCTCGATATGAAGAAACCAATGGAGGTGCACGAACTGCGCCGGTTTCTAGGGGCAGTAAATTTTTATCGGCGATTTCTTCCGCACGCTGCATCAATCGAAGCTCCGCTCCAGAACATGATGGGACCTTGCAAAAAGCACGATAAGACGAAGTTAAAGTGGACACCAATCTCCGAGAAGGCGTTTGAGGAGCTCAAGGCACAGCTCGCGAAGCAAGCGTTAATTTCATTCCCCGAAAATGGGGCCACCGTGGAGTTGGTGACTGATGCATCCGATGTTGCAATGGGCGCGGCGCTACAACAGTTAATCGAAGACAAGTGGCAGCCACTTGGGTTTTTTTCGCAAAAGTTCACCAAGACGGAAGCAAGGTATAGTACGTACGATCGCGAGCTACTGGCCATCCATAGAGCGATTCGACACTTCAGGTATTTTCTGGAAGGTACTCAATTTATTATCTTCACAGACCATAAGCCACTTATTCAAGCGTTCGACCAAAGTTGGGAAAAACTGTCACCGCGACAGACCCGACAATTAAATTTCGTTAGCCAGTTTTCCACGGATATACGACCTATAAGTGGAGCCGAGAACCTGGTAGCAGACATGTTGTCGAGAGTTGCAACATTTGCGGCACCTTCGCCACTAGACCTGAAGCTATTGCACGAGGAGCAGCAGAGGTGTGAAGAGTTGGGGGAATTGCTCGATAGCGGTAATACTTCTTTACATTTAATAAAATACAAACACCCTGATACGGAGCTTCAGTTAATCTGCGACGATTCAACCGGAAAAATCAGGCCGTATGTCCCGAAGTCCCTGAGGCAAGTGGTTTTCGATGCGGCACATGGCCTCGCGCACCCTGGAACAAGATCAACGGCGAAACTCATAGCTAACAATTACGTGTGGAAGGGAATGAGTGCTGACATTAGAGCTCGAGTTCGCAACTGCCTGGCGTGTCAGCGTTGCAAAGTCGCACGGCACACGAAAAGTGCGTTGGAGACTTTTGCAGTCCCTAGTAGGCGTTTTGAGCACGTGAATGTGGACATTGTTGGGCCGTTTCCAGTATCGCGAGGTTACTCATATTGTCTAACATGCGTGGATAGATTTTCGAGGTGGATTGAGGTTTTCCCGCTAACGGATATGACAGCGGAGACAGTTGCGAGGGAGTTCCTCAACGGGTGGATCAGTAGGTTTGGCGTGCCGAAGTTCATCACGACCGATCAAGGCAGACAATTTGAAAGCAGTTTATTTAATCATTTGGCCAAGTTACTGGGCGCAAAACACATCCACACCACAAGTTACCATCCTCAAGCGAACGGCATGGTAGAGAGATGGCACCGCGTGTTGAAAGCAGCATTAAGATGTCACATGACTGACGTGAATTGGGTCGACATTCTCCCAGTAGTCCTCTTGGGACTAAGGTCTGCAGTTAAGGAGGAGCTGGGTGCGTCTATAGCTGAGATGCTCTATGGGCAACCTTTAAGGCTTCCGGGTGATTTCTTTGATAGCCCACGAGAGGCAGCAGTGGACGAGTCCACCTTTTTACAAAACATCAAACAACATTTCGAGCAGCTAAGGCCAACGCAAACATCACAGCATGGAAGGGCGGCGGTTTATGTTCCCAAGGACCTCAGATTTTGTAGTCATGTGTTTGTGCGAGATGATACAATTCATAGACCGCTCAAGGCGCCATACGACGGGCCGTATCTGGTGATCAACAGGTTCCCAAAGACGTACACCATCCTGATTGGAACGAAACAAGCCACAGTCTCAATTGATAGGCTCAAGCCGGCTTATTTCCCAAGAGAGGATTCGTTAACTATGCACCGCGACATGGGCTCGTAATTGGCCTTTGACTGACTTAGGAAGGGAGTGATGTAGGGTTAAGACTCTACTACATTACTTACTGACGCGTTGTGGCAACGCTAAAAATTAAAGTTAACGATGCGTATTTGGCATCTCTTTTTATTCATACATTTCCTGGTACATAAATTGCTTTTGATACTTGCAACAACGCAAGAACACTTTTGTAACTTCGAGAAAAGAAATCATATAAACAATAAATAATAACCTCTAAACATGTAATTGGGAATTGAGAGTAATTTAATTCCTAAAGTAATGATTACTACCCAGCTCTATAGGCCACAAAAAATATTCGAATCCGGGAAGGAAGGGTAACCTTATAAAGTGTTCATACAACATGGGTACCAAATGAAAGGTGTTGGTGCTTTAATATGGTGTAGTTATTAGTCCCATATAAAACCCCGTTTTCGAAGTATTTCCCAAAATATGGACCAGGTGTGACTACAAACAGGTTTTCTACAATATGGGTATCAAATAAAAGGTGTTGATGAGTATTTAAAAAAGAGGTGATTTTCAATACCCTATGCAACCTGTTTTCTGAGACATCGACCTAAATGTGGACCAGGGTGACCCCAGGAGGTGTTTATACGATATGGGTATCAAATTAAAAGGTGTTAATGAGGGATTTAAGAATTAGTGGTTTTTACGTGCATGTTTAAGCCCGTTGCTGAGATATCGACCAAAGTGTGGATAGAGCGTGAACCCAGTATGCGTTACCCATACATAATATTATATATTTTGAATGCTGTTTTTTTCTACATGCAGTTTTATTTGTGAAAAAATGAACATCGGTTAAATCTTGGACAGGTGCTACCCGGAATAGACTGATGGCAACACTGTAAGCGAGAGGTTGGAAATATTTTTCGCTTAGATGTTTAGCAGCCAAAATAATTAAAATACTGCAGTAAAATTATAATATTTGTATAATCATTAATTCAGTTTATAAGTTAACTGAATTAGGTGGAAAGTATATAAAGAACGTTTAGAATAGCAAGGATCTACAATTTGTGGCACCCGCTACAGTACAACATGAACAACGGAGAAGAGGAAACCTGCGGTAAATGCAAAAAAAAAGTTTGCAACCAATGAATGTATTGGTTGTGAAGGGGTATGCCAAAAATTGTTTCATACTAATTGTGTAAACATTACTGCCACTGAGTTGAGGATGATAACAAAGAATAAGAACTTGAAGTGGATGTGCGATGAATGCAATGGTCAGTATGTTAACATGGTAGATACTTCCGTGAAGAAAATTATGAGTGAGATGATGGTAACTATGAAGATATCTATGGAAAAAATGGTGACAAGCAAATTAACGGAGATAATACAGAAACAGAAAAATCAAAACACCAATACCAACAACAAGGAAAATATGCTATCTTATGCACAAAGGGTTGCGGAGAAAAAGCAAGAAGTTATTCTTGTACAACCAAAAAAGCAGAGTCCAACAAGTGAAATTACCAAGAAGGCATGCAAAGAAACATTGAATCCAGCAGAAATGAAAGTCGGAATTGAAAACATTAGAAAAATAAAAAATGGCGGCATTGCAATATCTTGCACAACTAAGGAAGAAATTCAGAAAATAAATAGGGAGGTTATAAAGAAGATGGGAAAGGAATATGAAGCTAAGATACCAGAGTGGAAGAGACCGAAAATAAGAATATACGACGTGGCAGATGAAATGGAAGATGGCGAATTGTTAGAGGCAATAAAAAATCAAAACCCAGAAATAATCAGGGCAGAATCTGAAGTTGAGGTAAAAATAAACAAAAAACTAAAAAACACAAACATGATTGTACTGGAAAGTGACCCAATGACGTTTGGAAGAATGATGGAGGAAAAAAGGTTGAAAATCAAATGGCAGAGGTGCAGAGTTCAGGAGCATTTTGCATTATCAAGGTGTATGAAATGTTATGAGTATGACCATGGGAGTGATGTATGTAAGGGTGAAAAAATATGCGTTAAATGTGGCGGAGACCACCTAGCAAAGGATTGTAAAGCGACAGAAATAAAATGTATGAACTGTGTGAAGGCTAACAGTAAGTTACACTTAAGTTTGGATTATAACCATAGTGTGCTCAGCAGTGGGTGCCCGGTATACCAAAGAAAAATAAGTATGAAGAGAAGGGCAGTTAGGTATGAATGCATATAGCAATCCAAAAAAGCAAGTGAATTTGATAGGCGTCTAATAGTTTTAAATGTTAATGGTCTGATCGCTAAAAGAGAAATTGTGTCGCTATTTCTTTACGAAATTCGACCAATCATTGCAATAATTGTTGAATCACATGTAACGGGTGGTGATGAAGATGCACTAGTTGATATTAAGGGGTATTCTAGTATTAGATGCGATTCAGATTCTGTACATACCGGAGGAATCGTAATATACGTCAATGAAGAGTTTTCGTATGAAATAGTAAAAAACCAAGGTAAACAAAAGAAATGGTGACGAAATAGGAACGTTTGCGGGTGTTTATAGATCTCCAAGTTGTAGTAAAGGCGAATTTATTGACGAGTTTTCGTTGAGCATGGAAGAGCTTTTAAACAGTAGTCGGAAGGATTGTATTATTGGAGGGGATTTTAATATAGATTGGTTAAAAGAAGATGATCACTATACCAGAAGGTTAACATCGTGTGTTATGGGAATAGGTATGAAACAAATTGTGTCAAATGCTACTAGGGTGACTAGAGACAGTGAAACTCTGATTGATTTGGTCATAACTGATAATAGGAGCATAGAAAGTGCAGTACTACAAACGCCAAGGATATCTGATCATTATATAATTGATATTGATATTGGAGGGTTATTCAGCTGTTCTACCGGCAAGCAAAAAAAGTTTCTTATGAAGGGAAAAATTGACTACCAGGTGGTGTCTAAAGTAGTACAAGATAAGTTAAGAAATGGAGATAACTTAAATATGGATTGTAGAGCTAGGTACCACGTATTAAAACAAATATTAACAGAGAGTATACAGCAAGGAAGGAAACCGGATATATGGGTTAAAAGTACACCATGTCCGTGGTATTCAGCGGAAATAAAGCAGCATATGGTTGAAAGGGATATATCTTATACCAGGTTTCTCCTGTTAAAAGAAGTGGGCTATGGATATTTTGAAGCGTGGGAGCAATATAAGCAAAGTAGAAATAGATTTATAAATATCTGGAGGAATGCAAAAATGAAATACCACGAAGATAGTTTTGAAAAATTGAAGAAAGATCCCAAAAAGCTTTGGAAACATCTTAAAACTTTATATAAAGCTGAGTCTAAGAAAATGAATAGCGTTATAATTGGAAATGATCAGGTATTTGATGCAGATGAAATAGCTAACAAACTAAATCAGTTTTTTATCGGTAGTGTAGAGGAAATGATTGAGAATATCCCCAATGGAAATAGCTATGTAAAGGAAGAGAGAGCAGGAAATGCTACGTTGAGCGAGTTCCCAGAAGTTGATAGGGATACTGTTGAAAAAATAATAAAAAATTTAAAGAATACGAATGGTCCCGACGGTATAAGCTGTGATATGATTAAAAAATTGTGGGAAGTGGTGGGTGATGAAGTAACCAAAATTGTTCAACTGTCAGTTACACAAAAAAGTATGCCGAAATCATTGAAAACGTCAATGATTGTGCCTATAGCCAAGATCAAGGGAAGCGTGCATTGTAATGACCTCAGGCCAATTAATACCCTTCCAGTGGTAGAAAAAGCAATTGAATCTGTAGTACAAGAAACACTATTAAAGTATATAACAGAAAATAGATTACTAACAAAGCACCAATCTGGCTTTAGAGAGCAACACAGTACAGAGTCGGCTTTACAACTAGTCGTCGAAGATTGGCTTAGAACAATTGATAGAGGAGAAGGCATTTTAGCAGTTTTTCTAGACTACAAAAGAGCGTTTGAAACAATAAATAGAAATCTACTGTTAAAAAAGTTAAGAGAAATGTACAACATTACTGGGTGGGTTTATGAATGGATAGAAGACTATGTTAGTGAAAGATATCAAACTGTGAGATTTAATAATAGAGTTTCGAATGAGATAGAGGTAAAAAATGGTGTTCCGCAAGGAAGTAAATTAGGTCCCTTGTTATTCATAATGTATATAAATGATGTACCAGGAGTATTAAAGCATTGCAAAGTACATATGTTTGCAGATGATACACTGATTTATATAAGTGGAAAGAGTGTACACGAAATGACTGGAAAGATTAACGAAGATTTAGTTACCATCTACGAATGGTTGTGTATGAACCAACTGTGTGTTAATGTTCAGAAAACAAAATGTATGGCACTAGGGAAACCGAAATTTACGGAGGAAGCTGAAATGAGGTCAGTTACACTAACGGGTTCAATGCTGGAATGGGTGCAAAGATATAAGTATCTAGGAGTAATTATAGATAACAATCTGAGTTTTAAGGACCATGTTGAATATATAAATGGTAAAATAGCGAAGAAAGTAAATTTGCTACATAGGTTGAAGAAAACTATTTCCAAAGCAGGAAAAATTACTTTATTTAAAATGATTTTGGTGCCCCACATAAAGTATTGTTCAACAATACTCTCAATGGCAAATAAAAAGGAGATATTTAAGTTGCAAAAAAATTTTAATAAAGGGATGAGGGCAGTATTAAATAAAAGGCGTAGTGAAAATGTTCGCAATATGTCGAATGAGTTAGGTTATTTATCGATAGAAAATGAAGTGAAAAGGGATGTACTAACTTTTATTTATAGGGTAGAAAATGGTTTGATGCCGGAAAACTTAGAATATTTGGTGAGAAGAAAATCTGATGTGCATCAGTATGTAACTAGGCAGGCAAATCAGTTTCACTTGGAACCTGTACGTACAAGTAAGGGCTTGAAGTCACTATTTAATAATGGAATAGCTATGTATAATACCGTCCCAGATGAAATCAAGCATGTAAGAACCATTGGATCGTTCAGAGAAAAGATAGGTCTCTGGTTAGATGCTGAGATAATGACTGATGAATAATGTGATATTATATGAATATGTATCAGTACCTAATAACTTGTAAGTTATTTTAGTTTATAAGTAAAATTAAAATTAAATTTCATTTACAGCTGGCTGTTAAACATTTATTTTTCTATTTTTGAAATAATATTTATGTATAAGATTAATTGTATTAGCCGTAGGCTATTTATTAATAAATAAATAAATAAATATCTTCATACAGGGAGTAATTTTCAGGTTTTAATGAGAAGCTGTGTTTGAGATATCGATCGAAGTGTGGACCGTGAGGTGTTTATACGATATGGGTAGCAAATGAAAGTTATTGATGGGGAAGAGGGAGAAAGAAAAGTGGGAGAAGATATACAACTGCTCAATGTCTGGGAAAATTTCCCCAGATATTTAGAATTGGCCTGCTTATTTCGTGATCATGAGGGAAATTCAATTATCTCTCGAAATCCGATCATATCGGCAGATGTTCCCTATCGTTTTAGCATCAGCTAGCCGGCGTCAAATTAAATGGAATCGCTGATAGACCCAATAAATGTAAAATGGCTCTCCTTTTTTATTTTTTAATCTGACACTACGTCTGCTCATTTACAAAAAATGGAAGTAATTTCTTAAATAAAAAACAAAAATTCATCAATTTCAGTAAAAAACTTTTTTAAATGAACAGGTAGGTCTACTATGCTGCCATTGAGTTATTAATAGATTCAAATCAGGGCTGAAAAATAACGTTAAATTTATTAATAAACGAAAAAGGTTTGCCAGCCATTGACGTTTATGACAGTTGACGAATTCAAGCTCCCTTATTAATTGTCATTGGATTGGCATTCACCGACTGTGTTTCTTCTTTGAAATAACGTTTGAAAATGGTACTAAAAACCTAAAATCTCAATACCAAAAAAATTGTAGCAACACTGGCTTCTGACAATTTGAACTTTCTGTTATTGTTAAAATTGGTAAGTCTGTTAGAAAATTATGAAAATTTAACAAAATTATAATAATTTAACTCTTTTACAGCCTTTTATAAGAATAGCTTTAACCGGCTACTTGGCGCGTATGTGTTGCTCAACCAGCCGTATAATTTCAGCATTGAGGTTAATTTAAACATTCGTAGGGTCAAAGTGTCGCTCATGGTCACGACGGAGGATAGTCAGTCGTCGTTGTTTACTGCGCAGTTCGACAGTATGGTGCAACGTATGTTCCTGTCTCCAAGTTTTGAGCATATAAGCAGGTGGCATAACCCAAGGCAAGAGCTGCCCTAGGGCGCGCACAGTAAGGGGCCGAGTGTGAACGTTTCACATAAATTTTCCAGCAGCTGCACTAGATCCAATCTCTTGGAGGAGGTCGGAGGATAGGATTTTTAGGGTGGGGGAAATGTCGATTTAGACAGGGTTATTTTACATAACACAACATTAAAGAAATAAAACTACAAGTTCACATATATGTAGGTTAGCCCCTTATTCGTTGCAGGCGTTCCAGACTTTAACTCAATTTTCAGCTTTGTATATCATTTACACAGCTAAAGTCTAATCAAGGTGTACTGTTTCCACAATATTGCAATGTGGCATTACACGGATAATTTATTAAAAAAGCTACTGCATAATACAGGTCTCTCCAAAAGTGGTTGCATACCAAACTATCAAACCATCATAATACCAAATATATAGTTATAGTATATAGTTGTATATGCATATTTGACGTGTTTATTGTATGCACCTCCCAAAATCTTAAGTTTAGTACGCAGACGTTGCCCAAAAACCCAAGCCGTAAATAAAAATAAGTAAAATAGGCCGACTGGGGAAACCATATTAAAAGGTGGAAACCGCCAAAAAATCTACTTTAGTTGGTGTGAAAATGAGTCTATCGTAAACTTCAAAACTCTTCTCATTCGTCCTTGAAGGTAATCTAGTGTAATTTAAGATATCTTACAAACTTCGACTGTACAGAAACAAATTTTAAGTTAAATAAAGTGGTTTTGTAATGCTTACCAAACCTCAAAAATTTTACTCGTTATTTACATTTTAAAACCATTTTCCATTCAATAAATGGCAATTAAGGCAATTTACTTCCTATAGTTTAATGAAGCACGTGTTTTAAAAAGTCTTATTTCTTGAAAATACATTTGAATTTAAAAACTACATTCCGGAATTTTCTACTACTTTTATTCGAAAGGGGATCTATTATTTGCCTTTTTGTACATTTTGTAAATGCAACTATGCTAGGTGACAATTAGGGAGCTTCAATTCTGATCTGTCAAAGACTAGCAAACCTTGTATAATTCAACAATGATAATAATAACGTTAAAAGCTCAACAAAAAAATATATCGTTGCGTTGAAAATCAAAAAATAATTATCAAAATAAATTTCATTTCGGTTTTTATCAAAACAATTCACAAAAATATTTGAAATTTTTCAAAATAATATTGGTTACTATGGGTCGCAAAAGAGAGGGGGAATCAGTGCGGTCGTGCTTTATCAATGAGAAGTGTATATTTTGTAATTTTGTAATTGCAAAAGACCACTTAGGAAACAAAAAAAACCATTTGCTGCGAAAGCACAAAAAACAATTTCTTGCGCTCTCAGAACATAATCCACCAGAAGCCGAAGAGGTGGTTGAAAAAAAAAAAGAAAAGTGAGTATAAATATGAGCAAAGGACTTTTGGGAACCAAAACGATTTAGTCATAGTACTCTATACCAGTTGTATCAAATAATCCATGCAACTCCCGCTACCCAAGTCAGCGTGGAGCGCGCGTTTTCTACATTAAAATATATTATTAATGAATCTCACGGAAGCTATTCTAATATTGCGTCTAAACTAATTAAGTTGTTTTCGTTAATTAATTAATTAATTATTCTTTTCAACAAAATAAAAAAAAATATGAATTTTCGATCGAGCCTAATGTACATGCGCCAATTTGGTACTTAGTAACAATGTTTTTTTGTTGTGTTCCTTAATTTATTAATTAATTTTTATACTTGCCAAATAAATTCAAATAAAGTGGATTTCCGACCCAGCCTAATTTGCAAAATGAATAAACGTTAACGAAAAAAATTTTTTTGTTATTTTTTGAATTGATAATCAACGAAACAATTTTTTTTTATTTTTTGATTTTGATATTCAACAAAATTTTTTTTTTTTGATAGTTATCAAAACGAAATATATTTTTGATACTTTTTTTTGATAATTAACAAAACGAAATTTTTTCGTTTATATCGTTGTGCAGCCCTGATTAAAATATTGGGAATAAATACGATATTAATAACGTTATCCTTGATAAAGTACCCGGCGAAGTCAGATAGTATATGTCAAAGCGAAAATGCAGTACATTACCCGATTCAGTTCTTGAATTACCTAAATCCCTCGGGCTTACCACCTTATAAAATAAAATTAAAACAAAATATTCCAATTATATTACTGCGCAACCTTAAGCCACCGAATCTATGTAATGGAACCGGATTGCAAGCGAAACAAATGCATAATAACATCTTGAAGATAACAATCCTTACAGGTCCTGCGGCTGGAGAGGTGACATTCATACCTCGCAACGACACATTAGCAGAAATCAATAAAAAAAACGGAATAAGTGATGCACTCCTTTTTTCATTTTACACATTTATATGTATGTATGAGTGTATCTGATCCTGATTGGAAATATACTTTACTTGAATTATCAAAATGTGTTTTTGATTTTTAAAAACGTGCATTTAGTGTAAGTAAACAATTATTTGAGTTGGTAAATTCTGGGTATGAAGTGAGATATCTTTAAACAATTTATTCAACTTAATAAAGCATCTCTGTACTCTTTCCCCTCTTAAAGTATGTGAAAAATATATTGGATTCCAGATTGTGGAGGCAAACTGCAACTTAGACCGCACAAAGGCATTATAGAGCAAATTCCGCATGAAGGGATCTTTAAAATATCTAGGGATAATATAATTGACATGGTTAACAAAGATAAAACTAGTATCAAAAATCACACCCAAGTCCAAGAATTTAGAAGTTCAGTATTCAAGATTCAATATTTAGAAGGAAATCGAATTAGTGACTTAGGCGAAGTCATATTCCCACAACAGCCGGTTCTATGTATCGGAATGACCCGGGTTTGCCCGAAAAGGGCTGTTATTTCAGTGTAACCCTGTCCAATTTGTCCAGTCCCACTCCCAAATTGTCATCCCCGGAGCAATCCCGGAACAAGTAAAGAATACCGACCGTTTAGCTCGAAAAAAACAAAAAAGTGGGCATGATCCGCCCCTTTTCCCTGATTCACAAGCAGCAATATTTTGGTAATTTACGACCGTACGTAACTGCTAATACACCTCCAAAAATATCAAGAGAGGTACCAAAAGACGCGTTACAAGAATCCGAAACCGGAAAAGAAATATTTTAGTTCAGTGAAAAGTTATTAACAAAAAAACAAAAAAATGACCCAGGTCAAATCCTGATATAGGGGTCCGATCCATGTTTTTTATGTGCAGACAACATGCCACCGTTCCCACACTTTTCTCACAGTGTAATTTGTGATTACAACAATCACACGAAAATGCCAGAAAATTCTGAACTTTGATTGCAAATATCTCGCAAACTATTGGTTTTCCGGATTCGGATTCTTGTTACAGAGGTCAAACGGGTTTATTTATTTATTTATTGCGGTCTAAAGACCTATATGAAACGAGGTTTTGTGATAAGTGGTAACAAGATTTTACAACGTTACTTATATATGTAGTTAACAAGATTTTACATTGCATTGTTTAACAAATGTCTTAGTACTAGTTTTAATAAATTACTTATTATCTTATAGATAATGATCTGCAATGATTAAACAAAAGGCGCTTAAACGTAGAAAAGTTTACACAGTCTTTTATCTCGCGTGGAAGCTCATTAAAGCATTTGAGTCCTTTGTAGAATATATTTTTTTTTATCTATTTCTGTTCTGTACAACGGCAGCCTGAATCTAGTGTTTTCCCTGAGTAAGTATGAGTGCGTTTCATTTATGTATCTCAAGTTATCACTTAAATAACTCGGTAACCTGCAGTGCCTTATATTCCATACAAACTTCATTGCATGAAAATATATTTGTTGTTTTACACTCAGCCAGTTCAGTTGTGTTAGCATGCCTAGTATGGGTGTATCATAACGTTTATTAAGTATAAATCTCATAGCTCTATTTTGCATTTTTTGCAGTTTATCAATTTGCGCATCACTTGCTATGAAGAAGATTGTTGGACAGTATATAAAGTGCGGTGCGGCTATAGACCTATAGACCATGATTTTATACCTTCTTCCTAGATGCTTACAAGATCTTCGCAACAGACCCACTTATTTGCAATTTTGTTAACTGTATAGTCAATATGGTCTTCAAACTTTAACTTATTATCTATATGAACGCCTAGATACTTAATAAGTTTCACTTCCTCTATGATTTCATTTTTAATTTTTAAATCGTAGTTATCGGAGTTTGTATTACTTGCTCTCGATACGACCATGAATTTTGTCTTTTGTACGTTTAATTTAAGTTTGTTTATGCAAAGCCAATCGTACAGTTGTTTTTAATACCTCTCTCGATATTTTTGGAGCTGTATTATCAGTTACGTACGGTCGTAAAGAATTACCAATTTTTTTTTTTGGGCAAACCATTAGGGAGGGTGTAAGGGGGGGGTTGAAAGCCAAATTTTCGAGATTTTCAAAAGCGCATATTTTGGAAAATACTGAACCGATTTTTAAAAGTAGAATATGGTTCGTAAGGGAATTGAATTACCTTTCATTTGAGGTGCCACTGCTGCAAGTGCAAAACCGCTTATGTGCAAAATTAAAAATTTGGACATCAGCAAGTAGACTTTCCTAACGGCCGCTCACGCCCCCAGGCGTCAACATCTCAAACAGCAGCCCACAGCTACTCCCTACGTAGCACTTCCCAAGTGGATTTGAGCAATGCGTCCGCCCTCTCCCACCCCCTCAGTCAGCTCCTCTTGTCCCTTATACTACGTGCACTGTTTGTCGGTTAAGATTATACACGCCTTTGGCATCGGTCAATTGCAATAACTGCCTTGGCCTGTGTCACCTACTTATATGCTCTGGACTCGCAAACAGGAACCTATGGACTGATACGTACGTTGCGCCATGCTGTCGAGCTACGCAACCTTCAACGTCGTCTGACTCGCCTCTACCTTCTGGTAACGCGATTCCTTCGACTACAAGAATGCGCCGTAGTGCGCGACCCAGGCTACTATAACCTAGGCATACGCATCAGTCCCTGACCCTCAGTATCAACTCTGCTCCCCCTTCGCATTTCTGTATCCTGCAATTTAATTGCAACGGCCTAACCGGTAAAATTGTTGAGGTAATAAACTTAATGAGGCGATATAACATCAAAATCGCGTCGATTCAGGAGACAAAGCTCGGTGGAAGGTCGTCTCTTCAGACCTGCAACGGGTACAATGTACAACGTTGGGATCGTGCGAGAGGGCTTGGGGGTGGTCTGGCATTCATCACGCATCAATCTGTGCAGTATCGTCTATTTGAGCCTGACATCGACCCGAGGGACACCATCTTAGAACGTCAAGGTATGGTTGTCCGGTCAGGCGATGTCGACCTTGAAATCATAAACATATACATACCTCCTGTCACCTGCTGTCCCAGGGATTACCACCCCGACATTCATGCGTTACTCAGGGGCGAGAATCGCGTCATCCTTGGTGACTTCAACGCACACCACGACCTGTGGCACTCCAGCTTGCAGGCCGATGGTAGGGGGCGGGAGCTGGCCGACCAAATTGATGATTCGACGTTCTGCACGGTAAATGGGGATGCCCCCACTAGAGTGGCGGAAAACTGCTCTAGCTCGCCAGACATCACCATAGTCAGCGCAGGCCTTGTAAACTGCGTTGAATGGCGACCGATGCTGACGCTTGCTTCAGACCACCTACCCATAGTGCTCTCTATCGATCGCCCCACCGTTGAAAATCGCACGTACACCAACTTCAATAAAGCCGACTGGGAGGGTTTTCTCACCACCACAGTGAGCGCCTTCGCTGCTCTTTTCACCCCGTCTGACGTACGAGAAGGGGAAAAGGCATTTCGTATGGCCCTAATTTCAGCCTCCCATCAACACATTCCGTCAGGTAGAATAAAGGAAGTGCGTTCATTCTTCCCCGCAGAGGCAGCGGCCCTGGCAAATGAACGTGACCATATTAGACGCCTGGACCCTACGGATCCTCAAATAAAGGATCTTAATGCGGAAATCAGACGCTTAGTAGTTAACCAAAAACGCGCTAAGTGGGAGGAGCACCTCAGCTCTTGTAACCTCTCGGCTGGAGTTGGCAAATTATGGTCGACGGTGAAATCTTTGTCCAACCCGACTAAACCCAATGACAAAATATCCATCGCCTTCGGCGATAAGGTTCAGTCGAAGCCTAAAAGATGCGCGAGCGCTTTCTGCCGACAATTTGTAATGCATTTTGTATTTTATTCAAGAATTTCTTGGCACAACAATTTTAACAAAATTATTTTATAGTGTCAGTCAATAAATAAATAATAATAATAATTTGTTAGAATTAAACTTAATCTAAAAGGCCATAATCTAAGAAGAAAAGATGTTAAAGAGTGAAAGAATAGTTAAAGATGTTAGGGGAGAAAGGAGAAAAGGAGAAAAAGGGAGGAGAGTAAAAGTATACAATATTGAGCTATGTGTCGTTATAAAAACATATTAAATTTTCTTTGAAATGCAGTTCATTGCTTATGAGCTTTAATCGATTTGGTAAGGAGTTCCAAAGACGTATCGCAGTGATGAAAAATTGGCGTTCAGACGTTAGCATTCGATATCTTATGTGCGTTAGACCCACTGATCGCGAAGATTGGAGAAATTGTAACCTTTGAAGCGATAGCGACAGCACTGGAAGTAACCCTCCCACAAATATAAGCTGTGTGGAAGATCTGCATCAGTTTCGTTAGCTTAGTCTTAAGTTTATGTCCTAGTCGTAGTCAAATATTTATTGTGAAGGTAGTCAAACTCATATATTGCTTCTTATCTTTACTTTTTTATCCTCTTAAAGTTGCTTTTAACTTATGCTGTCCTATTGATGGTGGGTAATGAAACGTATAGCATTGGCGATAATAGCATTTCACTTATAAATATTTTATGCAGCCGGCAAAAGGGTTTCAATGTAGTGCATTTTAATGCCAGGAGCTTAAATGATGAGAAAATGGATCAGGTAAGGAGAACATTTGAGCAGTCTTCGGTTGATGTTATATGTGTATCAGAGACATGGTTCAGGCAGGAGATAAAGGATGCACATTTTGAATTAGAGGGTTATAATTTGTATCGGAATGATAGAATAAATAAAAAGGGTGGAGGGGTAGCAATTTACTTCAGCTGTCTAAGGTTCTGTTGTCTTGGGTAAGTGATTAGTGTAAGTGATTTCTTTAATACGTTGTCTGTCTTAGCTGTTGATTTTGACGAAATAATTGTCTGTGGTGATTTTAATGTAGATATGTTACATCGTGACACGTACAGCTCCCGTTTTCTAGATGATGTGGCAAGTGTTGGCCTTTCTGTTGTCAACTCCTCTGTACCGACAAGATATAGTAATAATTGTTGTCCTAGTCTACTAGATTATTTTATTGTGTCTGATATGTCTTCTGTCCAAAAATTTGACCAAATTTCTTCTGTTTCTGACCATGATTTCATTTTTTGTTCTTTTGACATTACTTTTGACCATGATTGTTTAGCTACTAGTCCTTATAGTTTTCCTGACTATCGCTCTATAAATTTTAATGACTTGACCTCTGATATATCTTGTGTTGACTGGACTATTTGCTGGAGCTTACCAACCGTGAATGACAAGCTTAACTATCTTAATAATATATTGTTGTCCCTTTTTAACACTCATGTACCGTTGCGGACCACTCGAAAAAAATGTCCATCCTGCCCATGGTTCAACAAAACTGCTCGTGACATAATTAAAAAGCGTAACAAAGCCTATTCAGTATGGAAAATAAATCGAACTGATATTAACTGGCGCGCATATAAAAAAATTCGAAATGAAGCTACTGCCACTATAAGGCATGAGAAGCGGGCATACTTTGCTAAAATGTTAAACTCGGAACTTCCTAATAATGTCTTGTGGCGAAACATGAAAAATTTGCGTGTGAATGTTAAGGACAATCAAGATTGTTCGCTCGACCCTGAGGAACTAAATGCTGCATTTGCAAATAGTGCTACCTCATCCTACGTACCGAACACTCCGATGCTCTCTACTACTGTGTCTCTCTCTCAGAAATTCGAATTCCGTGCTGTGTCGGAGCATGATGTTGTGCGATCTATTTACAAAATACGCTCGAATGCAATTGGTGCTGATGGAATTCCTGTGAAATTTATAAAAATTATTCTCCAACAAATACTTCCGATCCTAACCCATATAATCAACCACTGTATCACAACCTCGTGCTTCCCCGACGTGTGGAAGGTTGCAACTGTTCTTCCTGTAGCTAAAACCAAGGCTGCAAATTGTCCAGGCAATTTTCGTCCCATAAGTATTCTTCCTGGTCTTTCAAAGGCCTTTGAAACCTTGTTATCAGAACATATTCATGCACACCTTGATATGTTCAAACTACTCTCTCCATTCCAGTCGGGCTTTAGAGCAAAGCATAGCTGCTCAACGGCCATAGTTAAAGTCTTGGATGACATACGTGTCCCCTATGACAGCAATCAATTAACATTGTTGTGCTTGCTTGACTTTTCTAAAGCATTTGACTCAGTGAACCATAAGTTGTTATGCATGAAGTTAAAGTCTTATTTTGGTTTCGAGGACTCATCCTTAAAACTTATGACGAGCTACTTGGGTGACAGAACACAACGAGTCAAGGTTGGATCGAAACTGTCTGGACTTAGGCGGCTATTATTCAGCCTATTTATTAATGACATATTTAGTACCTGTATATATGCTCAAATGCATGCTTATGCGGATGATATACAACTGTATATGTCGGGAACACACAGACAAACTTCCGAACTTTGTGCCAAGTTTAATAGTGACTTGTCATCTATCTCATCTTGGGCACTAAGTAATTGTCTCTCTCTAAATTGTGATAAGTTATATGTGTTACCAATATCAAAAAGGCAGATTAACTTTTTAGATCTCCCAGCTTTAAATGTCAACAATAAAAGTCTTAAATATGTATCAAAAGTAACGAATATGGGGTTCGTTATTAACTCTAATTTCTCATGTGCTGATCATATTAACACCGTTGTTAGTAAAGTTTACTACACCCTACGTAATTTAAGAATGTCTGCGGCCTTCACACCGCTTGTTATTAGAAGACGACTTGCAATACAACTCATATTACCAATTATTTGCTATTCGGAATGTGTATATAGCAAATTAGATTCCAACTCTGCACATAAGATTGATGTCGTCTTTAATCACGTCACGCGGTATGTCTTCGGGTTAGCAAAGTTTGATCATATTTATGCATGGAGAACGCGTCTTTTGGGTTGCGAAATATCTGACTATCTTAAAGCAAGAAATTGTATTTTTCTGTGGCGTGTGATTTCTGATAGAATGCCCAATTACCTGTATACCAAACTAACATTTTCCAGATCAGCTCGAATAAGTGACTTGATTGTGCCCAACTACAATTATATAAACTCTACAAGGCTATGTTTCGTCAATGCTATCCGCCTAAGGAACTCTATCCCAAATTCGGTTCGCAATAGTCTAGGTAAAAGCAACTTTAAGAATGTTATACATTCGTTCTTCAGTAGGGTATACACCAATCAGTAACTAAGTTTAACTACCTATAGTCTAGTCTTTTTTTTTGTTCTGTTATATTTGTAAATAATTTTTTATTCTTGCTAACCCTATGCTTTCACTTTATTCCGTTATTGTTGTTGTATTATTTTTGTACCTGAGATTAACAAATTTCTGTAATTTTAAGTTTTAAAGATTATGTGCACTTTTATGTAAATTTTTTGTTGTACTATAAAAGACCATTAAGGATCTTATTGTACTAATATTTTTGTTAATAAATGAAAAATGAAATGAAATGAAATAACTAGGTTCTTTCGCATATATAATTTTATGTAGGGTAGTTAACGTTCTCAGTTTTAGGAGATTATCGAAAGAAATGTTTAGCAACTTTTCAGCATAGTGAGAGACGTGGTCAAGTCTGTTTAGCCCAAATACATATCTGGCAATGTTGTTATAGACAACATTTAATTTATTCTTACTTACATAGTCACAGTTTGAAAAGATCTCACAACCATATAGGAGCGTAGGTATTAAGTACGCTTTCGCCATTAGGAGTCTTATATGCAATGGAGTAAAGTACTGTGTTAACCATAGTGTACGGAGCATACCGTACACTTTTTCTACCGTTGTAAAAATATGGTCCTTCCATGTCAATGTATTATTAAAAAGTATTCCAAGGTTTTTTGCTGTGTCAACATATTCAATAATCGAATTCTATGAATGACAATGCATTTAGACTTTTTAGGGTTTAGACACAAGCCATTCATAGAAGCCCACAAACCTATTTGATTCAAATCATTATTTATATTATTTATACGCAAACTAGTACGATCACAAGGACAACATGTATACAGTTGCACATCATCAACATATATATGAACGTTACAATACTTAAGAACCTTGGGTAGGTCATTTACATATAGCACAAATAACAAGGGTCCAAGAATTGAGCCCTGTGGCACACCTCTAGGAACATTTAGAAAATCCGACTTTCTGCCGCCAATACTAACTGCTTGAGTTCTGTCGCCAAGATAGGATCTAATAAGGGCGATCGCATGATCTGACAAATTAAATATGTTTTCCAACTTCTTGCACAGTAAAGCATGGTCGACAGAGTCGAATGCTTTCGAGTGGTCGAGGAGAGTTAGAAAAGCAGCACAATTATCATCAACCCGTTCCCGAATGTTTTCAATGACTGGCCATGCAATATGCGTTCAACGACTTTGGATAAGAAGGGTAGGATAGCTATGGGTCTAAACTCGTTATTCGGCTTACGAATAGGAATAATCTTGGCGACTTTCCAACATTCTGGAAAGACGCAGGTAGTCAAAATCGAGTTTATTAAGTAAGTTATGTGGGGAAGAATTCTTATGAGAATGATTTTTAAAAATTTCGCGCATATGCCGTCAAACCCCATGGCGTTTGATTTAATTGAAAGTATGGCTTCCACGACGTCACAATCTTCTATACAAACAAATTCAAGTGGATTAGTATTAACATTAGCACGAACGCAATAATTGTCTGTATTTATGTTATTTGTAGGAGTTCGAAGTGTGACAAAACTGGCATTTATAACGTTTACATCAACATCAGGGGGAACAGATAAATCTCCTTTGGATTTGCCAATACCGATTTCCTTAATCCTTTTCCACTTATCCCTTGAGTCCAAAGCTGAACTGAATTTATTTTTATAATAATTCTTTTTGGCTGATCTACTGGCTTTATTGGCAACGAGCCGAGCTGCTTTGAAGCAATTGTGTGCTTCCTCTGTCCTATACCTTTTCCACCGCGAGTAAGCGACATTACGGAGGTGAATTTTGTGTTTCCATTAGCATTAAACCATGGGCTGCTATTAGGTTTGGCCAGGGTATGCTTTACCGGAACATAGGTGTCAAAAAGCCAATTTATATTATTCTGCAAAAACAAAGCCTGATCATGAACTGATGCTAAGGTGCGAACCATACTCCAGTCAACCGAATCCACTGCCGTGGCAAGAGATCCGTAATTTATGCTACCAAAGTCGCGGTACGAGAACGAACATGGATTGCATGACGTTTGAAAATTGTAAGTTAAAAATATAAGATCGTGCTTTGAGAAACATGATGCAGATAGTTGATTGAAGTATAGCAACTTATGGTAGTCATTCACAAAAAATAAATCCAGTAAGGATGAATTTGAGCTGAGTCCAAAGCTGAACTGAATTTATTTTTATAATAATTCTTTTTGGCTGATCTACTGGCTTTATTGGCAACGAGCCGAGCTGCTTTGAAGCAATTGTGTGCTTCCTCTGTCCTATACCTTTTCCACCGCGAGTAAGCGACATTACGGAGGTGAATTTTGTGTTTCCATTAGCATTAAACCATGGGCTGCTATTAGGTTTGGCCAGGGTATGCTTTACCGGAACATAGGTGTCAAAAAGCCAATTTATATTATTCTGCAAAAACAAAGCCTGATCATGAACTGATGCTAAGGTGCGAACCATACTCCAGTCAACCGAATCCACTGCCGTGGCAAGAGATCCGTAATTTATGCTACCAAAGTCGCGGTACGAGAACGAACATGGATTGCATGACGTTTGAAAATTGTAAGTTAAAAATATAAGATCGTGCTTTGAGAAACATGATGCAGATAGTTGATTGAAGTATAGCAACTTATGGTAGTCATTCACAAAAAATAAATCCAGTAAGGATGAATTTGAGCTTGTAAAGTGTGTTGGTAGGGTAGCGTTAACGGGGTATAGACCTAAAGATCCCATGCTTATCTTTAAACTGTCATCCACCAGCAGGTTACAATTGAAATCGCCAGCGATTATAATATTTGCATAGTCCAAGAGTAGCGGTTGGAGAAAATCAATAAAACTAGATAAATTTACTTGTCGATTAGGTCTATATACACAGCTGATAAGAAGCTTATTAGATCTATCGGAAAATACGTCAAGAAACAAGTATTCTTCAGGATCACCGGGACTAGAACTACAACACAGTTTACAGGACAAGGAACTATTAACATATATTGCAACTCCACCACCATGACCACCTCTGTCAGCCCTGACAAGTTGATATCCCTCCAATTTCACCAGGTCATTTGTATGAGATGAGGTTGTTGTTGTTGTTTTAACACTACGTTGCCCTGCCTAGGTAGTCAGTATCAACCTTACCCAGTATTGTCATCGAACTCTTCTAACGGAAGTCCTAGAAACCTAGCGGCTTCAACAGGGGAGGACCAGAGGGATATGGGTGTTAGAAGAGTAGGCTCGGATGAGCAGACAAAAAGATGGTTAGTAGTATGGGGGGACAAGCCGCATGCCGGACAAACATTAGGCAAGTCTGGGTTCAGTCTGGATAGGTAAGAGTTTAACCTATTACAATATCCAGACCGGAGTTGGGCCAGCATCACCCTAGTCTCCCTAGGCAGCTAGCGCTCCTCTTCGGCAACGGGTAGTGTTGTTGCCTGAAGAACGGCGTTCACCGGGAGAGAGCCAACATAGGAATTTACCGAATTCGGGTGGATGAGGGTGAGGGCCTGCCGGTGCACCTTAGGATCAAACGGCGTGGAAATCAGGTGCCGGCTCTCATCGCAGTGTTTGCGTAGATGGCTCCTTATGCTCCTGGGGGGCGGATCCTCGTTGATCAGGCGTCCGTTCGGATGCTGCGGTTTGCAACAGTTGAACAGGAATTGCCTGGTCAACATCTCGCTATGCTCTTTAACGGCGAGCATTTTCGCTTCATTATGTAAGTGATGCTCAGGAGACATAAGAAGACACCCAGTGGCGGTACGAAGGGCGGTGTTTTGGCAGACCTGTAGCCTCGTCCAGTGTGTGTCAGCTAGCCCCGGCGACCATATAGGCGTCGCGTAGCTCAGTACCGGCTGGCCAATTGCTTTATATGTAGCTATTTACGTTTCTTTGTCTTTACCCCAAGTGCTGCCAGCTAGGGACTTGAGGATTTTGTTACGGATTTGGACTTTATTGGCAATTGCGGTTACATGAGCGCCGTATTTGAACATGTTATCAAACGTCACCCCTAAGATTTTGGGGTGTGAGACAGTTAGTAGCTTGACACTATCAACCTAGACGTCTAATTCCATGTTCACTTGCGTTGTCCACGTCGTGAATAGGGTGGCGGAGGACTTATTCGGTGACAATGCCAGGTTTCTCCCGGCGAAGAATTCGGACACGGCTGGGAGGTATGAGTTAATTCGAGAGCAGAGTTCTTCAACGGAGGGGCCTGTTGCCCGAATCGTACAATCGTCGGCGTAAGAGACGATCGAGACACCCTCTGGTGGGGGGGGAAGTTTCGATACATAATAGTTAAACAGAAACGGGGATAGGACACCACCCTGTGGCACCCCTTGTTTAACTATTCTGGGTTTTGATCTGGGGCCTCTGAACTCAACCGACGATTGACGACCACTCAGGTAGTTGGCAGTCCAACGTTTAAGACAGGGAGGAAGGGACGAGTCTTCAAGGTCTTTCATTAGTTGCGCATAGTTGACCGTGTCAAAAGCTTTGGCCAGGTCAAGCGCAACTAGCACTGTCCTGTGGTTTGGACGCTTTTGGTTTAGTCCGTCCCCTATCTGAGTGGTTATGGCGTTCAGCGCGGTGGTGGTGCTGTGATTTTTGCGAAATCCATGCTGATGTTCGGCGAGCCGCAGGTTTGCGGTGAAGTACGGCAACAAGATGGATCCCAACACCTTCACTACTGGCGAGAGGAGAGATATCGGGCGATATGACTCCCCTACGGCAGCTGGCTTGCCAGGCTTTAGTAGTGGGACCACCTTTGCTTGTCTCCATCTTTCAGGAATAACAAAGGTGGAAAGGGAAAGGTTGAAAATTTGTGTAAGGTATCTTATGCCTTCGTCGCCGAGGTGTTTCAGCATCAGCATGGAAATGCCATCGGGGCCAATATATTTGGTGTTCTTAGATCTCCGAAGAGCCTCACGAACTTCTGTTGTGGAGATGGCAATGGGCGCATCGCTGTTTTTGTGTTTGTGCGCTTCCCTGGTGGCTCGGCGAATCTCTTTGTTCAACGGAGGATGCATTACAAATTGTAGGCAGAAGGTGCTCGCGACTCTTTTTGGCTTCGACTGAACCTTATCACCGAAGGCGATGGATGTTTTGTCATTAGGTTTAGTCGGGTTGGACAAAGATTTCACCGTCGACCATAATTTGCCAACTCCAGCCGAGAGGTTGCAAGACCTTAGGTGCTCCTCCCACTTAGCGCGTTTGTGTTGATCTACTAAGCGTCTGATTTCCGCATTAAGATCCCTTATTTGAGGATCCGTAGGGTCAAGGCGTCTAATATGGTCACGTTCATTTGCCAGGGCCGCTGCCTCTGCGGGGAAGAATGGACGCACTTCCTTTATTCTAAATGACGGAATGTGTTGATGGGAGGCTGAAATTAGGGCCATACGAAATGCCTTTTCCCCTTCTCGTACGTCAGACGGGGTAGGAAGAGCAGCGAAGGCGCTCTCCGCGGTGTTGAGAAAACCCTCCCAGTCGGCTTTATTGAAGTTAGTGTAAGTGCGTTTCTCAGCGGTGACAAAGTCGGTGGGGCGATCGATAGAGAGCACTATATGTAGGTAGGTGGTCTAAAGCAAGCGTCAGCATCGGTCCCCATTCAACGCAGTTTATTAGGCCAGCGCTGACTATGGTGATGTCTGGCGAGCTAGAGCAGTTTACCGCTCTAGTGGGGGCATCCCTATTTACCGTGCAGAACGTCGAATCATCTATTTGGTCAGCCAGCTCCTGTCCCCTACCATCGGCCTGCAGGCTGGAGTGCTACAGGTCGTGGTGTGCGTTGAAGTCTCCAAGGATGACGTGGTTCTCGCCCCTGAGTTTCGCACGAATGTCAGGGTGGTAATCCCTGGGACAACAGGTGACAGGAGGTACGTAAATGTTTATGATTTCAAGGTCGACATCGCCTGACCGGACAACCATACCTTGACGTTCTAAGGTGGTGTCCCTCGGGTCGATGTCAGGCTCAAATAGACGATACTGCACAGATTGATGTGTGATGAATGCCAGACCACCCCCAAGCCCTCTCGCACGGTCACAACGGTGTACATTGTACCCGTTGCAGGTCTGAAGAGACGACCTTCCACCTAACTTTGTCTCCTGAATCGCCGCGATCTTGATGTTCAGTCGCTTCATTAAATTTGTCACTTCAACAATTTTGCCGGTTAGGCCGTTACAATTAAATTGCAGGATACCGAAGTGTGTAGGGGGAGCAGAGTTCAAGGACTGGTGCGTATGCCTAGGTGGTAATAGGCTGGGTCGCGCACTACGGCGCAATCTTGAAGTCGAAGGAATCGCGTTACCAGAAGGTAGAGGCGAGTCGGACGACGTTGAAGGTTGCGTAGCTCGACAGCATGGCGCAACGTACGTATCAGGCCATAGGTTCCTGTTCGCGAGTCCAGAGCATATGAGCAGGTGACACAGGCCAAGGCAGTTATTGCACTTGACTGATGCCAACGGCGTATATAATTTTAACCGACAAACAGTGCACGTAGTATAAGGGACCAGGAGCTGATGGTTGTGGCTTATACTAGTGCTAATGCTGGAAGAAGAGGGGCTGACCGAGGGGGTGGGAGAGAGCGGACGCTCAGCATTGCTCAAATCCACTTGGGAAGTGCTACGTAGGGAGTAGCTGTGAGCTGCTGTGTGAGATGTTGACGCCTGTGGGCGTGAGCGGCCGCTCGGAAGGTCTACTTGCTGATGTGCATTGTTAGTGCTAGTCGTGGAGACTGATGTGACAGAGTCAGACATATGGGGCGGGCACCAATGGTGCTTTACTGATAGTAACGTAAAGGCACCGTTTACCGACCGGCCTCCTCTATCCGACCATTTTAGTTTTTATTGGTTTAAACATATAAAAAATATCTAAAAAGTAGTAAAACCAATCCCATTCAATTGGAGAAATCATCATGCGCCAATTGTCAAAACTTGAGTTTCAAAGGTTAAAGGATACTCTGTCGATGCAATAAAAGCTACGCAGAACTACATTTCGCATCAAATTTGATCCGAAAAAAACATAAACCGGACAAAAAAAGAAGTGAGATTTTTTTAAACTATTTAACAGTAAGTTTGACATTTATTAATTTTATATGATTTGTTAGTGTTTTAACGTGTTTAAATTTTAATATACAAGAAAAATTTGATTATCTTAATATATTAATCGGTCAATTAATTTTGGACGGAAATAGGGACTCTAAAAAATATTAACATTCCTAATACCGACCATTTGGTCGGTAACAGGAATTTGCAAGGTTGTAATTTAAACTAATTTTCTATTTGTTTATGTTGTTTTAGGAGAGTTTAGTGCTTTTAAACTTATTCTTTAAGATATTTTTTAATAATACACCTGTATCCGACCTATTAATACTTTAATGGATTTTATGTAATTTACGTTTAAGTTTGCTCTGTTTTTTCATTTTATTTCCAATTCATTTCGAAAAACCAATCGGGTTTAAAAGTCTTTTACGTTAAGTTTATTAGATATAACTGCATAATTACTATATTGTTAGATTCTTATAAGTCCGTGGAAGAAGGAACGTGCTAAAAAATTTGAATAAAACCCGGAGTAGAGGACTTATTATGTAAATTTGGGTTTGGTCGGAATCTGGATACGATTTATTTCGCTGTCCCTGTTTCCGTCCAACAGCTTTACCAGAGATAAGAGAAAAAAAAATTAGCCTAAATCAGGCTGCGAAAACGTACAAGGTTCCAAAAACAATGATATTAGGCACATTAAAACAAGTATAAAAATCCAGGCAATATAGGGGGTCCACAGATTCTAGAATTGGGTGAAGTTGGTTTTCCAATAACGACGACCAAGTTGCTGGACGGCCGGGGAAAGACATAATTTACAAAATTGAAGGTCCGGCTCTCGTATCAAAGCGTGGGACTAAAGGTAATGATGTGCAACTCGATAGTTGATCTACGGATATGATGCCTCCCACCTCTCTTTACCCATCTTCTCTTTCCTTTCGGAAGGAGGGATGACATGACCTAGAAGGTTCCACTGGTCATACCAAATCGCTTCCACGACAGTCGGGCAGTACCGCAAGGGAGTACCGGAGCGTACCGGATTCATATCCTCCCAAGGACTGTTATTTCGACAACACTCCCCAAAACCTTCGGGGAGTGATTTTGTTGCTAAAACAACAAGCGTGGGACTTATGATGTTCTTCCTTATGAACTGTCATAGACCTAGTCATCCAAACCGACAACTATTGGATGAAACTCCACCCCCAGAGACATTAGGAAACATCTCCGAAAGCATTATGATGAGATCCGGCATCACATCTCCTTGCCGTTCGATCTGCGGGGCCACAGGCGGGCCAAAAAGGACCTCCACACCGAGTTGGTGGACAGATCCCTCAGATCCCGGCCTGTGAACCCCGTTATTGACACCCAACCACGTGTTCTTTCTGAGGAAGAACCTGTCCTTACGAGGGAAACTGCAGTCATACTGGCACAACTCCGGTCTGGATATTGTAACAGGCTAAACTCTTATTTATCCAGACTAAACCCCACCATACCAGACACATGCCCTGCATGCGGTATGGCCCCTCATGACACATAACATCTCTTTAGTGTTCTACTGAACACGCTCTTCTAACACCATTATCACTCTGGTCCAACCCTGTTGATACTGCTTGTTTCCTTGGACTCTCGTTAGAAGAGCTTGATGACAATTTGGAGAGAACTGGCCCTTTGGGCAGGGCGAAGCACTGCTCACAACAACAACTTATGATGTTCCGGAAGTAAGCCAACTCCGAAAGAAGAATATTCATTCATTCATAACATTGAACGCAAATAAGTAGTTGTGTATAACTACATACATACATATGTATATGTATTATTTTATTTTTGCTAATTTTATATAAAACTTTAAATGAATATTGAATAAATATTCAAAACTGCTGATTTTACAAGGAACAAATTGGGTGGTCGGAATCTGGGTACTTAGTGGTCGGATACAGGAATGTTTGCAGTCAGTCGGTCGGAAAACGGTACTTTCAGATTATTTTCAGACTTAAAAGATTAAATCCAAAAAAATATATATTTAAGCTTTTATATGAAAAAATTATGCATATATTTTCAAATTTAGGTTTGTTTTCTATCAAAAAACTATATTTTCTAATAACCTCTAGGGTTTTTAATGTATCTTTTGAGCGATTTATTTTGCGATATCGATCAGTGGTCGGAATTCGGTGCCTTTGCGTTAGAAGACGTTTGGAATCACATCCACTTGAAGTGCGTATAACAATTGGCAATATCGCAAAAGGTGCGGAAGAATACATTGTGGTGCGTCTGCGTTACTTCAAACGTTTGGTTTTTGCCATTACAAAAAATCATACCAGATCTTTTAAATCCATTTAACAAATGTGGAACTCTCGCTTGAATTTAATGAAACAAATACAGGCTTTGGTTCAAAAACAAATTGATTTACATATATTTGAAAGAAGAATGTTTATCCACTACTCGCCCCTCATGCAGTCTTGTACAACGAACTTCACTTACTTATGAGGAGTATGTTGCATCTGCACCCGGAGATTGTCAGTAGTAATCATTTTTTTTAACGTGCCATCGTTTACCCACATTGACCTAGAGGAACTATTATTTAATTTCATTAAAAAACACACAAAAGTTGTTTACTCACTTCTATGTTGTTTTATTTTCGATTAAAATTCTTTTTTCTATCAGAATATATGAATAAACGCAAAACTTGTCGCTTCCTTTTTCTCAAATGCGAATGAAATAAGCATTCGCCAAATTTTGACACATTTGGCGAAGCGAATCTAAGTTTTTCGCTACTTGCAATTCGAGAAGTTCATTTTCGTCACTCATTCGCCACTTTTTGCCGAATTCGCTACAGATTCGCATGCCGCAATTCGAGACGGCGAAATTCGACAAAATTTTCATTCGCTTCGCATGTGACAATATGCGTATTTAACTTCATGCATAACAACTTATGGTTCACTGAGTCAAATGCTTCAGAAAAGTCAAGCAAGCACAACAATGTTAATTGATTGCTGTCATAGGGGACACGTATGTCATCCAAGATTTTAACTATGGCCGTTGAGCAGCTATGCTTCATTCCCACGACAGCCGGTTCTACGTACCGGAATGACTCGGGGTTTCCCCGACCAAGGGCTGTTATTTCACTACCCCCCTGCCTAAACCGTCAGTAATCCTCCCCCCAATAATGTCATCCTCCGAGCAGCTCCTTGCAGCGGGACTGCTCAAGACTCTCCTGCTCCGGGCTGGTATTGAATCCAACCCCGGACCTAGAGAATGGATCTGCTGTGTATGCTGGAAGAAAATTTATGTGAAACGTTCACATTCGGTACAATGCTCTAACTGTAGCAGATGGTTGCATCTAACTAGTTGCTCCGGACTAAATCCCTCTACTCATAGACCCGCTAGTTTTTATAAAACTTTTGTGGCCCCTTGCTGTTCACGTCCTATGACGTCCAGTGGCCGTCGTCGATCAAGTATCGCTCCGCCACATATGTCTGACTCTGTCACATCAGTCTCCACGACTAGCACTAACAATGCACATCAGCAAGTAGACCTTTCGAGCGGCCGCTCACGCCCACAGGCGTCAACATCTCACACAGCAGCTCACAGCTACTCCCTACGTAGCACTTCCCAAGTGGATTTGAGCAATGCTGAGCGTCCGCTCTCTCCCACCCCCCCGGTCAGCCCCTCTTCTTCCAGCATTAGCACGAGTATAAGCCACAACCATCAGCTCCTGGTCCCTTATACTACGTGCACTGTTTGTCGGTTAAGATTATATACGCCGTTGGCATCAGTCAAGTGCAATAACTGCTTTGGCCTGTGTCACCTGCTCATATGCTCTGGACTCGCGAACAGGAACCTATGGACTGATACGTACGTTGCGCCATGCTGTCGAGCTACGCAACCTTCAACGTCGTCCGACTCGCCACTACCTTCTGGTAACGCGATTCCTTCGACTTCAAGATTGCGCCGTAGTGCGCGACCCAGCCTATTACCACCTAGGCATACGCACCAGTCCTTGACCCCCAGCATCAACTCTGCTCCCCCTACACACTTCGGTATCCTGCAATTTAATTGCAACGGCCTAACTGGCAAAATTGTTGAAGTGACAAATTTAATGAAGCGACTGAACATCAAGATCGCGGCTATCCAGGAGACAAAGTTAGGTGGAAGGTCGTCTCTTTTGACCTGCAACGGGTACAATGTACACCGTTGTGACCGTGCGAGAGGGCTTGGGGGTGGTCTGGCATTCATCACGCATCAATCTGTGCAGTATCGTCTATTTGAGCCTGACATCGACCCGAGGGACACCACCTTAGAACGTCAAGGTATGGTTGTCCGGTCAGGCGATGTCGACCTTGAAATCATAAACATTTACGTACCTCCTGTCACCTGTTGTCCCAGGGACTACCACCCTGACATTCGTGCGTTACTCAGGGGCGAGAACCGCGTCATCCTTGGTGACTTCAACGCACACCACGACCTGTGGCACTCCAGCCTGCAGGCCGATGGTAGGGGACAGGAGCTGGCTGACCAAATAGATGATTCGACGTTTTGCACGGTAAATGGGGATGCCCCCACTAGAGTGGCGGTAAACTGCTCTAGCTCGCCAGACATCACCATAGTCAGCGCTGGACTAATAAACTGCGTTGACTGGCGACCGATGCTGACGCTTGCTTCAGACCACCTACCCATAGTGCTCTCAATCGATCGCCCCACCGACTTTGTCACCGCTGAGAAACGCACATACACTAACTTCAATAAAGCCGACTGGGAGGGTTTTCTCAACACCACAGAGAGCGCCTTCGCTGCTCTTCCTACCCCGTCTGACGTACGAGAAGGGGAAAAGGCGTTTCGTATGGCCCTAATTTCAGCCTCCCACCAACACATTCCGTCAGGTAGAATAAAGGAAGTGCGTCCATTCTTCCCCGCAGAGGCAGCGGCCCTGGCAAATGAACGTGACCATATTAGACACCTTGACCCTACGGATCCCCAAATACGGGATCTTAACGCGGAAATCAGACGCTTAGTAGATCAACACAAACGCGCTAAGTGGGAGGAGCACCTAAGGTCTTGCAACCTCTCGGCTGGAGTTGGCAAATTATGGTCGACGGTGAAATCTTTGTCCAACCCGACTAAACCTAACGACAAAATATCCATCGCCTTCGGTGATAAGGTTCAGTCGAAGCCAAAAAGATGCGCGAGCGCCTTCTGCCGACAATTTGTAATGCATCCTACGTTGAACAAAGATATTCGCCGAGCCACCAGGGAAGCGCACAAACACAAAAACAGCGATGCGCCCGTTGCCATCTCCACAACAGAAGTTCATGAGGCTATTCGGAGATCCAAGAACACCAAATATATCGGCCCCGATGGCATTTCCATGCTGATGCTGAAACACCTTGGCGACGAAGGCATAAGATACCTCACACAAATTTTCAACCTTTCCCTTTCCACCTTTGTTATTCCTGAAAGATGGAAACAAGCAAAGGTGGTCCCACTACTAAAGCCTGGCAAGCCAGCTGCCATAGGGGAGTCATATCGCCCGATATCTCTCCTCTCGCCAGTAGTGAAAGTGTTGGAAGCCACCTTGTTGCCGTACTTCACCGCAAACCTGCGGCTCGCCAAACATCAGCATGGATTTCGCAAAAATCACAGCACCACCACCGCGCTGAACGCCATAACCACTCAGATAGGGGACGGGCTAAACCAAAAGCGTCCAAACCACAGGACAGTGCTAGTTGCGCTTGACTTGGCCAAAGCTTTTGATACGGTCAACCATGCGCAACTAATGAAAGACCTTGAAGATTCGTCCCTTCCTCCCTGTCTTAAACGTTGGACTGCAAACTACATGAGTGGTCGTCAATCGTCGGTTGAGTTCAGAGGCGCAAGATCAAAACCCAGAATAGTTAAACAGGGGGTGCCGCAGGGTGGTGTCCTATCCCCGTTCCTGTTCAACTATTATATATCGAAACTTCCCCCCCCACCAGAGGGTGTCTCGATCGTCTCTTACGCCGACGACTGTACGATTCTGGCAACAGGCCCCTCCGTAGAAGAACTCTGCTCTCGTATTAACTCATACCTCCCAGCCGTGTCCGAATTCTTCGCCGGGAGAAACCTGGCATTGTCACCGAATAAGTCCTCGGCCACCCTATTTACGACGTGGACAACGCAAGTGAACATGGAATTAGACGTCTACGTTGATAATGTCAAGCTACCAACTGTCTCACACCCCAAAATCTTAGGGGTGACGTTTGATAACATGTTCAAATACGGCGCTCACGTAACCGCAATTGCCAATAAAGTCCAAAGCCGTAACAAAATCCTCAAGTCCCTAGCTGGCAGCACTTGGGGTAAAGACAAAGAAACGTTACTAGCTACATATAAAGCAATTGGCCAGCCGGTACTGAGCTACGCGACGCCTATATGGTCGCCGGGGCTAGCTGACACACACTGGACGAGGCTACAGGTCTGCCAAAACACCGCCCTTCGTACCGCCACTGGTTGTCTTCTTATGTCTCCTGAGCATCACTTACATAATGAAGCGAAAATGCTCGCCGTTAAAGAGCATAGCGAGATGTTGACCAGGCAATTCCTGTTCAACTGTTGCAAACCGCAGCATCCGAACGGACGCCTGATCAACGAGGATCCGCCCCCCAGGAGCATAAGGAGCCATCTACGCAAACACTACGATGAGATCCGGCACCTGATTTCCACGCCGTTTGATCCTAAGGTGCACCGGCAGGCCCTCACCCTCATCCACACAAATTCGGTAAATTCCTATGTTGGCTCTCTCCCGGTGAACGCCGTTCTTCAGGCAGCAACACCACCCGTTGCCGAAGAGGAGCGCGAGCTGCCTAGGGAGACTAGGGTGATGCTGGCCCAACTCCGGTCTGGATACTGTAATAGGTTAAACTCTTACCTATCCAGACTGAACCCCGACTTGCCTAATGTCTGTCCGGCATGCGGCTTGTCCCCCCATACCACTAACCATCTTTTTGTCTGCTCATCTGAGCCTACTCTTCTAACACCCATATCCCTCTGGTCCTCCCCTATTGAAGCCGCTAGGTTTTTAGGACTTCCGTTAGAAGAGCTCGATGACAATATTGGGTAAGGTTGACACTGACTACCTAGGCAGGGCAAAGTAGTGTTAAAACAACAACAACAACAGCAGCTATGCTTTGCTCTAAAGCCCGACTGGAATGGAGAGAGTAGTTCGAACATATCGAGGTGTGCATGAATCTGTTCTGATAACAAGGTTTAAAAATCCTTTGAAAGACCAGGAAGAATACTTATGGGACGAAAATCGCCTGGACAATTTGCAGCCTTGGATTTAGCTACAGGAAGAACAGTTGCAACCTTCCACACGTCGGGGAAGCACGAGGTTGTGATACAGTGGTTGATTATATGGGTTAGGATCGGAAGTATTTGTTGGAGAATAATTTTTATAAATTTCACAGGAATTCCATCAGCACCAATTGCATTCGAGCGTATTTTGTAAATAGATCGCACAACATCATGCTCCGACACAGCACGGAATTCGAATTTCTGAGAGAGAGACACAGTAGTAGAGAGCATCGGAGTGTTCGGTACGTAGGATGAGGTAGCACTATTTGCAAATGCAGCATTTAGTTCCTCAGGGTCGAGCGAGCAATCTTGATTGTCCTTAACATTCACACGCAAATTTTTCATGTTTCGCCACAAGACATTATTAGGAAGTTCCGAGTTTAACATTTTAGCAAAGTATGCCCGCTTCTCATGCCTTATAGTGGCAGTAGCTTCATTTCGAATATTTTTATATGCGCGCCAGTTAATATCAGTTCGATTTATTTTCCATACTGAATAGGCTTTGTTACGCTTTTTAATTATGTCACGAGCAGTTTTGTTGAACCATGGGCAGGATGGACATTTTTTTCGAGCGGTCCGCAACGGTACATGAGTGTTAAAAAGGGATAACAATATATTATTAAGATAGTTAAGCTTGTCATTCACGGTTGGTAAGCTCCAGCAAATAGTCCAGTCAACACAAGATATATCAGAGGTCAAGTCATTAAAATTTATAGAGCGATAGTCAGAAAAACTATAAGGACTAGTAGCTAAATAATCATGGTCAAAAGTAATGTCAAAAGAACAAAAAATTAAATCATGGTCAGAAACAGAAGAAATTTGGTCAAATTTTTGGACAGAAGACATATCAGACACAATAAAATAATCTAGTAGACTAGGACAACAATTATTACTATATCTTGTCGGTACAGAGGAGTTGACAACAGAAAGGCCAACACTTGCCACATCATCTAGAAAACGGGAGCTGTACGTGTCACGATGTAACATATCTACATTAAAATCACCACAGACAATTATTTCGTCAAAATCAACAGCTAAGACAGACAACGTATTAAAGAAATCACTTACACTAATCACTTACCCAAGACAACAGAACCTTAGACAGCTGAAGTAAATTGCTACCCCTCCACCCTTTTTATTTATTCTATCATTCCGATACAAATTATAACCCTCTAATTCAAAATGTGCATCCTTTATCTCCTGCCTGAACCATGTCTCTGATACACATATAACATCAACCGAAGACTGCTCAAATGTTCTCCTTACCTGATCCATTTTCTCATCATTTAAGCTCCTGGCATTAAAATGCACTACATTGAAACCCTTTTGCCGGCTGCATAAAATATTTATAAGTGAAATGCTATTATCGCCAATGCTATACGTTTCATTACCCACCATCAATAGGACAGCATAAGTTAAAAGCAACTTTAAGAGGATAAAAAGTAAAGATAAGAAGCAATATATGAGTTTGACTACCTTCACAATAAATATTTGACTACGACTAGGACATAAACTTAAGACTAAGCTAACGAAACTGATGCAGATCTTCCACACAGCTTATATTTGTGGGAGGGTTACTTCCAGTGCTGTCGCTATCGCTTCAAAGGTTACAATTTCTCCAATCTTCGCGATCAGTGGGTCTAACGCACATAAGATATCGAATGCTAACGTCTGAACGCCAATTTTCATCACTGCGATACGTCTTTGGAACTCCTTGCCAAATCGATTAAAGCTCATAAGCAATGCACTGCATTTCAAAGAAAATTTAATATGTTTTTATAACGACACATAGCTCAATATTGTATACTTTTACTCTCCTCCCTTTTTCTCCTTTTCTCCTTTCTCCCCTAACATCTTTAACTATTCTTTCACTCTTTAACATCTTTTCTTCTTAGATTATGGCCTTTTAGATTAAGTTTAGTTCTAACAAATTATTATTATTATTTATTTATTGACTGACACTATAAAAAAATTTTGTTAAAATTGTTGTGCCAGAAAATTCTTGAATAAAATACAAAATGCATTACAAATTGTCGGCAGAAAGCGCTCGCGCATCTTTTAGGCTTCGACTGAACCTTATCGCCGAAGGCGATGGATATTTTGTCATTGGGTTTAGTCGGGTTGGACAAAGATTTCACCGTCGACCATAATTTGCCAACTCCAGCCGAGAGGTTACAAGAGCTGAGGTGCTCCTCCCACTTAGCGCGTTTTTGGTTAACTACTAAGCATCTGATTTCCGCATTAAGATCCTTTGTTTGAGGATCCGTAGGGTCCAGGCGTCTAATATGGTCACGTTCATTTGCCAATGCCGCTGCCTCTGCGGGGAAGAATGGACGCACTTCCTTTATTCTACCTGACGGAATGTGTTGATGGGAGGCTGAAATTAGGGCCATACGAAATGCCTTTTCCCCTTCTCGTACGTCAGACGGGGTGGGAAGAGCAGCGAAGGCGCTCACTGTGGTGGTGAGAAAACCCTCCCAGTCGGCTTTATTGAAGTTGGTGTACGTGCGATTTTCAACGGTGGGGCGATCGATAGAGAGCCCTATGGGTAGGTGGTCTGAAGCAAGCGTCAGCATCGGTCGCCATTCAACGCAGTTTACAAGGCCTGCGCTGACTATGGTGATGTCTGGCGAGCTAGAGCAGTTTTCCGCCACTCTAGTGGGGGCATCCCCATTTACCGTGCAGAACGTCGAATCATCAATTTGGTCGGCCAGCTCCCGCCCCCTACCATCGGCCTGCAAGCTGGAGTGCCACAGGTCGTGGTGTGCGTTGAAGTCACCAAGGATGACGCGATTCTCGCCCCTGAGTAACGCATGAATGTCGGGGTGGTAATCCCTGGGACAGCAGGTGACAGGAGGTATGTACATGTTTATGATTTCAAGGTCGACATCGCCTGACCGGACAACCATACCTTGACGTTCTAAGATGGTGTCCCTCGGGTCGATGTCAGGCTCAAATAGACGATACTGCACAGATTGATGCGTGATGAATGCCAGACCACCCCCAAGCCCTCTCGCACGATCCCAACGTTGTACATTGTACCCGTTGCAGGTCTGAAGAGACGACCTTCCACCGAGCTTTGTCTCCTGAATCGACGCGATTTTGATGTTATATCGCCTCATTAAGTTTATTACCTCAACAATTTTACCGGTTAGGCCGTTGCAATTAAATTGTAGGATACAGAAATGCGAAGGGGGAGCAGAGTTGATACTGAGGGTCAGGGACTGATGCGTATGCCTAGGTTATAGTAGCCTGGGTCTCGCACTACGGCGCATTCTTGTAGTCGAAGGAATCGCGTTACCAGAAGGTAGAGGCGAATCAGATGACGTTGAAGGTTGCGTAGCTCGACAGCATGGCGCAACGTACGTATCAGTCCATAGGTTCCTGTTTGCGAGTCCAGAGCATATGAGCAGGTGACACAGGCCAAGGCAGTTATTGCACAAAGGCGTGTATAATCTTAACCGACAAACAGTGCACGTAGTATAATGGATAAGAGGAGCTGACTGAGGGGGTGGGAGAGGGCGGACGCTCAGCATTGCTCAAATCCACTTGGGAAGTGCTACGTAGGGAGTAGCTGTGAGCTGCTGTGTGAGATGTTGACGCCTGTGGGCGTGAGCGGCCGCTCGGAAGGTCTACTTACTGATGTGCATTGTTAGTGCTAGTCGTGGAGACTGATGTGACAGAGTCAGACATATGTGGCGGAGCGATACTTGATCGACGACGGCCACAGGACGTCATAGGACGTGAACAGCAAGGGGCCACAAAAGTTTTATAAAAACTAGCGGGTCTATGAGTAGAGGGATTTAGTCCTGAGCAACTAGTTAGATGCAACCATCTGCTACAATTAGAGCATTGTACAGAATGTGAACGTTTCACGTAAATTTTCTTCCAGCATATACAGCAGATCCATTCTCTAGGTCCGGGGTTGGATTCAATACCAGCCCGGAGCAGGAGAGTCTTGAGCAGTCCCGCTGCAAGGAGCTGCTCGGAGGATGGCATTATTGGGGGGGATAACTGACGGTTTAGGCAGGGGGGTAGTGAAATAACTGCCCTTGGTCGGGGAAACCCCGAGTCATTCCGGTACGTAGAACCGGCTGACGTGGGAATGTATGAGATGAGGTAAACCAGGTTTCTGAGATGCATATGACGTCAATATTTGAATCAACACATGCGTATCTTAACTCGTCTAGCTTTTTATACAGACTTTGCGCGTTGATATGAATAATGTTTAAACCATTGACACGCTTACCGATTACACTGGATCACAAATTCCCACTTTTTTTCTGCACCAGAGACGCCATAGTGAAATTCCTATGTAAAATCACCTCCTAATTCCGAAAATCAAAGTTATTTTTACTTGAATGGTACCGTTTTTGAGATATTCACCGTTATTTCAAAAAACAAAAAAGATGGCTCCACTTAATCGTGTATATCTCAAGAACAAATTGAGGTATTCGAAAACATACAACACTTTTTGCTAGGTCCTGCAGATTCAAACATAGTGAACAATCATTACCGGTTTTTTAAATTTTTTTTGTAAAAATATAAAAAAAATTGTACTTTGCGAGGAAGCATCTCGAAAACTTTTTGTTTTAAGCTTTTTGTCTAAGCTCTGTTTTATTATAAAAAAAAACAAGCTATCAGTGAACAAAATCGATGAACTAATACAAAAGTTATAAGCATTCAAGTAAATATATCCATTTAATGCTTAAGTACCCTACTGGTACATATGTGTTAGTATTCGTATATCAGTTAGTTAGCAGGTAGATTTTCGAAAAGTTATTAGATACAAAAAGCTGTTAGTGTCGTTTTCTCAAACCTAGGTACATTTTAAACAAGAGCATATTTTTGAGGCAGGTAGTGTTTTCTTTGTAGAACTAGGGAACCTTTTTGTTTAGGTAGGCTTGAATTTTTACTGGATCTAAGTATAAATAAGAGTACATGCGCCTTGTTCCTTCATAATATCTACAAGGCTCGCCCGATACTGTTCACTTTATAATTGCAGTTTATAACCCGTCATTTACTTAAAAATAAAAAATGAATAAAAGGGCGCGAGAGTTTGAGTGTACAAATGATCCAGATATGTTCTGTTTCATCTGCGGTCAATTTATTGTTAAAAGTATGAGACGTGTGTTTTCAAGTCCTTTGAAAGTTACATACTAAATATAAGTGTTTTGGAATTGAGCCTAAAAACCATGGACACCGAACACTGTGTGCACCACATGCCGAGTCGAATTGATTTCTTCGGAAACCGGAAGAAAAACGTACGTTGAAAAATTAGGAATTTGTTCCCTTTTAATGCATAGCTGACTAATTTCTGAAACTATCTATTTAGGCGACGTGTGAAATTTATTACACCATTGAAGTGGAGGGAACCAACTTGCCATTCAACGGACTGCTATATTTGTACTACAAAAGTACTTGGGGTTGGAAAGTCCAGAAAAGTAGCAGAATGCAACAATTTAAATTTGTTTCATCCGATGTTAAGGTAACATAGTATAGAACTCGTTACGAAGAATTTTCCAAGTACTATACGAAGGAGGACAGTGTTTGTTACTGCAAAGACATTGCTGGTCTATTCAAACAATTTGGTGAACCATATGATTCAAAAGAGTGGCGATTGTTCATAGACGGCAATAAATTAAGTTTAAAGGCAACCAAAAGCCATCTATCCCGATCGCGCATGCAGTAAATACGAAGGAAACATATGAGATAATGCAAAAATTGCTCAAGTTAATCAAATACGAAGAACATGATTGGAAAATATGTGCCGATCTTAACGGCTTTGGAATGCTATGTGGTCTACAAAGTGGATACACAAAATACTGTTGCTTTCTATGCAAATGGGATAGCCGAGCTCGTCAAGACCACTACATCATAAAGGATTGGCCAGAACGAACCTAGTTTCAAGTTGGGGTAGATAACATAAAATACTCTCCACTTATAAAGAAGGAAAAAATAATTCTACCTCCGCTCCACATCAAGCTCGGCCTTATCAAAAACTTTGTGAAGGCTTTGGACAAAGAAGGCGAAGCTTTTCATCATTTGAAGACAATCTTCCCAGAGATTTCAGAAGCAAAAATAAAGGAAGGCATTTTTGTGGGACCGCAAATAAGGAAAATGATGACCAATAACCATTTCAAAGAACTATTGTCACCAGTGGAGGCAGCAGCGTGGGATTCTTTTGAAAATGTCGTTACTTCTTTTTTAGGCAAACACAAAAGTCCTAACTACGAGATGATAGTGAACGACTTAATCAAAAACTATGCGGAAATGGATAAATAAAAAAACATAATAAATTAATAATAAATTATATATTACATAAATTTACATGAGAATATATAGCCATAAATCTGAATTCATCGTCCAGTTCCGAACAAACACGAACGGGAAAAATATAAACAAAAAATTTGTTCTGAATTGAAAGATAAATCCAGCCTAAGAAAATTATATACTAATGTGTCACTTATGTATTTATCTATTCTTTCAGGAGTAAATATGTCTTTAAAAATTCATTTCTTACACTCCCACTTAAATTTTTTCCCGCAAAATCTTGGCGACGAAAGTGACGAGCATGGCGAAAGGTTTCACCAGCAAATGAAAGTGATTGAAAGTCGGTATCAAGGATTCTGGGATGTCGCTATGATGGGCGACTACTGTTGGTTTCTCATAAGAGAAACCGATCCTAATCTAAATAAGCGTCAAAACAAGACACACAACTTTTTCAATTATAAAATAAGATCATAGAGTTAAGACAGAACCATATGTACATATGCTATTATTTGTAAGGTGCTTAAGTATTAAATGGATATATTTACTTGAATGCTTATAACTTTTGTATTAGTTCATCGATTTTGTTCACTGATAGCTTGTTTTTTTTGTAATAAAACAGAGCTTAGAGTGGGGAAAAAGTATCTGCAAAAAAACAAAAAGTTTTCGAGATGCTTCCTCGCAAAGTACAAATTTTTTTATATTTTTCCAAAAAAAATTTTTAAAATCCGTAATGATTGTTCCATATGTTTGAATCTGCAGGACCTAGCAAAAAGTGTTGTATGTACTGATTATAGTTAATTTTATAAGCTTTCAAAGTTTTCAAACCGTTTTCGAATAGCTCAATTTATTCTTGAGATATACACGATTAAGTGGAGCCATCTTTTTTGTTTTTTGAAATAACGGTAAATCGTAAATATCTCAAAAACGGTACCATTCAAGTAAAAATAACCTTGATTTTCCGAATTAGGAGGTGATTTTACATAGGAATTTCACTATGGCGTCTCTGGTGCATTTTGGCTGTAAACCAGTGTTATCTGCAGGAGAGTACGTAGGAAGCCCTTGGAACTTGATAGTCTATAATCTGAGACCATCAGGAGGAAGTTTTAGTGAACGCTTTGCACAGCATTTGATTATAGCTAACAAGTTTGACACTATGCAAAATATGTATGAAATAATAGGGAGAGTAAGTATTTTATGTAAGAATAAGAAAAGTGGTAAGATATAGAAAAGTGGTAAGATAGAGAATCCCATTTGTATAGACCCCAATCCATGGCAATTGTAGGGTTTTTATATAGAAAATTACTTTTTTTTTGATAGAATGGTACAATTGCTATGGTCCCTGATATTTATACCCTACCGTGGTCTTAGAAGTTATGAGGAAAGCTAGCTTCGTGAATCCCTTTAACAAGACCTTACCACGGAGGGAATGTAGTTTTCGAATATAGGAGCAGCTGACGTGTCATAATGTCAATGGAATTAATGTCATTGATATTAATTCGCCTTTACAGAGAGAATAATTAATTATTAATGTCAAATTATTGTGAGAACTAATGTCCACGATTTGATTTTATTTTGAAATGCGAGTGACATTAAAACCATTGACATTACGACACATCACCGTAGGACGATTAATAGCAAATCGTGGCTTGTATACACGAGCCTAGGGTGTGCACATTCCAAGTAAATACTTTTTCATTAAAAACTTCGTCATAGCCGTCTTCAGAGGAGAGAGCTCCCAGCCGAGCTATGGTTATCCTTTTAAAAAACAAAGTGACTTGAGACAAATTTAATCAAACGAATTTTAAGGCCTAAAATTAAAAGATCTTCCTAAACCCATTATTGGGAATATATTTCACAAGTATTTAGCTATAATCCAGCTTTTCATTTCAGCACACGATCACAAGTACAGGACGTAAATTTTGAAAAAATCACAAAGCCACAATCAAAAGAAACCCAAGAGACAAACAAACTTTAGCAAACGACTCATCATCCCAAAACGCGTTGCGGGCGTTGAAATTGGGATGATCACGTACCATAGTCGCCGTTTGTTGCGTGCGGACAACCACGCTGTATCGCTTAGGTAGCTCAAAGTAGCAAAATCTCACGAATTCAAACGCGCTCGTTTTGTGGAGGTGGTTATGGTAGCTAAGCAAAGGATGACCGCTAAACAATGTTTGATGAACGCGTTGGTGCGCTCGAATGTCTCAACCCTGGACATAGTTAGAACGTGAGATATCTGCGATGTCTCGTTCGAGCAATCGCTGTGCATTTAGCGTGTTTATTGTGGCTTTTCGCTCAATTTGTTGCTTCGCTATTATTATTTTTATTGTGCAGCGAACCTTTCCATTGTTGTTGTTGTTGTTGTGTTAACTGTGCCATTTATTGTTTATATTCAACTTGACCATTACCAAACAACTACAACAACAACAATTTATCTGGCAGTAAGCTTATTATTATCGTAGATATTTGCTACTAATTTTGTGCCATTATGAATTCTGGCTGCACATTTTTGATAAACGTTCATGAGTCAATTCGGAGATCTAAACGCACCAAGCCTCGACTTCAAGAATGCGCCGTAGTGAGCGACCCAGCCTATTACCACCTAGGCATACGCACCAGTCCTTGACCTCCAGCATCAACTCTGCTCCCCCTTCGCATTTCGGTATCCTGCAATTTAATTGCAACGGCCTAACCGGTAAAATTGTTGAAGTGACAAATTTAATGAAGCGACTGAACATCAAGATCGCGGCTATTCAGGAGACAAAGTTAGGTGGAAGGTCGTCTCTTCAGACCTGCAACGGGTACAATGTACACCGTTGTGACCGTGCGAGATAGCTTGGGGGTGGTCTGGCATTCATCACGCATCAATCTGTGCAGTATCGTATAGTTGAGCCTGACATCGACCCGAGGGACACCACCTTGGAACGTCAAGTTATGGTTGTCCGGTCAGGCGATGTCGACCTTGAAATCATAAACATTTACATACCTCCTGTCACCTGTTGTCCCAGGGATTACCACCCTGACATTCGTGCGTTACTCAGGGGCGAGAACCGCGTCATCCTTGGTGAGTTCAACGCACACCACGACCTGTGGCACTCCAGCTGGCAGGCCGATGGTAGGGGACAGGAGCTGGCTGACCAAATAGATGATTCGACGTTCTGCGCGGTAAATGGGGGTGCCCCCACTAGAGTGGCGGTAAACTGCTCTAGCTCGCCAGACATCACCATAGTCAGCGCAGGCCTAATAAACTGCGTTGATTGGCGACCGATGCTGACGCTTGCTTCAGACCACCTACCCATAGTGCTCTCTATCGATCGCCCCACCGACTTTGTCACCGCTGAGAATCGCATATTCACCAACTTCAATAAAGCCGACTGGGAGGGTTTTCTCAACACCACAGAGAGCGCCTTCGCTGCTCTTCCCACCCCGTCTGTTGTACGAGAAGGGGAAAAGGCGTTTCGTATGGCCCTAATTTCAACCTCCCATCAACACATTCCGTCAGGTAGAATAAAGGAAGTGCGTCCATTCTTCCCCGCAGAGGGAGCGGCCCTGGCAAATGAACGTGACCATATTAGACGCCTTGACCCTACGGATCCTCAAATAAGGGATCTTAATGCGGAAATCAGACGCTTAGTACATCAACACAAACGTGCTAAGTGGGAGGAGCACCTAAGGTCTTGCAACCTCTCGGTTGGAGTTGGCAAATTATGGTCGACGGTGAAATCTTGTAATTTGTAATGCACAAAGATATTCGCCGAGCCACCAGGGAAGCGCACAAACACAAAAACAGCGGTGCGCCCATTGCCATCTCCACAACCGAATTTCATGAGGCAATTCGGAGATCAAAGAACACCAAATATATTGGCCCCGATGGCATTTCCATGCTGATGTAGAAACACCTCGGCGACGAAGGCATAAGATACCTCACACACATTTTCAACCTTTCCCTGTCCACCTTTGTTATTCCTGAAAGAGGGAGACAAGCAAAGGTGGTCCCACTTCTAAAGCCTGGCAAGCCAGCTGCCGTAGGGGAGTCATATCGCCCGATATCTCTCCTCTCGCCAGTAGTGAAGGTGTTGGAATCTATCTTGTTGCCGTACTTCACCGCAAACCTGCGGCTCGCCGAACATCAGCGTGGATTTCGCAAAAATCACAGCACCACCACCGCGCTGAACGCCATAACCACTCAGATAGGGGACGGACTAAACCAAAAGCGTCCAAACCACAGGACAGTGCTAGTTGCGCTTGACCTGGCCAAAGCTTTTGACACGGTCAGCCATGCGCAACTAATGAAAGACCTTGAAGACTCGTCCCTTCCTCCCTGTCTTAAACGTTGGACTGCCAACCAGGTCTTTCAATAGTCGCGCATGGTTGACCGTGTCAAAAGCTTTGGCCAAATCAACCGCAACTAGCACTGTCCTGTGGTTTGGACGCTTTTGGTTTAATCCGTCCCCTATCTGAGTGGTCATGGCGTTCAGCGCGGTGGTGGTGCTGTGGTTTTTGCGGAAACCATGCTGATGTTCGGCGAGTCGCAAGTTAGCGGTGAAATATGGTAATAAGATAGATTCCAACACTTTCACTACTGGCGAGAGAAGTGATATCGGGTGATATGACTCCCCTACGGCAGCTGGCTTGCCAGGCTTTAGTAGTGGGACCACCTTTGCCTGTCTCCATCTTTCAGGAATGACAAAGGTGGACAGGGAAAGGTTGAAAATGTGTGTTAGATATCTTATGCCTTCGTCGACGAGGTGTTTTAGTATCAGCATGGAGATGCCATCGGGGCCAATATATTTGGTGTTCTTAGATCTCCGAATTGCCTCATGTACTTCGGTTGTGGAGATGGCAATGGGCGCATCGCTGTTTTTGGGTTTATGCGCTTCCCTGTTGGCTGGGCGAATCTCTTTGTCCAAAGGAGGATGCATAACAAACTGTCGGCAGAAAGCGCTCGCGCATCGTTTAGGTTTCGACTGAACCTTATCGCCGAAGGCGATCGATATTTTGTCGTTGGGTTTAGTCCGGTTGGACAAAGATTTCACCGTCGACCATAATTTGCCAACCCCAGCGGAGAGGTTACAAGACCTTAGGTGCTCTTTCCACTTAGCGCGTTTGTGTTTATTTACTAAGCGTCTGATTTCCGCATTAAGATCCTTTATTTGAGGATCCGTAGGGTCGAGGCGTCTAATATGGTCACGTTCATTTGCCAGGGCCGCTGCCTCTGCGGGGAAGAATGGACGTACTTCCTTTATTCTACCTGACGGAATGTGTTGACGGGAGGCTGAAACTAGGGCCATACGAAACGCTTTTTCCCCTTCTCGTACGTCACACGGGGTGGAGAGAGCAGCGAAGGCGCTCTCTGTAGATGTTAAGAAACTCTCCCAGTCGGCTTTGTTAAAGTTAACAAAGGTGCGATTGTCAGAAGTGACAAAGTCGGTGGGGCGATCGATAGAGAGCACAATGGGTAGGTGGTCCAAAGCAAGCGTCAGCATCGGTCGCCAGTCAACGCAGTTTATAAGACCTGCGCTGACTATGGTGATGTCCGGCGAGCTAGAGCAGTTTACCGCCACTCTAGTGGGGGCATCCCCATTAACCGTGCAGAACGTAGAATCGTCTATTTGATCAGCCAGCTCCTGCCCCCTACCATCGGCCTGTAAGCTGGAGTGTCACAGGTCGTGGTGTGCGTTGAAGTCACCAAGGATAACGCGGTTCTCACCCCTGAGTAACGCACGAATGGTGACAGGAGGTATATATACGTTTATGATTTCCAAGTCGACATCGCCTGACCGGACAACCATACCTTGACGTTCTAAGGTGGAGTCCCTCGGGTCGATGTCAGGCTCAAATAGACGATACTGCACAGTTTGATGCGTGATGAATGCAAGACCACCCCCAAGCCCTCTCGCACGATCACAACGGTGTACATTGTACCCGTTGCAGGTCTGAAGAGTTGACCTTCCACCGAGCTTTGTCTCCTGAATAGCAGCGATCTTGATTTTGTGTCGCTTCATCAGGTTTGTAATCTCAACTATTTTGCCGGTTAGGCCGTTGCAATTAAATTGCAGGATTGCGAAGTGCGAAGGGGGAGCAGAGTTGATGCTGGGGGTCAGGGACTGATGCGCATGCCTAGGTGGTAGTAGGCTGGGTCGCACACTACGACGCATTCTTGAAGTCGATGGAATCGCGTTACGAGAAGGTAGAGGCGAATCAGATGACGTTGAAGGTTGCGTAGCTCGACAGCATGGCGCAACGTACGTATCAGTCCATAGGTTCCTGTTTGCGAGTCTATAGTATATAAGCAGATGACACAGGCCAAGGCAGTTATTGCACTTGACTGATGCCAAAGGCGTGTATAATCTTAACCGACAAACAGTGCACGTAGTATAAGGGACCAGGAGCTGATGGTTGTGACTTATACTCGTGCTAATGCTGGAAGAAGGGGAGCTGACTGAGGGGGCGGGGGATAGCGGACGCTCAGCATTGCTCAAATCCACTTGCGAAGTGCTACGTAGGGAGTAGCTGTGAGCTGCTGTGTGAGATGTTGACGCCTGGGGGCGTGAGCGACCGCTAGGAAAGTCTACTTGCTGAAGTGCATTTGTAATGCTAGTCGTGGAGACTGAGGTGACAGAGTCAGACATATGTGGCGGAGCGATACTTGATCGACGACGGCCACAGGACGTCGTAGGACGTGAACAGCAAGGGGCCACAAAAGTTCTATAAAAACTAGCGGGCCTATGTGTAGAGGAATTTAGTCCGGAGCAACTTGTTAGGTGCAACCATCTATTGCAATTGGAGCATTGTACTGAATGTCAGCGTTTCACATAAATTTTCTTCCAGCATATACAGCAGATCCATTCTCTAGGTCCCGGGTTGGATTCGATACCAGCCCGGAGCAGGAGAGTCTTGAGCAGTCCCGCTGCAAGGAGCTGCTCGGAGGATGCCATTATTGGGGGAGGATAACTGACGGTTTAGGCAGGGGGGTATCCTGCAATTTAATTGCAACGGCCTAACCGGTAAAATTGTTGAAGTGATAAACTTAATGAAGCGATACAAAATCAAGATCGTGGCGATTCAGGAGACAAAGCTCGGTGGAAGGTCGTCTCTTCAGACCTGCAACGGGTACAATGTACACCGCTGTGACCGTGCGAGAGGGCTTGGGGGTAGTCTGGCATTCATCACGCATCAATCTGTGCAGTATCGTCTATTTGAGCCTGACATCGAACCGGGGGACACCACCTTAGAACGTCAAGGTATGGTTGTCCGGTCAGGCGATGTCGACCTTGAAATCATAAACATATACATACCTCCTGTTACCTGCTGTCCCAGGGATTACCACCCCGACATTCGTGCGTTACTCAGGGGCGAGAATCGCGTCATCCTTGGTTACTTCAACGCACACCATGACCTGTGGCACTCCAGCTTGCAGGCCGATAGTAGGGGACAGGAGCTGGCTGACCAAATAGATGATTCGACGTTCTGCACGGTAAATGGGGATGCCCCCACTAGAGCGGCGGTAAACTGCTCTAGCTCGCCGGACATCACCATAGTCAGCGCAGGCCTTATAAGCTGCGTGGAATGGTGACCGATGCTGACGCTTGATTCAGACCACCTACCCATAGTGCTCTCTATCGATCGCCCCACCGACTTTGTCACCGCTGAGAATCGCATGTACACCAACTTCAATAAAGCCGACTGGGAGGGTTTTCTAACCACCACAGAGAGCGCCTTCGCTGCTCTCCCCACCCCGTCTGACAAAAGGGGAAATGCGTTTCGAGTGGCCCTAATTTCAGCCTCACATCAACACATTCCGTCAGCTAGAATGAAGGAAGTGCGTTCATTCTTCCCCGCAGAGGCAGCTGCCCTGGCAAATGAACGTGACCATATTAGACGCCTGGACCCTACGGATCCTCAAATAAAGGATCTTAATGCGGAAATCAGACACTTAGTAGATAAACACAAACGCGCTAAGTGGGAAGAGCACCTAAGGTCTTGCAACCTCTCGGCTGGAGTTGGCAAATTATGGTCGACGGTGAAATCATTGTCCAACCCGACTAAACCTAACGACAAAATATCGATCGCCTTCGGTGATAAGGTTCAGTCGAAGCCTAAAATATGCGCGAGCGCTTTCTGCCGACAATTTGTAATGCATCCTCCGTTGAACAAAGAGATTCGCCGAGCCACCACGGAAGCGCATAAACACAAAAACAGCGATGTGCCCATTGCCATCTCCACAACAGAAGTTCATGAGGCAAATCGGAGATCTAAAAATACCAAGTATATTGGCCACGATGGCATTTCCATGCTGATGCTGCAACACCTCGGCGATGAAGGCATAGGATACCTTCACACATTTTCAACCTTTCCCTGTCCACCTTTGTCATTGCTGAAAGATGGAGACAGGCAAAGGTGGTCCATATACTCACTTCCTGAGGCCGCGTGATCACCGGTGCACACAGGGAAAATTGATGAAAAATCATGAAAAAAGTGAAAATTTTCCATTTCTGTTTTCAAATATACAATAAATGGACATAAGCCGAATGTTTTCAGAAAAAAAAAGTTTTTGGCCGGAATGAGTAAATCGCGATTTTGGGGCTTGGAGCTAGATGTGTTAAATGTTGGACTGCCAACTACCTGAGTGGCCGTCAATCGTCGGGTGAATTCAGAGGCCCCAGATCAAAACCCAGAATAGTTAAACAAGGGGTGCCACAGGATGGTGTCCTATCCCCGTTTCTGTTTAACTATTATGTATCGAAACTTCCCCCCTTTCGCTAGCTGGCAGCACTTGGGGTAAAGACAAAGAAACGTTACTAGCTACATATAAAGCTATTGGTCAGCCGGTACCGAGCTACGCGACGCCAATATGGTCGCCGGGGCTAGCTGACACACACTGGACGATGCTTCAGGTCTGCCAGAACACCGCCCCTCGAACCGCCACTGGGTGTCCTCTTATGTCTCCTGAGCACCACCTTCATAATGAAGCGAAAATGCTCGGCGTTAAAGAGCATAGCGAGATGTTGACCAGGCAATTTCTGTTCAAACCGCAGCATCCGAACAGACGCCTGGTCAACGAGAATCTGCCCCCAGGAGCATAAGGAGCCATCTACCCAAACACTTCGATGAGATTTCCACGCAGTGTGATCCTAAGGTGCACTGGCAGGCCCTCACCCTCATCCATACGAATTCGGTAAATTCCTTTGTCGGCTCTCTCCCGGCGAACGCCGTTCTTCAGGCAACAACGCCACCCGTTGCCGAAGAGGAGCGCGAGCTGCCTAGGGAGACTAAGGTGATGCTGGCTCAACTCCGGTCTGGATATTGTAATAGGTTAATATCTTACCTATCCAGACGTGCCTAATGTTTGTCCGGCATGCGGCTTGCCCCCCATTATACAAATCATCTTTTTGTCTGCTCAACCGAGCCTACTCTTCTAACAACCATATCCCTCTGGTCCACCCCTGTCGAAGACGATAGGTTTCTAGGACTTCCGTTAGAAGAGTTTGATGAACATACTGGTTAAGATACTGACTACCTAGGTAGGGCTAAGTAGCGCTACAAAAACAACAACAACAAGTAGAGAACGCAGAAATGGCAGCGAACGTAGGACAAATCTCGTGGGCGAAGTGGTACTCGCAGCAACATACAATGTTACTATTGCCAGAAAATGGGACATATAGAGAGGGGTTGCTGGGCGAAACAAAGGAGGGGTAACAATTAAAAAAATAAGGAAAAAATGGAAACATGTAAAAAAATAAAATAAAGTCCCTTGATTATAATTATTCGCAAGAAAGTTCTGACGACTCAGATTATTTAAATTATTTAATAAATACAGTAAATGATGTATTCAGTTTACCTACATGCATTTCAACAAAACCCCCCGAAATAATTTTAAAAGAGGATCACTACCCAATTTTTGCTAAAGCATACCCTGTACCTTTTGGTTTGAGAAAAAAGGCAGAAGATAAGTTGGATAGGCTGTGTGCATAAGGCGTATTAATACCAGTAAATAGGAGAAAATGGGCGAGCCCCGTTGTAATTCTGAATAAAGGGGATGGATCTATCCGATTTGGCGTTAATTGCAGAAGAACTGTCAACAGGTTCGTCGAGATGGAACATTTCGTGATTCCTCGCATTGACGAAATACTCGCAAACCTGCCAGGTTGGAAGTTCTTCTGTAAACTAGATCTCTCGGAGCTTATCTCCAAGATAAAGTTTCTGAGCGATCGAAAGAGTTACTCACGATTAATACCCATAAGGGATTATTCCAATTTAATCGGTTAGTATACGGGCGGAAAACTGCTCGACAGTTTTCCAAAATAATAGGGGAGATTTTAAAAGGGCTTAAGATGGTGCAAGTATACTTTGATGACATATTGGTTGGTGGCTCCGATTTGGAAGATTGCAAAAAGAATGTTTACGCGGTTTTGGACAAGTTAGTAGAATTTAATGTAAAAATAAATTTAAACAAGTGCCATTTTTTCAAAAAAGAAATAAACTATCTTGGGTATAATATTAATGAATAGGGCATAACACCATCGAAGAAAAAAGTTGAAGCAGTTGTAAAAGCTCCGGCCCCTACCAATAAGCAACAGTTGAAGTCATATTTGGGCATGGTAAACTATTACTGTCGTTGCATACGGAATTTGTCAGGCGAGTTGTATGTGCTTCATGAGCTAACGAAAAATAATGTAAAGTGGAAGTGGACAAAGCAGCACCAAGAGGTCTTTGAGCGCAGTAAGCAATTGGTTGTTGACATTGGTGTGTTGGCGCATTATGATCCCTCTAAACGGATTGTAGTTTCGTGCGATGCGAGCCCCTATGGTGTAGGAGGAGTTTTGTCTCACATTATTGATGGCGAAGAGCGCCCTATATTGTTTAGTTTCAAGCACGCTAAAACCGGCTGAGACAAACTATTCACAATTACATCGAGAGGCATTGGCGATAGTAGTAGCAGTGCGAAAGTTCCATAAATATTTATATGGACTGCACTTCACTATTGAGAGTGATCATCAACCTCTGAAAGAAATTTTTGGTTGCAGAAAAGATTTACCTGCTGTCGCGTCGAATAGCCTTCAGAGGTATTCTCTCAATGTATGACTATGATATTAAATATAAGAAGGGTTCAAAAATGTGTCATGCAGATGCGTTATCCCGATTGCCATTGCAGCAAAGCACTTATGATGACACCGATAGCATAAATATTTTTAACTTGGTACACGATTTGCCTCTTAAAATTTAAGATGTGTATAAAAACGATGAAGTATTGACAAAAGTATACGAGTTTGTAGAGAATGGTTGGCCGAATAGGGTCGACAAAAAGTATTTGAATTATTATACAAAGCGTTTGTCGTTGGGTTCTGAACACGGGTGTTTATTTTACGGAGAGCGCGTTGTAATCCCTAAAGACCCTGTAAGTCATGTCTTGGAACTATTGCATAGTGATCACATAGGAATTGTGCTAATGAAATCGTTGGCAAGGACGTATGTATGGTGGGCAGGCATAGTCTTAACTTCATGGCCCAGTCCATCGTACCCATTCGAACGCATCCATATTGATTTCTGTAAAATTGACGGTGCTACTATTTTGGTTATTTTTGACACTTTCTCGAAGTGGATAGAAGCCAAAATATTGAAATCTACAAATGCACAAATCGTTTTAGAAGTGTTAAGAACATTTTTTTCCACCTTTGGTTTACCAAAGCAACTGGTTAGTGACAATGGTCCGCCCTTTCGATCAAAATCGTTTATTGATTTCTGAAAAAGTAATGGTATAGAGCTCTTGAAGTCCATTCCCACAACAGCCGGTTCTACGTACCGGAATGACCCGGGTTTTACCCGGCCAAGGGCTGTTATTTCAGTGTAACCCTGTCCAATTTGTCCAATCCCACTCCTAAATTGTCATCCTCGGAGCAATCCCTTGCAGCAGGGTTGCTCCAATGTCTCTTGCTACGGGCTGGTATCGAATCCAACCCCGGACCGAGAGAATGGATCTGCTGCGTCTGCTGGAAGAAAATATATGTTAAACGTTCACATTCTGTTCAATGCAGTAAATGCAAGAGATGGTTGCATAGATCTGGATGCTCAGGGCTTAACCCTGCCATCCCCAGAACCCGTACTTTTTTCAGTACTTTTGAGGCACCATGTTGTTCGCGCACACGCGCGTCCCGCGGTTCTCGTCGCTCCGGCGCACACACACCGCACCTACCATCATCAAATGGCCACGACAGTGGCCCGGTCTTCACGACCTGCAGCCTTGCTGCTCCCGCCTCACCTCAGTCCCCACTCTCGTCCCCCCCTACTTCCAGCATGCACGTGGGTCAGGAACATAACCTCCTCGTACCTTTCACCACGTGCACTGTTTGTCGGCAAAGACTATATACGCCTGCGGCATCGGTTAAGTGCAATAACTGCCTTGGCCTGTGCCACATCCATATGTGCTCTGGGCTCGCAAACAGGAACCTTTGGACGGATGCATTTATTGCCCCTTGCTGCAGTTCTCAGCCGCCCTCCACGCCACACAACATCGGCCAAGACGCGCTGAACCCTAGACTGCGTCACAGCTTGGGACTATGCCCACCTCCACCTAGGCAACCGCATCCGTCCCTTACCCCCAGCATGCCTCCACCTTCCCTCCCGACACACTTCAAAATCCTACAGCTGAACTGCAACGGGTTAGCTGGTAAGATCGCGGAGATAACAGACTTTATGAAGTCGAACAACATTAAACTGGCCGCCATTCAGGAGACCAAACTGAATGCTAACTCGGACTTACGTACTCGTGATGGGTACAACGTACATAGGAAAGACCGTCCCAGCGGTCATGGGGGCGGCCTCGCATTCATTACACACCATACTGTACAATATAATATGTTTGCCCCTGACGTTGACCCCAGGGACTCTACCCTAGAATGCCAGGGCATAGCAGTCCGGACAGGCGACGTCGACCTGCGAGTGTTAAATATATACATTCCCCCTGTCACGTGCTGTCCCCGTGATTATCGCCCTGATATTAGTGCATTGCTAAGGGGCGATAACTGCCTCATCTTAGGTGATTTCAACGCACATCACGATCTCTGGCACTCCAACTTGCCAGCAGATAGCAGAGGGCACGCACTCGCAGAGCAAATAGATAATTCGGCATTCTGTACTTTGAATGGAGATGCCCCCACTAGGGTGGCAGGTAACTGCCACAGTTCGCCAGACATCTCCATTTCAAGTGCGGGCCTTATCAACCACGTTAACTGGCAACCTATGCTTACACTGGCATCCGACCACCTACCCATCCTACTAGACATCGAACGACCGTCCGACTTCATAACGACAGAAAAACGAACGTACATTAACTTTAGTAAAGCGGACTGGGACCGCTTCACGGACTTTACAGAGCACTCCTTCGCTGACCTACCCACACCGACGGACGTATGCAAAGGTGAGAAAGAGTTTCGCAAAGTCATCGATTCAGCCTCTGGCCGCTTCATCCCTGCTGGCAGAATCCCGGAAATTCGGCCGAATTTCCCTGCGGAAGCAGCGGCAATGGCAAGAGAACGTGACCAAGTGAGACTCTTGAACCCCGCAGATCCTAGAATAAAGGATCTCAACGCAGAAATCCGTCGGACTGTCAATGAACATAAATTGAAGAAGTGGAAAGAACACCTAGAGTCATGCAACCTCTCCGGCGGGGTCGGCAAATTATGGTCGACAGTCAAGGCCCTATCCAACCCGACCAAATACAATGACAAGGTCGCCATTGCTTTCGGCGATAACGTCAAGTCGGACCCCAGGAAATGCGCGAGCGCATTCTGCCGGCAATTTATACTGCATTCTCCTGCGGATAGGGCTAAGAGAAAAGCCATCCGTCGCGCGCACAAACACAAACGCACAGCCGCGCCCATTGTCGTCTCCGCTGCAGAGGTCAAGGAAGCTATAAAGAAGGCCAAACCTTCAAGATCACTCGGCCACGAGGGGCACAAGTACTTGGCGGCTCTATTCAACCTCTCACTGTCCACCTTCGTTATACCAGATATCTGGAAACATGCGACTGTGGTCCCCCTCCTAAAACCTGGGAAGCCGGCAAATCAAGGAGACTCTTATCATCCGATATCTCTCCTTTCGCCGGTAGTGAAGTTGTTAGAGGCTATTCTGCTCCCATATTATACTGCAAACCTGCAGCTGGCCAATCATCAACATGGCTTCCGTAAAAACCATAGCACAACATCAGCTTTGAACGCCATCACGACGCAGATTAACTTCGGTTTGAACCAACACCAACCAAACCACAGGACGGTTCTCGTGGCACTTGACCTGTCGAAAGCCTTCGACACGGTCAACCACGCCACACTCCTTGAAGACCTGGAGGAGACACCGCTTCCTGCCGGCCTAAAAAGGTGGACCGCTAACTACTTGAACGGTCGGCTGGCGTCAGTGCAGTTTCGAAACGAGAGATGTAGACCTAGAAGAATTAGACAAGGGGTTCCGCAGGGTGGTGTTCTTTCACCCCTTCTGTTTAACTTCTACATCTCGAGCCTCCCTCCCCCACCAGAGGGGGTCTCCATCGTTTCGTACGCTGACGACTGCACTGTGATGGCCACGGGCAAAGGACCTTCGACAGACGAACTTTGTACGAGACTGAATGACTACCTGCGCGACCTTTCCTGCTTCTTCACAGAGCGGAACCTGACACTGTCCCCGACTAAATCGACAGCGACCCTTTTCACTACGTGGAATGCGCAGATGGGGCAGGAGTTGAATGTCCACGTAGATGGTGTTCCACTACCTACTGTCAACCACCCCAAAATTCTAGGGGTTACATTCGACAATAGCCTCACCTTCGCTAATCATGCCACCGCAATAGCTTCAAAGGTACAAAGCCGCAACAAGATCCTCAAGTCACTCGCCGGCAGTACTTGGGGCAAAGACAAAGAAACGTTGCTGGTCACCTATAAGGCTATTGGCCGACCGGTTATTGATTATGCTGCGCCCATATGGTCGCCTAACCTTCACGACACCCACTGGAGGAAATTGCAGGTCTGCCAAAACACCGCCATCAGAACTGCAACGGGTTGTTTGCTTATGTCTCCTGAGTCTCATCTCCACCAGGAGGCTCAAATGCTCAACGTTCGCGAGCATGCGGAACTTTTAAGTAGGTAGTTCCTTCTGAACTGCCACCGTCCCAGTCATCCAAATCGACAGCTATTGGATGAAACTCCGCCCCCTAGAGACATAAGGAAGCATCTCCGGAAGCATTATGATGAGATCCGGCATCACATCTCGTTGCCGTTTGATCTGCGGGACCATAGGCGGGCCCTAAAGGACCTCCACACTGAGTCGGTGGACAGATCCCTCAGATCCCGGCCTGTGAACCCCGTTATTGGTGCCCAACCACCCGTTCTTGCTGAGGGAGAACGTGTCCTTCCGAGGGAGGCTAGAGTCATGCTGGCTCAACTTCGGTCTGGATATTGCAATAGGCTGAACTCCTATTTGTCCAGACTGAACCCTACCATACCAAACACATGCCCTGCATGCGGTATGGCCCCCCATGACACGCAACATCTCTTTTCGTGTTCTTCGGAACATACTCTTCTAACTCCCTTATCACTTTGGTCCAACCCTGTTGAAACAGCGCGTTTCCTTGGACTTCCGTTAGAAGAGCCCGATGACAACTAGGAGTGTTCTGGCCCTTTGGGCAGGGCGAAGCACTGCTAACAACAACAACAACAACAGCTCTTGAAGTCCCCACCCTATCACCCCCAATCAAACGGGAGTGCAGAGCGGGGGGTTCAAACAGTGAAAAACACATTAAAGAAATTTTTACTAGATCCAAAGATAAAAACGAAATCATGGAACTTTAAAATTAATAATTTTTTGTTGAAATACCGAACCACGCCAACTACAACAACTAATGTCACCCCAGCTGAGCTTGTCTTTAACTATAAACCTGAAACTCTTGAATCCAAATGTAACAAACAGTCATGTTGTGAAAATGAGAAAAGAGCAACCGCGCCCATTGTCGTCTCCGTCGCAGAGGTTAAGGAAGCGATAAGAAAGGCGAAACCCTCTTGATCACTTGGACCCGACGGAATTGCCATGAAGATGCTGAAACACCTTGGACCATAGGGCGGTCCTAGTGGCACTTGACCTGTCAAAGCTTTCGACATGGTCAACCATGCCACACTCCTAAGAGACCTGGAGGAGACACCGGTTCCTGCCGGCCTGAAACGATGGAGCGCCAACTATCTAACTATCTAAACGGTCGCCTAGAGTCAGTGATGTTCCGAAACGAGAGATGTATACCTAGAAGAATCAAACAAGGGGTTCCGCAGGGTGGTGTCCTTTCACCCCTCCTGTTTAACTTCTACACCTCCAGCTTCTCTCCCCACAAGAGGGACTCTCCATCGTTTCGTACGCTGACGACTGCCCGTGATGGCCACAGGGCAAAGGCCCTTCCACGGACGAATGTACAAGACTGAGCGGCTACCTACGGGATCTTTCCAGCTACTTCATCGAGCGGAACCTGACACTGTCCCCGACTAAATCGACAGCGACGCTTTTTACCACATGGACTGCGAAGAAAGGGCAGGAGTTGAATGTCCACGTAGATGGTGCTCCACAACCTAAAGTCAACCATCCCAAAATCTTAGGGGTTACATTCGACAATAGCCTCACCTTGGTTGGTCATGCCAACGCAATAGCTTCAAAGGTACAAAGCCGCAACAAGATCTTCAAGTCACTGGCCTGCAGTACTTGGGGCAAAGACAAAGAAACGTTGCTGGTCCGCTCCCCAGATACAAAAGGAAACATCTACGAAAGCATTATGATTAGATCCGGCATCACACCACGTTGCCGTTTGATCTGCGAGACCACATGCGGGCCCTAAACGACCTCCACACCGAGTCGGTGGACAGATCCCGGCCTGTGAACTCCGTTATTGACACTGAACCACCTGTTCTTGCTGAGGATGAGCGTGTCCTTCCGAGGGAATGTTAGGTTACGAGGGTTAGGCCGAAACACCAAGGTACCGGCCCGATACTTAGGCCACCAGAGGGCCCGTTGTGATTCCCTCTACGGACTCAAAAACAAGAGAATCACTTCCTTGCCTATACATGGTGATCGAACCACTTCGTGGAGAGAATGAATTTAGTTAGAGCCTTGACCTCACATCTAGAAACTTCAGAGAGGTCTACTAGAAATGGTTGCCCTAAAAAGGCTAACCGCCCTCTGCCAAGTGCTGGACACTGACACAGGAGGTGCTGGACACTCTCCTCCTCCTCGATACATCTATAACTCCGACAGTAGTCGAAGGTTGTCGCCCCTAATTTGATACCGTGAGTGCCAATTAGGCAGTGCCCCGTTAGAACCCTTATCAGTGATGCTGTCGTGGGTTTGTTTAGGGTAAGAAGCTCTTTAGTGCGCCCCCTATCATATGAGGGCCAGGTTAGCCCGGATGTCTCGCAAGTTGAGATTGCTGACCATTTTTCATTTGCAGATCTTATAGTGCTCTTGGTCACACGGAGTTTGAAAGAGGCCATAGGTATACCAACCGAGTCATTTCCAGGAAGGATGTGGTCGGTGGTACCTCTCCTGGCCAGCTCTTCCGCTCTGCAGTTACCCTCAATATCCCTGTGTCCAGGTACCCATATAAGGTTGATACTGAAGTGCTGAGCCATCTCGTTAAGAGATCTGCTACATTCAATGAGCGACTTTGAGTTGTCGACGAATGAACCCAGGGCCTTTAGTGCAGCCTGGCTGTCTGAGAAAATGAAGACCCGTTTGCCATCACTGGGTACATTTCCGCTTGGTATACACTGCAGTGATCCGGAAGGCGGATAAAGACCTCCAGACCCAGATCCGGGGAGAAGATGCCCGCTCCAACCTTCCCGTCAAGCTTAGAGGCATCAGTAAAAATGTTTACAGCGTTCGGGACAAGATGCTGCCTACTATCCCAGTCTTGTCGCGTTGGTATTAACAGTGTGTTGTTCTTAAGGAATAAGTAATTTTTCACAGCAAGTAGTGAAGCACAATAACACATTTTAACATTAAATATAACTTTTAATATTTAAAATATCAAGTAGTTATTTAATTATTAAAGAAAAATATAGAGCAAATAAAAAACACAACTACACAGCTTGACGTTTGCCAATGTAGTAGTTAAGTGTACATTTGGTACCTAACCCCAGTTTATACGTTCTTAGGTAATACGTAATAGGTAGGTCTTTAATAACGAACTTAGAAGCGGACGTAATGGAAATGCAGCTCTGACCCATTGCTTGAATAGACTGGCCCAAAAACGTTACACCCACTCTTAGTAGAAATAAGGGTACGCACTTTGATGTTTCGCCAGTAAAATATTTACTTTCAATCGATTACTAAGATCCATAGCCTAACGGTCCTGTTTATATCAACCATTATGGAGAATCAAGACATTAACAACAAAATATTGAGCAGTAATTACTCTGCAATTGCCAAGGAAAATAGAAATAGCCAAATTTGGAAAATATTTGGGCTGGTTAAAAAGGATGATGACACAATTATAGATGGGATTACATATTGCTGAAGCTGCCAGAAGATATCAAAATATAATGGAAGACAAACATCGAACCTTCTGAGGTATAAATACTACATCAACAGAAATGTAGAGGAATAACTCCAAAATATAAGTCCAGAAGACAAAAATAATTTACTAGACTCCTGCTCTGAATTTTTAAGCTGAAAAAATTCGCTGTCCAACTCAAACTGAAATAAAATTAATAATACGAAAACTATACTGAGTTATTTTATTTCATGTCTTTTTGTTTATCTAATTTATGTTAACTTAGTAAGAAACCCAAATAGCTAAACATTCATCAAACTGAAAAAGACACCAGCCAATCTTCTTAAATCGAATGTCGATAGGCAAGCCCATTAGACCGTTGCGAAATTCTTCCATCAATGCTCGCTATAATTTATTGGTTTATTGTCATAATGCTAGCGGGCTGCGCACGAAAGCTTTACAAATTAGCCGTGAAACAGCAACTCACGAGTATGATATAATTGCATTCACCGAAACATGGCTTAATGATAAGCTTTTAACATCTGAGTTTTTTGATGATCATTATATTGTGTATCGGCAAGATCGTTGTGCAGCGTCTACTGGTCAAGTAAGGGGAGGTGGAGTTCTACTTGCAGTCAGAGCTGATATTAGTAGTACTCAAATCACTTTGAACTCTTATAATAGTTTTGTAGAGCAAACCTGTGTTCAAATTAAATTCTCTTATCATAAGTCAATATTTGTTCTTTTATCTTATATTCCACCATCTAGTGGCATTGAAATCTATCAAATGAATCTATATATGAAAATTTAAAAAATGAGGACGACCAAATTATAATTCTTGGCGATTTTAACCTAGGTAATATTTCATGGTCACATTATGACAATAATTTAGTGCAAACTAATGTTAAATCGGATACTGAGATTTTATTATGCAATGCTTTATTTTCAATGGGATTTTATCAATACAATAGTAATTTAAATGATAATGGCTGTATCTTAGATCTTGTTCATGCATTCAATGAACTAAGTATAACCTGTTGGGAATGCCTGTCGCCCTTGTCTGGTAATAGTATTCACCATAAGGCTATTGTTATTAGTTTTAAGTTCTACAACTTTGCATCGAACAGCGCTGCCTCGCAAGTAGTTTACACTTTGCTAAAGCGAACTTTTACGCTATCTATAATGTTCTTAATTCTGTCGATTGGTCCATTCTTAACTCTTTTGATAATCCATGCGATTCATATGAACTATTTCGTAATAAGTTAAATTATTGCATTTCGAACTTTGCCCCTGCAAAAAAGCCTGTTTCACGCAATAAGCCGCCGTGGTTCAATACTAGATTATGTCATCTGAAAAATTTAAAGAACAAAGCTCATAAAAAATTTAAGCTGTAATTTAAAAAAAGAGTACGATTGTCTTCACAAATTTTTATATAATCGTTACATATCTAATGTAGAGTTGGACCTTCAAAGCAACCCAAGGAAGTTTTGGGTTTTTATAAATAGTAAACGGAGAACTAATGGTTTTCCTACTAGTCTCGAGTATGATGGTGCGGTATCGGCTTAAATTCTATTTCAGTCTTTGATATTTCTCAGATGACGTCTCACAAGCAATATCAAACTTGACATCTAGTACTAGTCTAGACTTTGAAGGATTTGCTCCGGTGTTTATAAAAATGTTTAGCGATGCTACCAGTCTTACACTGTCTTTGCTTTTTAATGCTTGCCTAAAAAAAGGTACTTTTCTCGATTCTTGGAAAATTTGTACAATCTCGCCAACATATACATAAGTCTGGTAATCGTAACGACATTAAAAATTATAGACCCATTGTAAAACAATGTACATTTGCCAAAATATTCGATAAAATTTTGAATAATAAACTCTACCAGTACTCTAAAGATATCTTTAGCCGATTTCCGCATGGGGTTCTCCCAGGTAGATCCACCTGCACCAATCTTCTAATTATTACTAACCAAATTGTTAAAGCGCTGGGGCAAAAATATCAATTGGACGTAATATACACGGAATTTTCTAAAGCTTTCGATAAAGTCAATCATTCTGTTTTACTCCACAAACTCTTCTTATATGGAATATCAGGTTCGCTTCTGAAGTTCTTCGAAAGTTTTTTGGCGAACAGAAAGCTTTTATTTGCGATTGGCCCAACTAAATCTGACAGAGTTGTTGATACTTGGTCTGGAATCCCTCAAGGTACTCATTGTGGACCTTTGCTTTTCATACTTTTTATTAACGACTTACCACAACATTTCAAGTTCGCAAAGTGCCTTATGTTTGCTGATGATGTTAAACTTTATATGAAGATTTGTAGTCTAAGTGATTGTCAAAATTTACAATCTGACCTTGAGATATTTCAGCGGTGGTTTTCTGCCAATAATCTGTTTCTTAATACGAGCAAATGCAATTTGGTTTCTTACTGTAAAACGATTAGTCCTCTTACGTCGGTTTATTCAATAAATAACTTAAACTTAAACCGTTTGGAGGAGATTAAAGATCTCGGATTGATTTTCGATATGAAACTGACATTCAGTAGACATGTTGATGTTGTTCTTTCAAAAGCACGTTCCATGATGGGTTTCATTAGAAGGAATTCGAAAGAGTTTAGTTTTCTTTAGTAAGGAGTCACCTGGACTATTGTTGTGTTGTGTGGAGTCCATACTATCCATCTCACATTACCAAAGTTGAACGAGTTCAAAGAAGCTTTCCCAGGATTGCATTATTTAAATTAAATTGGCCTTGCGATATGCCGTCGTACGACAGCAGGCGAAAACTTCTTGGCTTGCAATCCTTGGAAGATCGCAGAACTTATTTTTCGGTAATGTTTTGCTCATAACTTAGTGAACCGAAGGATTGATTGTGATGAACTTCTCAGTTTAATAAATTTCAATACCATGCCACGTGAATTAAGGAATAATTGATTACTTATTGAAACGTCACATAGGACTAATTATGGTCATAATGAACCGATTTCGCGATGTATACGTCTTTGTAACAAGTATGCACATTTAATAGATTTCAATGTTAGTATTTATATCCTTAGATTAAACTTATCCATTGCTTTGAATTAGTCTGTAAGTACTCCTGTAGACTGTATTAAATAAATAAATAAATTCTCAAATGCATACGTGCCTACCAAACCTATCGCGTATACAAGCAAATGAATGGCTGCCTTTTCCTAAATTCACCATAGGCAGTGCATGCAATTGTCATCAACAGTCATCAACACTACGCTATCAAGACGACTCTCTCTAGTCTCTATCGATCGCCCCATCGACTTTGTCACCACTGAAAATAGCACCTTTACTAATTTCAGTACAGCCGACTGGGATAGTTTCCTTATTACCACAGAGATCGCCTTCGCTGCTCTCCCCAGTCCGTCTGACGTACGAAAAGGGGAAAATGCGCTTCGCATGGTCCTAACTTCAGCCTCTCATCAACACATTCCGTCAGGTAGAATAAAGGAAGTGCGTCCATACATCCCCGCAGAGGCAGCGGCCCTTGCAAATGAACGTGACCATGTCAGACGCCTGAACCCTACGGATCCTCAAATAAAGGATCTCAATGCGGAAATCAGACGCCTAGTAGATAAGGAGGAGCATCTAAGGTCTTGTAACCTCTCTGCTGGAGTTGGAAAATTATGGTCTACGGTGAAATCTATTTCCAATCCGACTAAACCCAACGACAAAATATCCATCGCCTTTGGCGATAAGGTTCAGTCGAAACCGAAAAGATACGCGAGCGCCTTCTGCCGACAATTTGTAATGCATCCTTCGTTGGAGAAGGAAATTCGCCGAGCCACCAGGGAAGCGCATTAACCTAAAAACAGCGATGCACTCATTGCCACCTCCACCACAGAGGTTCAAGAGGCAATTCGGAGATCAAAAAACACGAAATATATAGGTCCCGATGGCATTTCCATGCCGATTGTGAAACATCTCGGCGACAAAGGTATAAGATAACTAACAAACACACATTTTCAACCTTTCCCTGTCCACCTTTGTCATTCCTGAAAGATGGAGACAGGCAAAGGTGGTCCCACTACTAAAGCAAAGGCAAGCCAGCTGGTGTGAGGTAGTCATATCTCCCGATATCACTCCTCTCGCCAGTAGTGAAAGTGTTGGAGTCTGTCTTACTACCGTATTTCACCGAAAACTTTCGGCTCTCCGAAGATCAGCATGGTTTTCGCAAAAACCAAAGCGCTAAACGCCATCACCACTCAGATAGGGGACGGACTAAACCAAAAGCGCCCAAACCACAGGACAGTGCTAGTTGAGCTTGACTTGGCCAAAGCTTTCGACCAAGGCTGAAAAATAACGGTCAATTTATTAATAAACGAAAAAAAAATTTTGATTTCGTTTTGTTTATCAATAATATTAACATTAAAAGCTCAACAAAAAAATATACCTATCAATACGTTGAAAATCAAAAAATAATTATCAAAATAAATTTCGTTTCTGAATGTTTCACATTTGAATCAGATTCCAGTATTCGCTGCCTATTCTATGTTTTCAATAGACATGCTACTAGCGCGAATCATGCTGAAAGGTGCTTTCTTATATTCACCACGTTATCATCGTCATGTACCGAGCATGGCAGTACTGCTTATTCAAAAGCAGCGAATCAATCTTAGTGTTGTGCGATTCATTTGTGGTGATTGTGAATTTTTAAACAGTTTAGCAGTGTATTTTGCTTATTTTATACACACATTATCAAATGAAATAAAAAAAGAGATAAAAATATCCATTTCAAATCACACAGCCATTTGTGACGAAATTTTATTTTTCGGCGAAACTTTCAGAAATAATTCTTCAAACTATTTTAAATTACACGTATTATTTGTTTTTTGCCTAGAAGTCTCCGTTTCCGGGAAATAAATTTTTATTTTTTATTTTTTTTATATGATGTGTGATGTATGAACAACAATACATATTCATGACAGTACACTAAAATTCGTATTTCTCAAGATATTATTTTTTTTTAATTTTTCATGAAATTGTTTAATAATACATTTTCTATTCTTTTCTAATGTGGAATAATACAAATTTGGTGACAACAATGGATAAATCCGACAACAATTTTATTTAATGGCAATCAGGTAATAATGGTATACGCATGGTCACTAGTTTTCGCGAAGTAACTTTCTGCGCCGTTCTCTTTTTTCCAAACGTGACTTTGCCGATTCCTTTTATTGCTTTACAACTACTCCATTCTTTGTTTTTTCTTTGCGAAATTTTTTTAATTTCATATCATCTAGTTTGCAGATCCTGACATTGGGCGTATATTCTTGTACTTTGCTGGCAAACATTTTGGCGTCTTGAATTGCCTCAGCGGTCCTTTTCGCAGATTGTGGTTGGTCGCGAAATGTGTTGGGAGTCCCCCGACTCCATCGCAAGCTCCTTTGCCATGCCCAGAAGCTGAAAATATCCACTTTCTCGAACTTGGAGATTTTCCGAATTCGGGAAATTTATATCGATTCTTGAAATGACTTGGTGCTCCAGCGGATATGATCGTTATGTTTTCTATTGTACTTTATTGGTAATTTTGACTAATATTATCAATTATAGTGTTTATATCCGTGATAGCGTGTGCTGTATCATGAGAACGATCATTACTTACAACAGCAAAACTCAAGATGTCCTTCTGGTGATAACAAACCGCTGTGAAAATAGATACTTGATCATTTTCCAATGATGGCCCTGAATTTCATCTCTTAAAATGACTGACCAATTTTCAAAGTCGACGTGAAGTATCAAACTATATTTGCATAGTTCTTTTTCGTTCCTAATGGCTTTTTGTTGAATTTCTTTGATACGCAAGGGGGACCTGTTTTTTTAACGCACTTGATTAGATGTTTCAAATAGCTTTTTACGGTTGTTGTTTTTTTATCAGGTCGCTATCTTCCCAAGCAGCAAGCAAGTGATGTCATCGTTTTCATCAATACTCTCCGTAAATCCAAGAAGTTCGAAAGTGATAGCTTCTGGCCCTGGGCAGTTCTCACATTCTTGCAAAAAGCACGTGTTATCATCTCATGAGCATACCATTAATGACAATATTACTTCGCGGATTGACTCTATTGTTACTCGCGCCTCCTTTTGGCAGTTTTTCAAAGCAGTAAGCAGTAAATCAAAATTAGCACAATATACACAGAGACACACTTCTTGGGGAGAATTCAAGCTAACCCACTTTGGACGCAGAGTATAAAACTTCGAAATCCCCATTTTCACATCAGGGTTGTTATCTTTAAAAATCTAATACGTTTCTTTCACACTTCTTGTCATAAACCGCTTCACTTTTTTGATTTGTACTCCATTTTCTAATATTTTTTTCACATCGCTTTTGTTTGGACTTTGCCGAGAGCAGTCTAATAGCTGTATTCTGTAAGTCTGTCTCATCTCAAGTCACTAAATTTGAGATTTTACATTAGAGACAATTTTTGTGACTTTCGCTGATTTCGGTATTCTGTAAGAGAAAATCACAAAAAATTCACCATTGATGTGTGGTAAAAACAGATATGCATAAATCTGAAGTACCGCATTTGACAGCGCTCAAATAAATGGTGCAATAGCACTGGTAGTAAGTGTCTCGGGGTACAACGTGAGCGGTGCAGGTTCGAACCCAGGGTCGGGGACAATTTATTATTTTTGTTTTTTCTTTTTTTATTCATTAATTTCATCGAGTTAAGCCGGTTTTGGTCTCCTACGTACTAAATGACTCTCTTTTGGAACGCATATCTGTTGTAACTGATTTAGGTGTTATTTTTGACCCTAAACTAAGTTTTAATATGCATATTTCATCTATTGCTAACAAAGCCATGGGTGTGCTTGGTTTTGTTAAACGATGGGCTAAAGAATTTGACGACCCATACCTCACGAAAGTTCTTTACACATCGCTGGTTCGTCCAATACTTGAGTATTGCTCGTGTGTCTGGTGTCCCTTGTATCAAGTTCATATACAGCGGATTGAGTCAGTACAAAAGCAATTCTTGATTTTTGCTTTGCGGGGTCTTAACTGGAATCCAACTACTCACCTGCCCCCTTATAGAAGTAGGCTTCTTCTCTTAAATTTACCTTCTCTGGAAAATCGTAGGGTTTTACTAGGTGTAATGTTCCTCCATAAGCTGATTGTTGGTGAAATCGATTCATCTGATCTTGTTAGTCGACTGAGTTTTGCTGTACCCGCTAGGGCGTCCAGGCACTATGTGCCTTTTCAATTACCCCTTTGTCGTCAAAACTTCGCAAAAAACCACCCTCTAAACCTTTGGTGTTCATTTTACAACGAGTTATATAGCTGCATTAGTTTCGAATGTTCTTTTATATATATATATGGCGCGATATACAACAGTTATATCATCAACCTCCTAGGAGATTTTTGCGCCAAGCTTCTCTTCCAATTTGTGGTGTGCCGCTTTGAAATTTTTCCTACAAATTGGCGGGACCTACGGTTTTTCGCCGACTCCGAACGGCATCTACAAAGCAGATGAATTTTTGCTGAGAAGCCTTTCATGGCAGAAATACACCCGGAGAGTTTGCCAAACCACTGCCGAGGGGCGACCCCGTTTTGAAAAACTTTTTCAAACCACTTTTTGATGTAACCTGTACCAGGGCTTGAACCCGGACCTTCGGTGTGGTAGGTCGACAACACTACCTCCACACCACGGTGGCCGAATGTTCTTTTGCCTCACTTCAAAATTTAATACTTGCATTCCTGCTTAACGCTGACTAATATCATGTAAGTCCTCCACCCGTTGTTGCTCTGAGCGCTGCGTGGAATCGCGTCCATTCCACCGGCAGCACACATATATCAACGTATACAATTAATTAATTAAATTATCCGCTGCGCGGAATCACGTCCATTCCGCCAGCAAATCTCATATCGCTCTGGTACTCGACTTTACATAAATAAATTTCGACCGTATGTCAGGGTGGATTGGAGACTCGGCCTCTTCAACCATCCTATGGATAATTCAAGATTTCAAGGCACAATATTAAATGATAAATATTCCGTTGTTGCCCCGAACGCTACGTGGAATCGCGTCCATTCCACCGGCAGCACACATATATCAACGTATACAATTAATTAATTAAATTATCCGCTGCGCGGAATCACGTCCATTCCGCCAGCAAATCGCATATCGCTCTGGTACTCGACTTTACATAAATAAATATTCGACCGTATGTCAGGGTGGATTGGAGACGGCCTCTTCAACCATCCTATGGATAATTCAAGATTTCAAGGCACAATATAAAATGATAAATATTCCGTTGGTGCCCCGAACGCTGCGTGGAATCGCGTCCATTCCACCAGCTTCTCACACAATATCAACGAACACACTTAAACAAATTATTACTCGACCCTATGTCAGGGTGGATTGGAGACTCGGCCTCTTCAACCACCCGGTGAGGATGGAACAGTCAATGATTTTCAAGACCATCCTTATGGATGAACCGATCGTTTTATAAGATGGACAGCAATCACGGCCACTCTAATCTTTCCAGTTAATAGCCAACTAGCTCTGATGACAACATTGAATAACCGTGAATAATCGACCGTATGTGTGTGTGGATGGGAGACACTGCCTCTCCAAACATCTCATGTAATACTTTAATTCATATTGTTAGTTTTTAAGTTATGTGCAATTTTAATAGTATCTGTCCTTAGTCGACCTCTTTGTTTGTGTCGACTTAAAACAAATTAATAAATAATAAAAATAAATAAATAAATTAATTATTATTTTTTTTAAATAGTTATAAATGATTTCAAACTTAAAAAAAATTTTTTTAACTTATTTAATTTTTAACCCTATATTTTCTTGTTTGTGACCTGCCTACAACCAGCTGACAAATTAGTGATTCTTTTTGAGACTTGAGATGTGAGACAGCTCACTGAATACCAAATTGTCTCAAAATTGAAATTGACCACAAAATGTCTCTATTAGTGACTAGAGACAGCTTACAGAATTCGCCTATAAATCATCCTAAATGATGTAATGAAGTAATATTCTAGAGCGGTATTAATCGATGCTTGAATTATTGAGTCGCGCAGTGTATAAAGGGAATGAGTCCATATGTGGCTTTCTTGAGATTTCGCGTGGATACACTTCCTTTTATGACTAACTACGTATGGTAAAAATTTTGTTTTCAAATATCTACGGCAAACCTCTTTTAAAGACAAAAGATTTTTTTGTACGAAACAAAAAATTTTTATTTTCAGTGGAAGAAGGGAATAAGTCCACGTGTGCATTTATATTGCAGTAATCACTTGTTAACTTTGCTTTTAATCACTCTTATTTGTTTCTAATTCTTGTCTCTCTTCGAGTTTTCGCTACCTGCCAATTTTTTTTGTGTTCTTTAAATTGTTGTTGTACTTAGTTTAATGTATGAGAGCAGCAATCGGAAGGGTAACTGTAATCTTACTTTATGCCTTATTGCATATGAAATCGACCTTTGAATGCTGTTGTGATATCGCCGTGCTTAAAAGAGTTTCTTATTAAAAAGATTTCGTAAACCTTTTTAATTTTTTGACCTGTGCATATTAAGTAAGTAAAATTGAATGGTATTTTTTTAGATATTATAAATATATTTAAGAAAGCGGGGAAAGACAATGTTATTGTATAGCCTGACTCAAAATCTATTGTATCCTCAAACTAGAGCTATAACAAAAGAAAAGAAAAAGGATATGATTGATTTATTAAAATATATCCCTCCCGAGCACCATACTTTTTATAAAAACTTGAAAACAGGTTCAAGTCAGAATGGTCCTTCCGACGACGACATTATATTTTGTTAAATGAAATTGTTATAAAAAAGATTCATTCAAAAAGAAGAAATTTTTAAAGTTGTTTTTGTTTTCAAAATAAGAAATTTTTTATGTTATTTTTTAAGTTCATTAAAAATAAAACTGTGCGAATGCACTGAGCTAAAAAACTAATTATCTGCAGCCTTTTTTACAAAATTAAAAAAAAAAGTACTCTTTCCAAAATATACTAATTCAATTAAAACACTACGGGAGGTAAGCCAATATTTAAGTAGATGGACATTTTTTCTTTTTATTTCCGAACGAATGCTCAAATTCAAAACATAATTAATTTGCATTTTCACGGTATCGATATTAACAACAAGAATTTTGGTGGACTTATTCCCTTTTTCGACTGAAACCCTTATCAATAAAAACGTATTTGTATCATATTAACAGGTTTTGTGAACACATCCACTTATGTACATACTATGTAACATTAAATTTTTAGAAATTGAAAAAGAAGTACTAATAACTAATTTTAGAACTTTACTTTTTAGTTTTGTTGTTGTTGTTTTTTTAACAACAAAATCACTCCCCGAAGGTTTTGGGGAGTGTTGTCGAAATAACAGTCCTTGGCCGGATATGAATACGGTACGCTCCGGTACTCCCTTGCGGTACTGCCCGACTGTCGTGGGAGCGATTTGGTATGACCAGTGCAATCTTCTAGGTCATGTCATCCCTCCTTCCGAAAGGGAAGGGAAGATGGGTAATGAGAGGTGGGAGGCATCATATCCGTAGATCAACCATCGAGTTGCACATCATTACCTTTGTGCATATTGGTCGCCTCTTACGACCGGTATGCCTACCGCGGGCATATTCTAAGCCCCAACCCGCAGGGGCCGTAACAAATAGTTTTAATATCAACGTCAACTGTTTTGTCGTTTTTCTCCATTTCAAATTTTTGGACTCATTCCCTTTATAGACTGAACGACTCAATTGGGTGACCGCAGTAAGGATCTGTTTTGTGATAAATACCTTTATCTTGCAGCAGTTTCTTTGCCTCTTTAATCATATATTCCGTAACAGTAGGAAATTTGATTAGAAAATCGAAGGCGTTGGTGAGTTGATTCCGCTTCCGAGATACATATAAAATTGTTCTTTCAGGATCGCTGATCTTTAATTTCTTCAAGGGCGATACGTCAAGCAAAAATTGTCCATATGTGAATATCGAATAACTTTCTGATCTTTTGAGATATGTACGTTTGAGCCGAAGGCGTTGGTGAGTTGATTCCGCTTCCGAGATGCATATAAAATTGTTCTTTCCGGATCGCTGATCTTTAATTTCTTCAAGGGCGATACGTCAAGCTGAAAATTGTCCATATGTGAATTGAATGCATCCAATTCGGCTTCAATAATATTCATAAAAATTTTCAGATAAATTTGGAGACGGTGGATTCGAATTAAGTACGTCAATCGTAGTGTTTTCCAGATCGTAGTTTTTTATAGCACGCTCCACAAATTTTGTCTAGTGCTCAAAAATATATCAGGGAACAGAGGCTGTAACGTTGCTAGCTCTTCCAATTGGCGGAGATGATTCCTGGAGGATCCGTAAACTTGTTTTTTATGTACAGCTTGCAAGTTTATACATTTCTCACGTACAGGAAATCGTTCGGAACTCATTTTTTGAAGGTGAACTTTCAATACAACATCAAAATGAAATGTGAATTGTTTTATCGTTGTTGTTGTTAGCAGTGCTTCGCCCTGCCCAAAGGGCCAGCACACTCCTAGTTGTTGTTGTTGTTGTTGTTGTAGCGCTACTTAGCCCTACCTAGGGAGTCAGTATCCTACCCAGTAGTATCATCAAACTCTTCTAACGGAAGTCCTAGAAACCTAGCGGCTTCGACAGGGGCGGACCAGAGGGATATGGGTGTTAGAAGAGTAGGCTCAGCTGAGCAGACGAAAAGGTGGTTAGTATTATGGGGGGACAAGCCACATGCCGGACAAACATTAGGCAAGTCGGGGTTAAGTCTGGATAGGTAGGAGTTTAACCTATTACAATATCCAGACCGGAGTTGGGCCAGCATCATTCTAGTCTCCCTAGGCAGCCCGCGCTCCTCTTCGGCAACGGGTGGAGTTGTTGCCTGAAGAACGGCGTTCGCTGGGATAGAGCTGACATAGGAATTTACCGAATCGGTGTGGATAAGGGTGAGGGCCTGCCGGTGCACCTTAGGATCAAACGGCGTGGAAATCAGGTGCCGGATCTCATCGAAGTGTTTGCGTAGGTGGCTTCTTATTCTCCTGGGGGGCGGATTTTCGTTGACCAGGCGTCCGTCCGGGTGCTGCGGTTTGCAACAGTTGAACAGGAAGCATCTTGTTATGCTCTTTAACGGCGAGCATTTTCGCTTCATTGTGAAGGTGGTGCTCAAGAGACATAAGAAGACTCCCATTGGCGGTTCGAAGGGCGGTATTCTGGCAGACCTGAAGCCTCGTCCAGTGTGTGTCAGCTAGCCCCGACGACCATATAGGCGTCGCGTAGCTCAGTACCGGCTGACCAATTGCTTTGTATGTAGCTACTAACGTTTCTTTGTCTTTGCCCCAAGTGCTGCCAGCTAGCGACTTGAGGATTTTGTTACGGCCTTGGACTTTATTGACAATTGCGGTAACATGAGCGCCGTATTTGAACATGTTATCAAACGTCACCCCTAAGATTTTGGGGTGTGAGACAGTTGGTAGATTGACACTAGCAACGTAGACGTCTAATTCCATGTTCACTTGCGTTGTCCACGTCGTAAATAAGGTAGCCGAGGACTTATTCGGTGACAATGCCAGGTTTCTACCAGCGAAAAATTCCGACACGGCTGGGAGGTAAGAGTTTATGCGAGAGCAGAGTTCTTCAACGGAGGGGCCTGTTGCCAGTATCGTACAATCATCGGCGTATGAGACGATCGAGACACCCTCTGGTGGGGGGGAAGTTTCGATATATAATAGCTAAACAGAAACGGGGATAGGACACCACCCTGGGGCACCCCTTGTTTAACTATTCTTCGTTTTGATCGGGCGCATCTGAATTCAACCGACGATTGACGGCCACTCAGATAGTTGGCAGTCCAACGTTTAAGACAGGGGGGAAGGGACGAGTCTTCCAGGTCTTTCAATAGTCGCGCATGGTTGACCGTGTCAAAATCTTTGGCTAAATCAAGCGCAACTAGCACTGTCCTGTGGTTTGGACGCTTTTGGTTTAGTCCGTCCCCTATCTGAGTGGTAATGGCGTTCAGCGCGGTGGGGTTGCTGTGGTTTTTGCGGAAACCATGCTGATGTTCGGCGAGTCGCAAGTTAGCGGTGAAATATGGTAATAAGATAGATTCCAGATATGACTCCCCTACGGCAGCTGGCTTGCCAGGCTTTAGTAGTGGGACCACCTTTGCCTGTCTCCATCTTTCAGCAATGACAAAGGTGGACAGGGAAAGGTTGAAAATGTGTGAAGGTATCCTATGCCTTCATCGCCGAGGTGTTGCAGCATCAGCATGGAAATGCCATCGTGGCCAATATACTTGGTATTTTTAGATCTCCGATTTGCCTCATGAACTTCTGTTGTGGAGATGGCAATGGGCACATCGCTGTTTTTGTGTTTATGCGCTTCCGTGGTGGCTCGGCGAATCTCTTTGTTCAACGGAGGATGCATTACAAACTGTCGGCAGAAAGCGCTCGCGCATCGTTTAGGTTTCGACTGAACCTTATCGCCGAAAGCGATGGATATTTTGTCGTTGGGTTTAGTCGGGTTGGACAAAGATTTCACCGTCGACCATAATTTGCCAACCCCAGCCGAGAGGTTACAAGACCTTAGGTGCTCTTCCCACTTAGCGCGTTTGTGTTTATCTACTAAGCGTCTGATTTCCGCATTAAGATCCTTTATTTGAGGATCCGTAGGGTCGAGGCGTCTAATATGGTCACGTTCATTTGCCAGGGCCGCTGCCTCTGCGGGGAAGAATGGACGTACTTCCTTTATTCTACCTGAATGTGTTGATGGGAGGCTGAAATTAGGGCCATACGAAATGCCTTTTCCCCTTCTCGTACGTCAGACGGGGTGGGAAGAGCAGCGAAGGCGCTCACTGTGGTGGTGAGAAAACCCTCCCAGTCGGCTTTATTGAAGTTGGTGTACGTGCGATTTTCAACGGTGGGGCGATCGATAGAGAGCACTATGGGTAGGTGGTCTGAAGCAAGCGTCAGCATCGGTCGCCATTCAACGCAGTTTACAAGGCCTGCGCTGACTATGGTGATGTCTGGCGAGCTAGAGCAGTTTTCCGCCACTCTAGTGGGGGCATCCCCATTTACCGTGCAGAACTTCGAATCATCAATTTGGTCGGCCAGCTCCCGCCCCCTACCATCGGCCTGCAAGCTGGAGTGCCACAGGTCGTGGTGTGCGTTGAAGTCACCAAGGATGACGCGATTCTCGCCCCTGAGTAACGCATGAATGTCGGGGTGGTAATCCCTGGGACAGCAGGTGACAGGAGGTATGTATGTGTTTATGATTTCAAGGTCGACATCGCCTGACCGGACAACCATACCTTGACGTTCTAATGTGGTGTCCCTCGGGTCGATGTCAGGCTCAAATAGACGATACTGCACAGATTGATGCGTGATGAATGCCAGACCACCCCCAAGCCCTCTCGCACGATCACAACGGTGTACATTGTACCCATTGCAGGTCTGAAGAGTTGACCTTCCACCGAGCTTTGTCTTCTGAATAGCAGCGATCTTGATTTTGTGTCGCTTCATGAGGTTTGTAATCTCAACTATTTTGCCGGTTAGGCCGTTGCAATTAAATTGCAGGATACCGAAATGCGAAGGGGGAGCAGAGTTGATGCTGGGGGTCAGGAACTGATGCGCATGCCTAGGTGGTAGTAGGCTGGGTCGCGCACTACGACGCATTCTTGAAGTCGAAGGAATCGCGTTACCAGAAGGTAGAGGCGAATCAGATGACGTTGAAGGTTGCGTAGCTCGACAGCATGGCACAACGTACGTATCAGTCCATAAGTTCCTGTTTGAGAGTCTAGAGCATATAAGCAGATGACACAGGCCAAGGCAGTTATTGCACTTGACCGATGCCAAAGGCGTGTATAATCTTAACCGACAAACAGTGCACGTAGTATAAGGGACCAGGAGCTGATGGTTTTGACTTATACTCGTGCTAATGCTGGAAGAAGAGGGGCTGACTGAGGGGGCGGGAGATAGCGGACGCTCAGCATTGCTCAAATCCACTTGGGAAGTGCTACGTAGGGAGTAGCTGTGAGCTGCTGTGTGAGTTGTTGACGCCCTGGGGGCGTGAGCGACCGCTAGGAAAGGCTACTTGCTGAGGTGCATTAGTAATGCTAGTCGTGGAGACTGAGGTGACAGAGTCAGACATATGTGGCGGAGCGATACTTGATCGACGACGGCCACTGGACGTCGTAGGACGTGAACAGCAACGGGCCACAAAAGTTCTATAAAAACAAGCGGGCCTATGTGTAGAGGGATTTAGTCCGGAGCAACTTGTTAGGTGCAACCATCTATTGCAATTGGAGCATTGTACTGAATGTGAGCGTTTCACATAAATTTTCTTCCAGCATATACAGCAGATCCATTCTCTGGGTCCCGGGTTGGATTCAATACCAGCCCGGAGCAGGAGAGTCTTGAGCAGTCCCGCTGCAAGGAGCTGCTCGGAGGATGACATTATTGGGGGGAGGATAACTGACGGTTTAGGCAGGGGGTAGCGAAATAACAGCCCTTGGTCGGGGAAACCCCGAGTCATTCCGGTACGTAGAACCGGCTGTCGTGGGAATGTACTCCTAGTTGTCATCGGGCTCTTCTAACGGAAGTCCAAGGAAACGCGCTGTATCAACAGGGTTGGACCAAAGTAATAGGGGGGTTAGAAGAGTATGTTCCGAAGAACACGAAAAAAGATGTTGCGTATCATATGGGGCCATACCGCATGCAGGGCATGTGTTCGGTATGGTGGGGTTCAGTCTGGACAAATAGGAGTTCAGCCTATTGCAATATCCAGACCGAAGTTGAGCCAGCATGACTCTAGTCTCCCTCGGAAGGACACGTTCTTCCTCAGTAAGAACGGGTGGTTGGGCTCCAATAACGGGGTTCACAGGCCGGGACCTGAGGGATCTGTCCACCGACTCAGTGTGGAGGTCCTTTAGGGCCCGCCTATGGTCCCGCGCATCAAACGGCAACGAGATGTGATGCCGGATCTCATCATAATGCTTTCGGAGATGTTTCCTTATGTCTCTGGGGGGCGGAGTTTCATCCAATAGCTGTCGATTTGGATGACTGGGTCTATGACAGTTCAAAAGGAACTGCCTACTTAAAAGTTCCGCATGCTCGCGAACGTTGAGCATTTTATCCTCTTGGTGAAGGTGACACTCAGGAGACATAAGCAAACAGCCCGTCGCGGTTCTGATTGAGGTGTTTTGGCAGACCTGCAATTTCCTCCAGTTGGTGTCCTAAGGTTTGGCGACCATATGGGCGCAGCATAATCAATAACCGGTCGGCCAATAGCCTTATAGGTGACCAGCAACGTTTCTTTGTCTTCGCCCCAAGTACTGCCGGCCAGTGACTTGAGGATCTTGTTGCGGCTTGTACCTTTGAGGCTATTGCGGTGGCATGATTAGCGAAGGTGGGGCTATTGTCGAATGTGACCCCTAGAATTTTGGGGTGGTTGACTGTAGGTAGTGGAACACCATCTACGTGGACATTCAACTCCTACCCCATCTGCGCATTCCACGTGGTGAATAGGGTCGTCGTAGATTTAGTCGGGGACAGGGTCAGGTTCCGCTCTGTGAAGAAGCTGGAAAGATCGTGCAGGTAGTCGTTCAGTCGCGTACATAGTTCGTCCGTGGAAGGTCCTTTGCCCGTGGCCATCACGGTGCAGTCGTCAGCGTACGAAACGATGGAGACCCCCTCTGGTGGAGGAGGGAGGCTCGAGATGTAGAAGTTAAACAGAAGGGGTGAAAGGACACCACCCTGCAGAACCCCTTGTCTAATTCTTCTAGGTCTACATCTCTCGTTTCGAAACTACACTGACGCCAGCCGACCGTTTAGATAGTTGGCAGTCCATCGTTTTAGGCCGGCAGGAAGCGGTGTCTCCTCCAGGTCTTTAAGGAGTGTGGCGTGGTTGACTGTGTCGAAGGCTTTCGACAGGTCGAGCGCCACGAGAACCGTCCTGTGGTTTGGTTGGTGTTGGTTCAAACCGAAGTTAATCTGCGTCGTGATGGCGCTCAGTGCCGATGTTGTGCTGTGATTTTTACGGAAGCCATGTTGATGATTGGCCAGCTGCAGGTTTGCAGTATAGTATGGGAGCAAGATAGCCTCTAACAACTTCACTACCGGCTAGAGGAGAGATATCGGACGATAAGAATCTCGTCTCAGTCGCGTGTTTCCAGATATCTGGTATGACGAGTGTGGTCAGTGAGAGGTTGAATAGAGCCGCCAAGTACTTGTGCTCCTCGTGGCCGAGGTGTTTCAGCATCTTCATGGCAATTCCGTCGGGTCCGAGTGATCTGGATGGATTCGCCTTCCTTATAGCTATAAGGACCTTGACCTCTGCGACGGAGACGTCAGTGGGCGCTTCTGTATGTTTGTGTTTATGCGCACGTCGAATGGCTTTCCTCTTAGCCCTATCCGCAGGAGAATGCAGTATCAATTGCCGGCAGAATGCGCTCGCGCATTTCCTGGGGTCCGATTTGACGCAATCGCCGAAAGCAATGGCGACCTTGTCATTGTATTTGGTCGGGTTGGATAGGGCCTTGACTGTTGACCATAGTTTGCCGAGACCGCCGGAGAGGTTGCATGACTCTAGGTGTTCTTTCCACTTTTCCAATTTATGGTCATTGACAGTCCGACGGATTTCTGCGTTGAGATCCTTTATTCTTGGATCTGCGGGGTTCAAGAGTCTCACTTGGTCACGTTCTCTTGCCATTGCCGCTGCTTCCGCAGGGAAATTCGGACGAATTTCCGGGATTCTGCCAGCAGGAAAGAAGCGGCCGGAGGCTGAATCGATGACTTTGCGAAACTCTTTCTCACCTTCGCATACGTCCGTCGGTGTGGGTAGGTCAGCGAAGGAGTGCTCTGTAAAGTCCGTGAAGCGGTCCCAGTCCTCTTTACTAAAGTTAATGTACGTTCGTTTTCCTGTCGTTATGAAGTCGGACGGTCGCTCGACGTTTAGTAGGATGGGTAGGTGGTCTGATGCCAGTGTAAGCATAGGTTGCCAGTTAACGTGGTTGATAAGGCCCGCACTTGAAATGGAGATGTCTGGCGAGCTGTGGCAGTTACCTGCCACCCTAGTGGGGGCATCTCCATTCAATGTACAGAATGCCGAGTTGTCTATTTGCTCTGCGAGTGCGTGCCCTCTGTTATCTGCTGGCAAGTTGGAGTGCCAGAGATCGTGATGTGCGTTGAAATCACCTAGGATGAGGCTGTTATCGCCCCTTAGCAACGCACTAATATCAGGGCGATAGTCGCGGGGACAGCACGTAACGGGGGGAATGTATATATTTATCACTCGCAGGTCGACGTCGCCTGTCCGGACTGCTATGCCCTGGCATTCAAGGGCAGAGTCCCTGGGGTCAACGTCCGGGGCAAATAGGTTATATATGAGTTAGCGTTCAGTTTGGTCTCCTGAATGGCGGACAGTTTAATGTTGTTCGACTTCATAAAGTCTGTTATCTCCGTGATCTTTCCAGCTAATCCGTTGCAGTTCAGCTGTAGGATTTTGAAGTGTGTCGGGAGGGAGGGTGAAAGCATGCTGGATGTAAGGGACGGATGTGGTTGCCTGTATGGAGGTAGGCTTACTCCCAAGCTGTGACGCAGTCTAGGATTCAGCGTGCCTTGGCCGATGTTGTGTGGCGTGGAGGGCGGCTGAGTACTGCAATGCATCCGTCCAAAGATTCCTGTTTACAAGCCCAGAGCACATATGGATGTGGCACAGGCCAAGGCAGTTATTGCACTTAACCGATGCCGCAGGCGTATATAATCTTTGCCGACAAACAGTGCACGTGGCGAAAGATACGAGGAGGTTATGTTCCTGACCCACGTGCATGGTGGAAGTAGGGGGGGACTGAGGTGAGGCGGGAGCAGCAAGCCTGCTGGTCGTGGAGACCTGGCCACCGTTGCGGCCATTTGATGATGGTAGGAGCGGTGTGTGTGCGCCGCAGAGACGAGAACCGCGGGACGCACTTGCGCGCGAACAACATGGTGCCTCAAAAGTACTGAAAAAAGTACGGGTTCTGGGGATGGCAGGGTTAAGCCCTGAGCATCCAGATCTATGCAACCATCTCTTGCATTTACTGCATTGAACGGAATGTGAACGTTTGACATATATTTTCTTCCAGCAGACGCAGCAGATCCAGTCTCTTGGTCCGGGGTTGGATTCGATACCAGCCCGTAACAAGAGATATTGGAGCAACCCTGCTGCAAGGGATTGCTCCGAGGATGACAATTTAGGAGTGGGACTGGACATATTGGACAGGGTAACACTGAAATAACAGCCCTTGGCCGGGTAAAACCCGGGTCATTCCGGTACGTAGAACCGGCTGTTGTGGGAATGATTGTTTTATCGTCTCGGCTGTTACTTGAGAGCCAATTATTTCAAGGAGCCCTCTATTACGACTCACAAGTTTGGCTTTCGCCCAGTATCATATTAAATTGTATTTTCAAATTCAAAAAATTATATCGCTAGAAATACGAATTCTAGTGTATTGCTGTGAATATATATTGTTGTTCATACATCACAAATGCCCTGCATGCGGTATGGCCCCTCATGACACACATCTCTTTTCCTGTTCTACTGAACACACTCTTCTTACACCTTTATCACTCTGGTCCAACCCTGTCGAAACTGCGCGTTTCCTTGGACTTCCATTAGAAGAGCCTGATGACAATTAAGAGTGAACTGGCCCTTCGGGCAGGGCGAAGCACTGCTAACAACAAGAACAACAACAACAGGGAGTCATATCGCCCGATATCACTCCTTTCGCCAGTAATGAAAGTGTTGGAGCCTGTCTTACTACCATATTTCACCGCAAAATTGCGGTTCGCCGAACATCAGCATGGTTTTCGCAAAAACCACAGCACCACCACCGCGCTGAACGTCATCACCACTCAGATAGGGGACGGACTAAACCAAAAGCGCCCAAACCACAGGACAGTGCTAGTTGCGCTTGACTTGGCCAAAGATTTCGACACGGTCAACCATGCGCAGCTATTGAAAGACCTGGAAGATTCGTCCCTTCCCCCTGTCTTAAACATTGGACTGCCAACTACCTGAGTGGCCTTCAATCGTCGGTCGAATTCAGAGGCACTAGATCAAAACCCAGAATAGTTAAACAGGGTCGTGTCCTATCCCCGTTTTTGTTTAACTGTTATATATCGAGACTGCACATCATTACCAGAGATGTCTCGATTGTCTCTTACGCCGACGATTGTGCGATACTGGCAACAGGCCCCTCCGTGTTTGTTTGTTTGTTTTAACAACAAAATCACTCCCCGAAGGTTTTGGGGAGTGTTGTCGAAATAACAGTCCTTGGCCGGATATGAATACGGTACGCTCCGGTACTCCCTTGCGGTACTGCCCGACTGTCGTGGGAGCGATTTGGTATGACCAGTGCAATCTTCTAGGTCATGTCATCCCTCCTTCCGAAAGGAAAGAGAAGATGGGTAATGAGAGGTGGGAGGCATCATATCCGTAGATCAACCATCGAGTTGCACATCATTACCTTTGTGCATATTGGTCGCCTCCTACGACCGGTATGCCTACCGCGGGCATATTCTAAGCCCCAACCCGCAGGGGCCGGCCCCTCCGTTGAAAAGCTCTGCTCTCGAATTAATTCATACCTCCCAGCCGTGTCCGCATTTTTCGCAGGGAGAAACCTGATATTATCACCGAATAAGACCTCGGCCACCCTATTCACGAAGTGGACAACGCAGGTGAACATGGAATTAGACGTCTACGTTGATAGTGTCAAGCTACCAACTGTCTGTCCCACACCCCAAAATCTGAGGGGTCACGTTTGATAACATGTTCAAATACGGCGCTCATGTAACCGCAATTGCCAATAAAGTCCAAAGCCGTAACAAAATTCTCAAGTCGCTAGCTGGCTGCACTTGGGGTTCCTGTTCAACTGCTCTAAACCACAGCGTCCGAACAGACACCTGGTCAACGAAAATCCGCCCCCCTTGAGAATAAGAAGCCACCTACGCAAACATTTCGATGAGATCCGGCACCTGATTTCCACTCCGTTAGATCCTAAGGTGCACCGGCAGGCCCTTACAGCTCAACCTAATATAAACGCACAGCGTTTGCGGACGCACAGAAGTATATACGCAATTATTTGAGTAACCTAAATTAAAGCCCGTGCGTTGCTTTTATTGGTCTAAATATGAATATTTTTATTGTATATAGAAGGTCAAATTTGTGTTTACAACATTTGGTTGACGTTTTAAATTCAGATATTTGTCTAAAACAGTTCTCTAAAACAACGAAAATGATCAAACAATAATTTGTAAAATTACCATAACCTCAATTCAAAACGTCACGCACAAAAATCTTGGATTTTGAGTTAGCTTTTAGCGCACGCAATTCTATTTCGGTTACTCTCATACAAGTTGTATGGGCATGAGACAAGTTTGACAGAAAACTCACGCTGTGCGTTTATATTAGGTTGAGCTGTTACTCTCATCCACACCGATTCGGTAAATTCCTATGTCAGCTCTCTCCCGGCGAACGCCGTTCTTCAGGCAACAACTCCACCCGTTGCCGAAGAGGAGCACGAACTGCATAAGGAGACAAGAGTGAGGCTGGCCCAACTCCGCTCTGGATATTGTAATAGGTTAAACTCTTACTTATACAGACTGAACCCCGACTTGCCGAATGTCTGTCCGTTCCTGGTCACTTTGGAGTTGATTTAAATCAGGATGTATTCCTATTTCCGCTAATTTACTCTCGTTCGCAATCCCATATACATAAAAATTTGAGCGATTTACGCCAGTGATCATATCTGATTCAAAGATTCGATTCTGATCGCCAATTTCCACCAGGACCGTTTGTGTTAAAGGTCTTGCTTTACTATGTGCCAAAGGCAGCAAAGCACTTACACTTTTTCCCCCTGCTTTATTTAAAACTTTAGATTACCCCAATCGACAACACACCACTGATCCCTGCATTAGACTATGTAAACAGTTTTTCCAAATTAACAAAGTCAAGTTTTCATATAATTCAGGTTAGTAACATTTTTAATTTTTAGCAATTCAGTTTTCAAATATTTTATTTTAGATTCAAATTTTGCACAGAAATATGTTAAACTTTTTCAAAAGATCGATCGGACGTGAACAATGGAACTCAAGAGCAGTATCCGGCGATATACATAAGTAGTTCATGTGAAGTAAATTTGTTATCAAGCTTAAAATTACATTTAAAGTTGCCGTAGGTCCAAATTTGCGAATGACCTACACCTTTATATATTGATGGTTTTAACGGTTTAATGCATCAAATAAGTGTGTATATGTTTGAAGTCCTACTTTTTAAAATTTTTATTTGCCTTCTTTAATACCAGCATTTCAAAATTAGAGTCATTAAGATTTTGCCTCGTGGATCTATTAACAATTGCTGCAAAGGAAAATAGTATTTCCACTGGCGCAGAGGATGAAAGAGCTGCGTTATATTTTAAGAACATCTTTCTTATTGTGGGAAAGCGGCTTATAGCATCAATGTTGCTATCATCATCGTTCAAGTAGAAATCTACTTCGGTTGATATAGCTCTGCCATGTGAGCTTATATATTGACTTATATCTAAAGAATGAAATTACTATAAACAATACACAGAATGGCTTTATTCAATCAAATACCTTTAGCGTCACGGTCGAATTCCAGAAATCGTTTAGTAGCACGCATGGAAGCTAGCGAATTATTTTCACCCTCAACGGTATATTTTTAAATTCCATCGCGTATACTTTTATTTTGTCCCGAACGTGGTCTAAAGTGTATGAATTAGCACTTTCCAGTAAGACCTTGCAAAACTTTAATATCGGGGATGATGGTTGCGGCAAAAACTGCATCCCAGGAGTCAGAGTGCAAATAAAAATATTTTTCAAATCTTTCGAGTAACTTAGACCACATTTGACTATTAACTTCCGTAAGAAATTTGAGATTTTCGGAAGCTAAACGCCGAATTTTTGTTTTTATGGACACCAATGTGGGTATGAAGTAGCCAAAGAACATATTTTCTTCTTTTTGAAGAAAGTCAATAGCTTCTGCAATAGGTTGCATTATTTTTTCATACTCCTCCAAATACTTAATTTCTTCCTCGTCAAAATTTGAGATTTCCAGCTTGTAGCATAGCTCACCTAATTTGTGCTTAACCTCTATTAGTTTTCGAACCGAATCATACATTGAGTTCCATCTCGTAACGCAAGGCGTACAGCCTAATCGTCTATCTCGAACGATAGACTACACCATCGATTCGTCTGCTGACGTTTTCGTCTCACTTTGGGATCTTGTATCGTTCGTCTCTGCTTTCGATTTACGTTATTTACGCTGCTTTCGTCTCCATTACGCTGAAAATGACTGAAACGATATTGCCGGATGAACTTTAAATGTATTTTGTGTGAATTTTTCTAAGATTTGAAGTATTTTTGCTTTATTCAGTGGTTTTTATATTAAATTGTCAAAATTGGAAATTGTTTGAATTTAGTTGAAAACATTTTGAATTGTGGTTATAATCATTTTATTTGGTTATTTTACTTTTTTATTTATTTTATTTTCTCCCGCCGCTCCTCTACTCTGCCTCTATCGGAACTAAACACCGGTTCACCTCTGCCCATGCTAGGATTTCTCTCCATCTCCTTTACCAATATCTCGAACTGTGTACTTGTTGTCTTTTTTAATACTAGAAGTATTAATTTTAAGTTAAAAATCTCATCATAATTCATATGTCTTGTTTAGCTCCTTTTTTGGCCAGAAACATCCATCTTGACGATCACTACTAACCTTCCGTCTTTTTTAAACGATTATCATCTCTCTTTCGTCTTGTATTCGTGTTAGAAAATGCCAACCTAGACGAAAACAACGTAACGATCAGCTGTTTTCTTGATTGCCTTTCACGTGCATCTACACTTACCCCGTTAAAGTAATTGATACGAAAGATGTGGACGATATACGCCAGCTGCGAAACCAATCAAATCTGGAGAGGTCATATTTGGTGAAACTTGTAGTATACATTTGCGTAGTTTATTACCTGTGGCTGATTTCCGCATGTTTGAGAAATGCGGTTCAATGCTTACGATTCCTATACTATGCAAAGGCTGTTTTGGCCGAGTTATTTATTGTTCGTTAAAATGTCGAAACCTGAACCGCAATGTGCATCGCAGTGAATGTATCGCTCATCGTATCGGATTATTGGAGCAAATTGGAATATCTTTTATGGTGCTACGGTTTATGCTGTAAGAGCTGCCAACAATTTTACCCCATATAGGAAATGCAACTGACGACAAAAAAATTTGGCTTGCCGAAAGCACTGTATAGGTTCTACAAGTTGTTTACTTAACCGAAATAATTAGCAAAAATATAAAGCGCGGGTGGAGAGAATATCCCCTATCTAAGATATTTGTTTGTCAACTGACTTCTGGCCAACTGACTTCTATGTAAACTTATTTATGACAAATACAACCGATGTGGAATTGGCTAGTAGAGGTTAGATACGTTATGAGACCAAGACATTTACAAGCTTATTTTAATATACCCTTTTTTTCATAGACTTCAACAAATCAGTTGCCATCGAAATCAAGTATGACGACAAACCACCGCCTGAGGAGAATATATATTTACAGTTTGTATTGTACATGAAAGATGTTGGAAGATGGTGCCTACATACTTGAAAATGGTGTACATCTTTTGTTTGTTGGGTCAATCACACATTGTTATAAGTATTGTTAGTTAATAAATATATGTTGTGCAATGATGAATTTTTTAAAATTGGCAAACATTGGACCGATTTTAACTATCCAAGCTAATAGTTTGGTTAGCAATCTCTAATGGAATTGTGAAAGCCCTGCATATTTGGTATAGAACAAAATTTTCTCGCTTTGGATTTTTTGGTAGCCCTGAAAAGGACTGTTTCTTGTGCTGACAATTTCACCTCCGAGTTTCTCTTGGTACTGCGATAAAAATGAATTTGCTGTGAAAATACATAATAATTAATAATAATAAAGACTTCACCTGTTCCAAACTTCAGTAATCATATACGGATTTTTATGAATTTTTTAAAGCCCATCAACCTTTGTTTTGCTTTTTGCACTCAAAGCCGTCTGTTCAAGCTGTACAGACCGTGGATTTAATTAAAACAATTTGGTTCTGTCTTTCAAGACGTCCAAGCATAGATTCACTTTATTGAAATACTTTGCTCTTATTTATACTAAATTATTCTAAACATTTCCTTATACATATTTACTCTATTTCTTACATATACATATTTACTCTAACTCTAAAGCTATGCACATATGTACATATATTCATATGTGCATAGCTCTGTGTTCATATATCTCAGTGCAGTCACCAACGTACACACAAACATATCTATAGCGGGGCTGAGCAATGCAGTCGCATACATATATACATGTACCAAGCGTGGAACTGCCAGTGATGCAGTCACACGCATTTACACATATGTGACCAGCATATGACGACTAATACAACTCCATCGCTTTTGCCGCTCATGTACTTTTGGGCAGCGTGAGAAACTCAACGTAATTAGAAATACGTTGACACAGCGGAATGTTTGGAAGTCGGCGTGTGTCTTTGCTATTGTTGGCGACTTGCTCTGATATACTACACCTCCGTTCCTAAAAAAAATCGTGAATAATATCAACGATTTTAAAGCTGTGATGTACTTAAGTGTTTTTTTTTTCTTTGTACATTTCTACAATTAGTTTATGAGCATAAATTTCATTTGACACTTAAAGATTTTTATTGTTTGCTGTTTGTTTACAAAATTTTTATGTTCTGTCTGGTTATTACTTATGTTACAATGTTTTTGGTTTGTTTATTTTATTTTCAAGTGGGTAATACAATAACTTATTGAAAATGTTTAGCATTTTTGACAAATGTTGGTTCATGTTTATGAAATAGTTTTATTTCAATAACTTGAGCCTTTTTGGGTACAATAAATATTTATTTGTTTACAATGTTGAATTTGAGATTACATAATTCTGTTTTTATGTTATTTTTGTGTTTTTCTTTTGTACACAATGACATATAATTTTGCATATAAAATTCTTTTCGAATGTTTTTGTATTCGCTTAGAGAAAAAAAAACGCTAAATACTTAAATAAATATATATATATTGTGTCTATCTGTACTATATCGAAAGCCTTTGGTGGCGTCTCCGTTATAGTCATTCGTTCTTTCAGATGTTTGTTAGTTTTATTTTTGCTGCAGTGAATGCAATTTTTTACATATTTTCTGATGTAATTTTTCATATTATTCCAGTAATACCTTTGGCTTATTTTACTTAACGTACGATTTATTCCTGGGTGGCCACCAAAAGCAGGATCGTCGTGATATTTATGAAGAATTTCTTTAATTTCTTTGTTATTTGTCACATGCATAACCTCCGGAGTCAATGCAATTGTTAAATTTTTGAGAACTTTGGTACCAATTTCTTTAAATGTGTCTACCCGGGTATAATTTTGCTTAAACTATTTGTCTCCTAGGGACAACTGTATTTTTACAATTCCCAAATTGCCGGCTTCTTTCATAAGCCTGGCAAAGGATTGACCTCAGTCAATCTTCGCCTCAACAATAAGGTTTTTTATATTAATTTCACTACAAATTGTCTTTCCTTTTTTGAAACATAATTTCGGAGGATCGAAAACGAGCTGGTCTCTTTACTTCACATTTATTCAGCACTTCATAAATTATTGGGTTCTCTTTGTGACTTTTTATTTCTTCATTTTTACTACTTGAATTTTTACTATCTATAGTATTATTCTAAAACAAGGCGCTTAGCTAGACTAAACTACAATACGTACATAAATGAAATGTGTATCAAATGAAAGCTTATCATGAGCATGTTTGCACAAAATTACAAAAATTTCAATTGGTTAATTTGTTCATAAGATATTAACGTTTAAAGTTTGCTTTAATTTTTTTCGAAAAAAAAAAAAACCCACCCGATTATCGGGAGTTACATACTAGTTATTATAATTTTTATTAGTTTCCGATCTAGTCGTAAATTTTAATATTTTACACGCTTCTACTGAAATTTCTTTAAGATCTTTAATATATATGCGTGATAGTGCGTCTGCTACATAATTTTGTTTTCCTGCTATATACTCCACCTCGAAGTCATATTCTTCCAAATCTAGTCCGATTCTAGTTAATTTTGATGAGGGGTTTTTCATTGAAAATAGGAATGTTAAAGGTCTATGGTCTGTTTTGACTAAAAATTTTCTACCATAAACGTATGGTCTAAAATATGTTATGGCCCAATGAATGGCCGCTAATTCTTTTTCAATTGTTGCCTTATTTGTTTCTCCTTTTGTAAATGATCTTGATGCATATGCAATTGGCAATTGTTTTCCTTCATACTCTTGGCTTAATACTGCTCCGCAAGCATAACCACTTGCGTCAGTTGTTATACAAAATTGTTTATTGAAATCGGGGTATTGTAAGATATTAGGGCTTATTAACGCCGCTTTCAAATAGTCAAAGGATTTTTTACAATCCTCTGTCCAGTCGAAAACCACATTTTTCTTGCAAAGCCTTGTTATTATCCTAGAATATTCTGCAAAGTTTGGGATAAATCTTCTGTAATAGTTGCAAAATTCGACGAATCGTTTCGCCTCATCCGCATTTTTAGGGGTTGGATAGTTTTTAATAGTTTCAAATTTACTGGGGTCTGGCAAAATTCCTTTGCTTGTACATTTATGACCAAGGTATGTTTCTTCTTGATTGAAAAATAGGCATTTAACAGGATGCAATCTTAAATTGTACTTCCTACAAGTTTTGAATACATCCCGTATATTTTAAATCATATGTTTTTCGGAGCATCCTAATACGAATTATCGTCCATGTATAGAAATGCTTGTGAAGGTTTTAAGCCTGAGAATGCCAATGTCATCATTCTCTGAAATGAATTTGGAGCAACTTTAAGACCATAAGGCAATCTTTTGAATCGGTAAGTGCCATTATCTGCTGTAAAGGATGTTATGTCTCTTGACTCTGAACTGAGTTCTATTTGATGAAAACCGGACATTAAGCTCTTCCTAATTGATCTAACATGTCATCAATTCTTGGTAACGGGAATTTATCTGCGGTTAATTTTTCATTTACTTGTCTGTAGTCGACAACCATTCTCCAACTTTTTTCTTGATTATTAGGGAGTGATTTTTTGTGTACTAATAAAATTGGACTATTAAATTCTGACATTGAAGGTTCTATTATATCGTCTTTAATTAATTTTTTTACTTGTTTATTTATTTCGCTCTTGTGGGCTTCTGGTAGTTTTTTACCTAGACCGGGTTATTGTCTTTCATATAAAGTTTTTGTTTGTAAAAATTATTAGTGGTAATTGGTTCTGTTTCTAATGAGAAAATGTCAATAAATTCTGCACATAATGCATTAAGTGATTCATGGGCAAAGTGTGGAAAATTTTTTTTTAATCTTTCTAATTTTTCTTTACTGTTCTGCTCTTTTGTTTGATTATTATTTTTACTTATTGAATAATCATCCAAATTTTCTGTTTTTATATTAAGATTATGAAGTATTGCATTGTTATCTGTTGTATTTATAATTCTTACGTATGATTGTTGTGAATCTACTAAGGTGTTTGCAATAAATATGCCTTCAGATAATTCTTGTTGTGGAATTAATAAATCAGAATTTTTATTTTTAACGTGGATTTGAATTGATATACTATTTATTGTCGGTTTATTAGTCATTTGAATTATGATATTTTCTGGATAATAATATGGTCTTAATATTAGGGTGCCCTCATCTTTGTTATAATCTAAAATGCAATTATATTTTTTAATAAAATCTAAACGCAGTATTCCATCACATGGAATTGGAAAACTGTCTTCTACTATATGAAACTTGTGTTTAATCAATAGATAATCATCTTTTAAATCTGCTTTAACCGTGCCAATAGTGCTTGTTATGCCTTGACCAATTCCTCTTAAATCTGTTTTTTTTTGAATTGTTAATAGTGACATGATTGTCAATTTGACCCTTTTTTATAATTGAAATATCCGCTCCTGTATCGATCAGGAAGGTTGAAATGGAATCATTCAGAGTTGTCTTGGAAGATATGTAGCTATTTAGGTGTAAATTGAAAACATATAATTTTTTATTTATTGAGGTGGAGTTTGCTGGTTTTCCTGTTGGGTAACATTCCTAACATTTCTGGTGTTATTACGGTTATAACCTCTTGATCCAAAGTTTCGACCAGACCTTTGGTTATTTGCTCGGTTAATACTATTATAATTATTATTGTTGCTATTGCCGTAATTGTTAAATGTACGCCTTTGATTTCCTCTATAATTACTGTTTTGGTAACTCCTGCGGAAGTTACCTCGGAAATGATTTTGTTGGCGAATATGCAACAGTGAATTTGGATTTCCAGTTACTTCTGTGCAACTGTTAGTGAATTTTGATATTTCTTCGTTCATTTTGGTGAACGTTCCAGCCTGAATTATAGTTTTTACTTTATTACTACTATACTATACTATACTACTATACTATACTTTATCATTGGAGCAATTTTTACACATAGCTTTTACAGCTGACTGTGTAGCATACTTGGTTGCTAACTCAGGTGTTAGTCCATCAGATATGTATGCTCCCTCCAATGATTTTGTGAGCTTTTCAATCTCAGAAGTGTATTGATTTGCAGTTTTACTGCGTTGTTGGATGTTCAGGAGTTTTGCTGACAAGACTTCGACTGATTCACCCTTAACTTTTGATTTTAATCTTTGTTTTATTTCTTGAATGGTAGATTCAGTACTTATAATGTTTCTAGCTGTTCCTTTGAGTTTAGTCTTAATCATAGATACAGCGATAGTCTCGTGACTATCTTTGATTTGTTCCAGGATATCAAGGGCATCCAAACTGGATAGATTTTCTGATTTGCCATCGAACTCAGGTAAGATCGATGACGCGGTTTTAATAAATTCTACTACCGTTTGTGTCATTTTGGCCTTCTTTGTTTGAGTTTCCTCACTTATGGCTTCTTTATGGGCTTCCTCTATATTTGAAGTCTCTTCTAGTGAAAAGTTGTCAAAATCAATTTGAATATCGTGTTCAAATGAAGTTGGCACTGTTACATCTATATTGTATCTAGATAGTGAGGAAACTAACCTATCTCTGACATATGAAAAGATTTGCTTTGTGACTTGCTGATGGGTAGGTCTGAGTTTACTATATATATTTTTTATTTCCTTACCTAATCTATTAAAGCTGTCTTTTATCAATGTCAAATGTTTGACTATGGTTTCCTTTTTTGTTTCCCTATTATGGTTTATACATTTATACATTTATGCAGCCTTGTGCGAATATCTTCCCAGGTATCCATTTATTAAAAAAAATATTTAGATTTTATCCAGTTCGTTTGCTCGGCTCTGGTAACTGTTTGTTATGGGTCGAGTACAATTTGAGAAACAAATTTAGGCAACTGCAAATTGTTAATATTAATAGCAAGATTTTTATAAAATCTAGTGCCTAAGTGTGGTCATTATTTGAACCGAATTGACGACATTAGCGTTAGGCTTTTCCAGTTTGGGTTCCTGGCCTCCCATCACAAAAACAAATTATATTGAAAACAAATTTAAAATTTTTATTTTTTTTATTTCTTTATTTATATGCAAAGATTTGGTTCCGGCAAGTTACAAGTGATAAATTTCCTTCTCCATTCTTCTACTAGTGTTGTCGGGTACCAAACATCTTCAAGGGTTGGTTCCCTAGTCATGCCTATATTTTTCCAATATTGTTTTAGCCATATTAGTGCTTCTTTTTCTTTCTTACTATATTTTCTTAATCTTCTAGCTTTTAAGATTGCCTCGAGTGTGCTTTCACACTCTAAATTTTCAACAACAGTATTTATAGCCTCGTAATCGAGGTCATCGGGCAATGCGCTCTCTGTGTTTACAAAATAGTCAATATTTGTTTTCATTCTTATATTTACTTTTATTAAACAAAAAATTTTTTTTTAATTTTTAGTTCTAGACATTATTGGCAAAATTTCTTATTATATATTTCTATCTTATTTTCTATTCCTCCATTCTGTGATATATTGTTTTAAGTTGCATTTTTCTTCATAAAAAGTGGCAAAATTTAGTAGATTATAAGTTTTTGCCAACTCCTTTTTTTTGGTATCTTTTACCACCCCGTGTTTGTTTCTTATGCTTTATAGTCTAAGATCCGACCATAGAACGACCTTCACCCATCGCGTTACGGGTTGAAATAAATGTTAATATATAATTTGATATACAAAAAATAATATTCCGTAAAGGTTGCCTGCAAATTCAGGTGCGAAGTATAATTAATTAATAATTAAAAAAAATTTTTATTTTAATTATTGCACTCATTCCGTTACGCATTAAATTGTATACCAGTCGTTAGTATGTAACTTGTGCAATATGCAAACACTAGGTTGCCTATTTTTTTCCGGTGCGATTTATAGGGTTGCCAGGTTTGAACAGGTAAAAAAAAATAGTAAAATGTACCTATCGAGTAACGAGATGAGCCTTATATCAATGTAAAGATAATTTTATTACAAACACAATGATATAAGGTTGCCTGCCAAAAAATGGTGCTAAATACCGGTTGCCGAGCTTTAAAAAAATAAATATTCGCTATAAGATAGAATAAAAACACAAAATAAATTCAAAGTTTTCCAATTAATATTAGTCCAGGCGACATAGAGTACATAGTGGACATGAAAGGGTGAAAAAAAACCCAAAATATGCAGAGCATACTTTTCTG